>CM045730.1:16596553-16656553 GCA_024760905.1 Plotosus lineatus
GATGATTGGATGGACAAACTGATGGATGGAAGAATGCATGCTTGGGTGGATGAATGGACTATTGATTGAATACATGGATGGATGGATGATTGGATGGACAGATGGATGGATGGCTGATGAAAATTGAATGCCTGTTTATATGTAATATGTATATAAAAGAGTGGATAACTAAAATGATCGATGCATGCATGAATAGATAGATATAATGATGGATAGATAATTAAATGAGAGGAATTTATACCTCTGCTCCTCAGGTGTAACTATTTATGGGTTATTTGGGTATTTTGAACATGTGGATGTGTATCAGAAACCTTCTGTACTCAAACATCCTGCCAGCTCCAGTAAACACAGTGTTCGGATTACACTCTGCTACACCCCCTCAGCCCTCCTCCCCACCCCCACCCCTTTACGAGAACTGCCATGCACTGATTTGGTTCTGTAAATAAAACACTCCAGAATGTTTGATTATGTACTAATCAGTACCGGGCAGCAAAAACACTCCGTTTCCATATTACTGCTTCTCGTGGGTGACTCTGCAGAGTGATAAGGGCAAAAAAAGCCGGTGTGCAGGGATTCCATGGAAAAGGCATTTACGAGAAACACACAGGGTCCCATGTCTGATCATTATGGCTGATTGATGATATTTCCATTTCTTGATGTAGAGATCCGAGAGCTGATAAAAACATGGGGAACTCACAAGAGGTAAACATCAAGGAACACAAGAAATGCAATGACTCAACTTTCCCACACGTAATGAGCTCAGATTTGCACTTTTACAATAGTTCTATGTTTGTGCTACATCAATCCCTTCCTTATGTACCCATATGTATCTATACAGTGGTACCTCACCATACGAAATTAATCAGTTCCAGAGCCTTTTTCATAACCTGGATTTTTCATAAGTAGAACCACATTTTACAAGTAAAACGTGTGATTTGTTCCAAGGCCCCCAATACTACCCTTTAAAAATTATAAAAGCATACCTTTTAACGTACTTACTTTGTGTTGATCATGTCTTCTTACGGTAGCAGTGTTATAATCTTACAACTGTTTATGCAAGGTTAAAAGCCTGAGCCAAAAAATAAAGTTGCAATGAGCACATTCGAAAAACTCATGAATAAGCTGCTGCTCAAGGGAGCCCAATGGGAGGCCAGCAGGGCGGGATGTTGGGAGGTGTTTGAATGTTTGAATGGCACATTTGGCGCGATTCGTTAGGAGAAATTTTTCGAAAACACAAAACATTTTGGAAAATCTTTTTCGTAACCTGGATTTTTCATTTGCTGAGACAATCGTAAGGTGAGGTACCACTGTATATATACTTATTTAGTATTGTTACAGAATTAACTAGGAATAAGACCATGAAAAAACATGTAAACCATCAGTTTATAGCAGTGACAATTTTATGAGGTTTAATAATGTTAAAATTGAAAATATCAGACAAAAACTCCATTAATTTTCTGTAAGCGCTTAATCCTAGTTAGGCTTGAACCCCAAACCTTATGATCAGTGAGCAAGCACCTTTACCACCAGGCCACCACTGCCCAGGCAAGAAAATTGATTCTCTAAATTTAAAGACCGGTTTGTTAATAACTAAAACAGTAAATAGTAATAACACCAGCAGATCCGCAACCTGAGTGTTTCATCTCCATCAACAGACAGAACTAACCTCATTCAATTCATCATCTCATCCACCTGTGTGCTTGATCCAGTTCCTCCATGTTTCTTTAACCCTTTGATGCCCAAATTATTTTTTGCAGTTAAAAATGTATGAGTGGTTTTTCAGAATCAAAAAAGCCTAAGGAAACATTCTAACACATTTCTTTCAACAAAATGATAATAACACTAATAATAATAAAATATTCATAACAAATAATAACACTCTCACAATAACACAAACACAATCCTGCACACTCAAGGTCATCTTACAGCCAACTGAGGCACGTGGGATTAAGCTGTGTTGCATCAGGCGATGTCACAACAAGTATAGAACACGTTCTGAACAGCAGCAGCACTGAGTACAAGATGACCATCTGGTCCTGCTGGGTGTTAAAGGGTTAAACAGATCAGAAGTGATCAGCCCTTTATGAAATGTAATAAATTCTTCCCTCAGCACTGATTATGTACTAAAGTTCTTTACACTAGCAGCTATCAAGCCTCAGATTAAAAAACCTGATCTCGACCCATATCAGCCGTCCAACTCTAGACCAATTACCTCAAGATTAGATTGTTGTGATGTGTTCATGTCTAGATGTTCTAATGGGAAATAAACAAGCTCCAGTTTGTCCAGAATGCAGCATCGAGAGTCATTACTAGAACCAGAAGATACAAGCAGATCATCCTGCCCTTATTTACACTGCACTGGCTCCCGGTTACATTTCAAATCGAGTATAAAATACAGTATAACTTTATCCTTTAAACCACTTAATGATCTCGCGCCACATCATCTTAGCGAACGTGTCGTTTATGATCTGACACGTTTACTTAGATCAAAAGGTGCAGAATGCTTAGTGCTACCTCAAATGACCACTGTAGGAGGTGGAGCTCTTTCAAAACCCCCCAGTTATGGAATAATCTTCCAGTTACTGTTGGGGACTCGGACACAGTCTGTTTTTAATACGAGGATGAAATCTCACTTGTTTACTGGAGCATTTAGTTTAAAGACTTTAATTATGTAAAGCAGTAGATCTGCGGTCTCAGGGATAGAAAGTTCTGGCAAACTGTGATGTTGTTGCTCCCCCACTCTACATGCTCACCCAGGTCCGTTTGACAGTTGGGTGGCTGATTGCCCCAATGCCACAAGGGGGCCCACTCGCCTGTCTTTCTGATTCTCTCTCATAAATTAGGCTGCCATAGCCAGTCAGTCAGCCAGTCCCGCCTGCACTCAGAAATAATGAATTTTATATTACTATTCTCTCTCTCGCTCGCTCTCTCTCTCTCTCTCTCACACACACACACACACACACACTCTCTCAGTCTCACTCTCTCTCCAGTCCCTCTCACTCCCTCTCTCTCACACACACATACACACACACACAAACACACAAACACACTCTCTCTTCAGTCTCTCATTCTCTCTTTCACTCTCTCTGTCTCTCTCTCTCTCTCTCTCTCTCTCTCTCTCTCTCTCTCTTCCACACACACACACACACACACACACACACACACACACACACACACACACACACACTCTCTCTCTCTCTTTCAGTGTCTCTCTCTCACTCTCTCTCTCTGTTTCATCTTCTATCTCTCTCTCTCCCCTCTCCCTCTGTCTCTCTGTCTCCCCCTCTCTCCCTCTGTCTTTCTGTCTCTCTCTCTCTCTCGCTCTCTGTCTGTCTCTCTCTGTCTCTTTATCTCCCCCTCTCTGTCTCCCTCCCTCTCTATGTCTCCCTCTGTCTGTCTGTCTGTCTCTCTCTCTCTCTCTCTCTCTCTGCTTCTCTCCCTCTGTCTCCCCCTCTCAGTCTTCCTCTCTCTATGTCTTACTCTCTCTGCCTCTCTCCCTCCCTCGCTCCCTCTCTCTCTCTCTCTCTCTCTCTCTCTCTCTCTCTCTCTCTCTTTTCAGTCTCTCTCTCTCTCCCTCTGTCTCCCCCTCGATGTCTCCCTCTCTCTGTCTGTCTCTCTCTCTCTCTCTCTGCTTCTCTCCCTCTGTCTCCCCTCTCAGTCTTCCTCTCTCTCTATGTCTTACTCTCTCTGCCTCTCTCCCTCCCTTGCTCCCTCTCTCCCTCTCTCTCTCTCTCTCTCTCTCTCTCTCTTTTCAGTCTCTCTTGCTCTCTCTCCCTCTGTCTCTCTGTCTCCCCTCGATGTCTCCCTCTCTCTACCTGTCTCCCTCTCTCTGCCTCTCTCTCTCTCTCTATTTCTCCCATTCTCTACCTCTCTACCTCTTTCTCTCTCTCTCTCTCTCTCTCTCTCTCTCTCCCTCCCTCTCTCCCTCCCTCACACATACGCAAATACACTGTTCTCCTAGCACACCAAACAATCTGTGCATAAGACCTCACAGGTTGGTCTGTTCTTGTCCCTGTAGTGACCTAATTTGCTCATAAGATCAGGGGGCGGAGTCTCAAAAGAAAGGAGGGATATAAAAGAGAGCTACTAAGCGAAAGGAGAATCCATGCGCTTTGAAAACCAAGAGAACACTGGAGTTGTGACAGAAGTTGTTCAGAGAGTAAAGAATCTGAGAGAGAAGGAAACTACAAGCAGCAGCATATCCTCCTTCTAAGTTATGTCTCTGGACGTGAAGGAGAAAACCCAGGTGCGTCTGGTGTTCATGGGAGCAGCGGGTGTGGGTAAGACTTCATTAATCCGTCGCTTCCTAAATAACTCGTTTGAGGCCAAACACAAGCGCACGGTGGAGGAGCTGCACAGGAAAGAGTATGAGTTCTCTGGTGTCAAGGTGACCTTGGAGATCCTGGATACCAGTGGAAGCTACTCGTTTCCGGCAATGCGCAAGCTCTCTATCCGCAATGGTGATGCCTTCGCACTCATCTACTCTATTGACGATGCAGAGTCTCTAGAGACGGTGAAGAATCTGCGCAATGAAATCTTGGAGGTCAAAGAGAACAAGTTCACACCCATCGTGGTGGTTGGTAACAAGACCGACCGCGAAAAGTGCAGGCAGGTGAGCTTTGAAGATGTTCTAGCTAGAGTGGAGCTTGACTGGAACAACAACTTCCTGGAGACATCAGCCAAGGAAAACGAGCATGTCATGGAGGTGTTCAAGGAACTTCTCCAGCAAACCAACCTACCCAAGAGGCTGAGCCCAGCACTGAGGCGACGCAGAGAGACATATCCTCAAGATGTCAACTTCCGGCCTCCTATGAACAAAACCAACAGCTGCACGGTGTCTTAGTCTCAGATGTCAATCACGCTGAGGGTGCTTCTCCAGGTGGGGACATCTACAAGATGGATGACACCCCTATAACTCTTTTCATCTCTCTCTCGCTCCCTCTCTTAGAACAGTGAGATCTCTGCTTCATTCTTTCATCCCCAGGAGAAAAATGAACAGATGAAAACAAGGAGATTCCAACATGTAGAATTCTTCTGTTTCCTGAGTGCTGGTCGGAGATGAGAGGAGTTGAGGAATGAGGATGAGGAGGATGAGGATGAGGAGGAAGGAGGAGGAGGATGAGGAGTAGGAGGAGGGGAAAAAACTGGAACATATCTAAGAGCATAAAGAACCGATGAAGTCTTTGAAATGTTGGTGTAGCTCCAGAAAAGAACTACCAATGTGTTTATGTTTGCATGTTTCATTAGTGAGGGAAAGGGGCGGGGCACGCACTGCATATGGAATCATATAAATGTGATTAATATGTAAGTCATTTGGTTGGATGAAGTTTTTGAATGCTGGGTTCTGCTGGTTCCTGGTCCATCACTACAGGATCTGATTGGTCATGCAATTAAAAAAGCTACAACTCTCATTTGAAATAGCAGCATATTAATAATATTTAAATGATACTTCAGTTTATGCAGATTATTATTTCAGGAGTCTAATTTTGATTGATTTTCATAAATAAAATATTAACATGATAGTGTTACACTTATCTATTCCATTCATAAAATCATTGCTGGATTGAATCAGTAAGGGGCTGTTCAACATTTTCAACATTTTCTCAAGTGTACAGAGTTCTCTTTTTTTTACCACCACCACCACCACCACCACCCCCCCCCCCCCCCCGAAAGTGTATAAATAAATGTTGATGATCTCTCGGTGGGATTTTTTTAAGAGGATATTAAACAAAACAATGGTCAAACCTCTTTTATAAAATACATAAATCAATGTATTTCCTTGATCAATGCTTCTTTTATACACCAGTCAAATAATAATGAAATCAATAAAAATATATACTTTTCAAGAATTATTTTTGATGACACCCGCTTCAATATTAATATTAAGACATTTGGTTTTAATAATAAAAATGAAATTGTTTTTAATAATACTATTTTGTATTAAAATACACTGTAATTCAAAATGTCTGCATTTTTATTGGTCATTGGCTTTTGGACGACCACACTTCAGTTTGTGATCAGCAAGGGCGTAGGCTGGTCTGACTGTGTGTGTGTGTGTGTGTGTGTGTGTGTGCGGGGGTAGCTTAAGTATAGTTTATTGACGTGATTGCGGCTTAAATTTTCTATCATAAATAAACCATTGCACACACACCGGTTTTGTTTTATGTGCTTGTCGTATAAGTTATCGACCCGAAAGCCGCCGGAATCTCGCGCCAACAGCACGCACAGTTTTTCAGCAGAAGATGATTCATCTATTAATCTCAGAAGATGAATCAAATATTATAGGTCAACTAAAAACATTCTCAAATATATTTCAAACTACATCTGCAAGTACATGTGCTAAATACATTTACAAATTGAGCTAAAGTTATTTATCTATTCCAAGGCACAAACAAATAATAATACATAGCTTACTATGTTTTATATATATATATATATATATATATATATATATATATATATATATATATATATATATATATATATATATATAGGATTTTCTGAGTAGATCCTTCCGTAGGAGAGTGCTCAATACTTTTTGGTAGAGCAAATAACAAAAGGACAGGACAAAGGCTTTCTATTGAAACTCCATTTATCACTACAGATCTGTTTCGAGGGGTGGTGAAACCATCCCCTCTCTTCAGGTGATTACAGAAGAATTCTAACACATGTGCAGGAACCGGAGGCGGGACTAAGCTTTATTCTCACACTCGCATTTTGTTTGATTGACAGTGTTCAGCTATTATTGCTTACTGATAACATTGTTTGTTGATTTGTTAGCACGGGCGTGCACATGCGCAGTGCCTGTTACACATTAACTTCCGCTTTACTTCCTGACTCGAGTCATGCGGAACGTATCTCCGACTTTCTCTTCAATACCAGTGTTTAAGTTTATTTATAAAATTGTGAATACGCATCATTTCTTGTCCAGCGGAACTCAACTCCTGCTGTGGGGGGTATTGCACGTGCACACTGTGTACACCCCCAGCCTATGCCCTTGATCTTCTTGGCCTTCTGATGTTTCAGCAGCTGATACCGGCTTGGGTAGTATTCATTGCAGACTTTGTAGATATGCAACACCGCAGGTGGTGGCGAATCGCGCATTGAGAGTTTCAAAGGTACACGCACAAAAAAAAATTCACGAGTGCATGTATTATTGTTGATCGACATTTTAATAATATTAAAAAGCGTACACAGACATCTTAACCCCTCAAGCGTACATTTGGAAGCTTAGGAAAATGTTGAAAATGTTGAAAATGTTGAATGACCCCTGATAGTACGAAATAAATAAACAAATAAATTCCCTTAGGATTTTGTACCCAGGCACACCTACCACCTTTATAATCATACATATTCATCTAAATATGTTTATATATCCAAAATATCATTAAATGGTATTTTTAATATATATATATATATATATAGGGTAGTGGTAATGCAGCCATGAGGGGGGGCAACAACCAGTGTCTCTCCCCCTTATGCCGGTCCCAAGCCCGGATAAATGCAGAGGGTTGCGACAGGAAGGGCATCCGGCGTAAAACTTCTGCCACATTTAAAAATGCAAATGATTAATACAGAATTCATACCGGATCGGTCGAGGCCCGGGTTAACAATGACCGCCATCAGTGCTGTCAACCAACAGGGTGCTGATGGAAATTGGACTACTGTTGGTCAAAGACGTCGAAGAAGGAGAGGCGGGAGGCGTGTCCGTAGGCAGAGAGAGAAGAGGAAATGCGTGAGCCGAGGACTGAGAGTAGGGACTTTGAATGTTGGAACTATGCAAGGAAAAGATAGGGAGCTGGCTGACATGATGCAGAGGAGGAAGGTGGACATACTGTGTGTTCAGGAGACAAGGTGGAAAGGTAGCAAGGCTAGAAGCTTAGGAGCAGGGTTTAAACTGTTTTATAATGGTGTGGATGGGAAGAGAAATGGAGTAGGAGTCATCTTGAAGGAGGAGTTTGTCAGGAATGTTCTAGAAGTGAAAAGAGTGTCAGACAGAGTGATGAGTCTCAAGTTAGAAATTGAAGGCGTGATGGTCAATGTTGTTAGTGCTTATGCCCCACAGGCGGGATGTAAGCTAGAAGAGAAGGATAGATTCTGGAGTGAGTTAGATGAAGTGATGCAGAGTACCCCCAGAGGTGAAAGAGTGGTCATTGGAGCAGACTTCAATGGACATGTTGGTGCAGGCAACAGAGGGGACGAGGAAGTGATGGGCAGGTTTGGTATCTAGGACAGGAACACAGAAGGACAGATGTTGATCGATTTTGCAAAAAGGATGGAAATGGCTGTGGTGAATACTTTCTTCAAGAAGAAACAGAAGCAGAGGGTGACTTATGAAAGCGGAGGTAAGAGCACACAGATAGACTACATCTTGTGTAGGCGAGAGTGTTGCCAAACAGCATAGGATGGTGGTGTGCAGGATGACACTGATGGTGAAAAAGGCAAAGGCAGAGCAGAAGACAAAGTGGTGGAAGCTGAAAAAGGAAGAGTGTCATGTTGTCTTCAAGGAGGAGTTGAAACAGGCTTTGGGTAGTCAGGAAGTGCTTCCAGAGGACTGGACAACCACAGCCAATGTGATCAGGGAGACCGGTAGGAGAGTACTTGGTGTGTCCTCTGGAAGGAAAGTAGATAAGGAAACTTGGTGGTGGAATGAGGAAGTGCAAAAGAAAAAAAAAATTGTGTACAAAAAAAAAAAAAAAGTGTGTACAAAAGAAGAGGTTAGCCAAGAAGAAGTGGGACATTGAGAGGACCGAAGAGAGTAAACAGGAGTACAGGGAGACACAGCGTAAGGTGAAGGTAGCAGTGTCAAAGGCCAAACAGAGGGCGTATGATGACTTGTATGATAGGTTGAACAGTAAGGAGGGAGAAAATGATCTATACAGGTTAGCGCAGCAGAGAAATAGAGATGGGAAAGACGTGCAGCAAGTTAGAGTGATAAAGGACCGAGAGGGAAATGTATTGACTGATGACAGAAGTGTGCTGGGAAGATGGAAAGAGTACTTTGAAGAGCTGATGAATGAGGAAAATGAGAGAGAAAAAAGAGTAGAAGGGGTGACCGTTGAGGAAATCTAGAGAGGTGGAGGTATGCCCTGGAAAGGAGGGGATTGAAGGTTAGTCTTAGTAAGACAGAATACGTGTGTGAACGACAAGGACCCAAGAGGAACTTTGAGGTTACAGGGGGCAGAGATAAAGAAGGTGGAGGATTTCAAGTACTTAGGCTCAACAATCCAGAGCAATGGAGAGTGTGGAAAAGAGGTGAAGGTTGGAATGGATGGAGAAAAGTGTCCGGTGCGATGTGTGATAGGAGAGTATCGGCAAGAATGAAGGGAAAAGTGTACAAGACGGTGATGAGGTCAGCAATGTTGTATGGTTTAGAGACAGTGGCCCTGGGGAAAAGATAGGAGTCAGAGTTGGAGGTAGCAGAGATGAAAATGTTGAGATTCTCTTTGGGAGTAACGAGGATGGATAGGATCAAAAATGAGTACATCAGAGAGACAGCACATGTTTGATGTTTTGGAGACAAAGTCAGAGAGGCTAGATTGAGATGGTTTGGACATGTACAGAGGAGGGATAGTGAGTATATTGGTCGTAGGATGCTGAGGTTGGAACTACCAGGCAAAAGGCCCAGAGGAAGACCAAAGAGAAGATTTATGGATACGGTGAAGGCGGACATGAAGGTCGTTGGAGTAAGAGTAGAAGATGCAGAGGATAGGGAGAGATGGAGGCAGATCATTTGCTGTGGCGACCCCTGAAGGGAACAGCCGAAAGGAAAAGAAGAAGAAGAAGATATATAGGGTAGTGGTGGTATAGGGTGCTGGATCGCTGATCCAAAGGTTGGAGGTTCGAGTCCCCCTCTCCACAAGGTTGTCACTGTCCCCCCCAGTGCAGCTAACTGGGTTATCAAAGGCGGGCCATGTCTCTCACTGTCTATGGTGAGAGGCATGTAAAAGAACCATTGCTGACTTTCGTAAAGAGTAGCTGTAAAGTCGTCAGCGTGTTTCTGTCCCTTGCTAAAAAGGGTTGTGACAGGAAGGGCATCCGACGTAAAAACCTCTGCCAAAATGAAACGTGTGAATCAGATGATTCGCTGTGGCGACTCCCGAGTAAAAGGGAAAAAGCCGAAAGGAATATATATATATATATATATATAGTATGTATACATGGGGTGTTTTAAAAGCACGCACATTAACTGAGAATGTATGGCAACAATTACCATTCATATGTTTACATGAATCGAAATGTATGAATATTTAAAAAAAATCTTATATCTAAATATTCTGCACTGTTTTATGTATTTGATTATTTTTAAGCATAAAATGTCCTTTTTTTACATTTCTACATGGACTGTGTGTGTTTTCAGGAGCTAAACTGGATGATGATGATGATATTCTTTGAAAAGAATGTAGTTTTCTAAAACCGTGCCCTAACCTCTTCTTTTCCTGATAGCGTCAGTTGTGCATTATGGGGTTTTGGACATTTGCAGCAGGTTGGGTGTGGTGCTTTAAATCCATGCATGCTGTCCTTTCAACGAGTTGATCTTTTAGAAATGCATGTTTCATACAAAACACCAGTCTGTTTCTTGGAGGCTTCTTCTTCTTCTTCTTCTCCTTTCAGCTGTTCCCTTCAGGGGTCGCCACAGCAAATCATCTGCCTCCATCTCACAATATTCTTTGCATCGTCTTCTCTTACACCAACTACCTTCATGTCCTCCTTCACCACATCCATGAATCATCTCTTTGGTCTTCCTCTAGGCCTTCTGCCTGGTAGTTCCAACCTCAACATCCTACGACCAATATACTCACTATCCCTCCGCTGTACATGTCCAAACCATCTCAATCTAGCCTCTCTGACTTTGTCTCCAAAATGTCTTACATGTGCTGTCCCTCTGATGTGCTCATTCCTGATTCTATTCATCCTCGTTACTCCCAAAGAGAACCTCAACATTTTCATCTCCGCTACCTCCAGCTCTGCCTCCTGTCTTTTCCCCAGGGCCACTGTTTCTAAACCATACAACATTGCTGGCTTCAATACCGTCTTGTACACTTTTTCTTTCATTCTTGCCGATATCTTCCTATCACACATCACACTGGACACTTTTATCCAACCATTCCAACCTGCCTGCACACGCGTCTTCACCTCTTTTCCACACTCTCCACTGCTCTGGATTGTTGAGCCAAAGTACTTAAAATCCTCCACCTTCCTGATTTCTGCTCCCTGTAACCTCACCATTTCTCTTGGGTCCTTGTCATTCATACACATGTATTTTGTCTTACTGAGACTAACCTTCATTCCCCTCCTTTCCAGGGCATACCTCCACCTCTCTAGATTTTCCTGCACTTGTTCTCTGCTCTCATTGCAGATCACAATGCCATCTGCAAACATCATAGTCCATGGGGGAGGGATCTTGTCTAACCTCGTCTGACAGCCTGTCCATCACCATAGCAAACAACAAGGGGCCCAGAGCTGACCATTGATGCAGTCCTACCTCCACCTTGAACTCTTCTGTCACACCGACAGCACACCTCACCACTGTCTTACATCTCTTATACATGTCCTGCACCACTCTAACATACGTCTCTGACATTCCAGACTTCCTCATGCAATACCACAGTTCCTCTCTCGGCACACTGTCATATGCTTTCTCCAGATCCACAAAGGCACAATGCAGCTCCATCTGACCTTCTCTGTAATTCTCTATTAACATCCTCAAGGTAAACACTGCATCAGTGGTGCTCTTTCTTGGCCAAACTGTTGTTCACAAATACTAACCTTAGTCTAGCTTCCACTATTCTTTCCCATAACTTCATTGTATGGCTCATCAACTTTATCCCTCTGTAGTTGCCACAACTCAGCATGTCTCCCTTGTTATTAAAAATGGGCACCATCACACTTCTCCTCCATTCCTCTTGCATCCTCTAACTCTCTAAGACTTTGTTGAATGTTTTTGTCAGAAAATCTACTGCTTCCTCTCCTGGACACTTCCATACCTCCACTGGTATATCATCAGAAGCAACTGCCTTTCCATTCTTCATCCTCTTCAATGCCCTCCTCACTTCAGCCTTACTAATCTTTGCTACTTCCTAGTCCTCAAAAGTCACATCTTCTACTCTTTTCTCTCTCATTTTCCTCATTCATCAGCTCTTCAAAGTACTCTTTCCATCTTCCCAGCACACTTCTGTCATCAGTCAATACATTTCCCTGTCTGTCCTTAATCACTCTAACTTTCTGCACGTCCTTCCCATCTCTATTTCTCTGCTGTGCCAACCTCTATAAATCATTTTCTCCCCCTTTACTTTCCAACCGAGCATATAAGTCATCATACGCCCTCTGTTAGGCCTTGGATGCCGCTACCTTCGCCTTATGCTGTGTCTCCCTGTACTCCTGTTTACTCTCTTTGGTCCTCTCAATGTCCCACTTCTTCTTAGCTAACTTCTTTGTACACACTCCTGCACTTCCTCTTTCCACCACCAAGTCTCCTTATCTACTGTCCTTCCAGACAACACACCAAGTATTCTCCTACCTGTCTCCCTGATCACATTAGCTGTAGTTGTCCAGTCATCTGGAAACACTTCCTGACCACCCAAAGCCTGTTTTAACTCCTCCTTGAAGACAACACGACGCTCTTCCTTTTTCAGCTTCCACTACTTTGTCTTCTGCTCTGCCTTTGCCTTCTTCACCTTCCTCACCATCAGCTTCATCCTGCACACCACCATCCTATGCTGTTTGGCAACACGATCACCCACTACTACTTTGCAGTCAGTGACTTCCTTCAAATTACATCGCCTGCACAAGATGTAGTCTACCTGTGTGCTCCTACCTCCGCTTTTATAAGTCATCCTATGCTCTTGTCGCTTCTGGAAGAAAGAATTCACCACAGCCAGTTCCATCTTTTTTGCAAAATCTATCAACATCTGTCCTTCTGCGTTCCTGTCCTGGATATCAAACCTGCCCATCACTTCATCATTCCTCTGTTTCCTACACCAACATGTCCATTGAAGTCTGCACCAATGACCACTCTTTCACCTCTGTGGGTACTCTGCATCACTTCATCTAACTCACTCCAGAATCTCTCCTCTTCTAGATCACATCCTGCCTGTGGGGCATAAGCACTAACATTGAACATCACACCTTCAATTTCTAACTTGAGACTCATCACTCTGTCTGACACTCTTTTCACTTCTAGAACATTCCTGACAAACCCCTCCTTCAAGATGACTCCTACTCCATTTCTCTTCCCATCCACACCATGAAAAAACAGCTTAAACCCTGCTCCTAAGCTTTTTGCCTTGCTACCTTTCCATCGGGTCTCCTGAACACACAATTATGTTCACCTTCCTCCTCTGCATCATGTCAGCCAGTTCTCTACCTTTTCCTGCCATAGTTCCAACATTCAAAGTCCCTACTTTCAGTCCTAGACTCATGCCTTTCCTGTTCTCTCTCTGCCTACGGACACGCCTCCCGCCTCTCCTTCTTCAACGTCTTCAGCCAACAGTAGTCCAATTTCCATCAGCACCCTGTTGGTTAACAGCACTGATGGCAGTCGTTAACCCCGGCCTCGACCGATCCCTTTCAAATTCTTTCTTGTGATTCGCATATTTTATTTGCCATTTGTTTTACAGCGGATGCCCTTCCTGATGCAACCCTCTGCATTTATCTGGGCTTGGGACCGGCATGAGGGAGAGACACTGGTTTGTGCCCCCCCATGATCCAATGAAATGGGTGGTCACAGGGTTTATTAATCAGTATTCCCCCTGGTGGTCAAATTATCAGTGTGTAGAAAGGCCGCTGAAGCTCCTGCGTGTCTGCTGTAATTTTCTTTTTCAAGGTTTTATTGATCACTTTATTGGATCAAATATATTCGTACACATAAAGGTTTTAAAATGTGTTATTTATTTCAGTTTCTATTTGTTCAGATTGTATTTTGATTTTTATTTTGTAATAAAAATTATGATGTGATTATAGCTGAAGGTCCAGAACACTGACACAAACGTTTTTGTTTTTCAGAAGCTTAATATAAATAAATGAAAGGTTTAACTCGGACTGCAAGCATATGATTTCTCTGGTGTGGGAGGAACCCTGATCTCTGAGACGGACCTCAATATAAATCATTCAATTTAAAAATGCAGCAAAGAAAAGAAACTGCTGAGAATCAGACCAAATAAATCCATTTGCCTCAGCTAAGGGTAGGGGTCAGGGGTCATGATGCTTGCTATCAGAAAAACAAAGCTCAATAATATACCAGTGAAGAAGCACTTTGCACTTTTGAGAGAAAGAGAGTAAAAGGGAGAGAGAGATTTTTTTCTCTTGTTTGGTTGTTGTGATTCTTTTTTGAAATATTTATTGAAAGAATGCGTTACACTATAGGTTGTTGGTCTTTTTCTCGACATGGTCATTCCTAGTTGCATCCATCATGTTCCGCCCAGACGCGACACCCTCAGAGGTCAAATTATTTTATTTATTTCATTTTATTTTATGTAATTATTTTAATCTTTGGCAAGTTCCTGTATGAGATATTTCACACTCAGATGAAGTCTGATTGCATAACTTGGCACACACACACTTCCTGACATATCTTTCTCTCACACAAAACACACAGACACACTACACACAAACATGCACCACCAACACACACACAACACACGCAAACACTAATACACGAACACACACATACACACAAACAGACATACACACAAACACACACTTCCTGACATATCTCTTTCACGCAAAAATACAGAAACACAAACACAAAGCCACACACATACAAACATGCACATAAACATTCACAAACAAGCACACAGACACACACACAAACAAACATGCACAGAGAAACTAACAGAAAAACACACACAAACATACACATACATATACACACAAACACCTACCAACACACACTGATGTACATAAACACACAAACAAACAGACAAATACACACACACACACATATTCAAACACACAAACACACACAGATACACAGAAACATACACAAACATATACATACACAAATACAGACTCACGCACACACAAAAAGCACACACAATCACACACACAAACAAACAAACACACACACACACACACATATTCAGTCAAACACAGATACACAGACATACACACACATACACACAATCAAACACACTCCCAAACATGCACACCCAAACACACAAACATGCACAGAGAAACCAACACAAAAACACGCACAAACATACACATACATACACACAAACAAAAACAAATACATACACACAGACATACAATCAAATACACATACACTCACAAACAAGCACACACAAACACACACACAAACAAACAAACACACAAACAGACACACAAAAATAGACACACTAACAAACACAAACAAACAAAAATACACAGACACACACTAACAAACACACACCCAAACATGCACACAAACACACACACACATAAATACAGACACCTCCACAAACATATACATACACCAACACAGAGACTCACACATGCAAACACACACAAGCACACACACACACACACACACACACACACACACACACAAAAACACACATACAGAGAGAGAGAGAGAGAGAAAGCCTGGTTGTCTGTGTTTCACATCTCAGCTCTAATAGCTGCACATTGTCTCACACGAGGAAGTGGCCAAGAGTCAGTTGATGTTTAGTTCCTCTTTGGATCATGGACACACACACACACACACACACACACACACACCTCCATGTCTCCTTGTACAGTTGCCCCAGTCTCACACTGCACTGCAGAGATGTCCCAGCCTACCTGTTTCAGGTAAGTTCCAATCCGACACCTTTCATATTTTATAGAATAAAAAACTGGATTTCCACTTCAGTGTCTCTGAATAATTCAGATTTGTTTATAAATGGGAAGCTGTTGTGCTTTTATAAATTTCTGTGCAGTATAAAAGTTATACACAGAGACAGCAGAAGTAAAACACACTCGATTATGTCCTGCTTTTATCTTTAAAAACCCTGAAGGACAGTCTAATCAACGTGTGAATGTGAATGACTGACAGCAGTGCAGTGATGTAGTTGTTACTGCATCTACATCACAGCAAGAAGGTCCTGGGTTTGAGTACCAGGCTCAGTAAGAGAGTTTGTATGTGGAGTTTGTATGCTCTCCCCATACTTGTGTGGCGTGGTTTCCTCTGGGTATTCCGGTTTCCTCCAACAGTCCGTCTGTCTTCCTTTCGGATTTTTCCCTTTTACTCGGGAGTCGCCACAGCGAATCATCTTGATTCGCACGTTTGATTTGGCAGAGTTTTTTACGCCGGATGCCCTTCCTGTCACAACCCTTTTAGCAACGGACAGAAACACACTGACGACTTTGCAGCCTACTCTTTACGAATGTCAGCAATGGTTCTTTTACATGCCTCACACCATAGACAGTGAGAGACATGGCCCGTCTTTGATAACCCAGTTAGCTGCACTGGGGGGGGGGGGGGGGCAGTGACAACCTTGTGGAGAGTGGGACTCGAACCCCCAATCAGCGATCCAGCACCCTATACCACTAGACCACCCCGGTTTCCTCCAACAGTCCAAACATGCACAATTGGTTGTTCCCGTTTGCCCCTAGTTGTGAGTATAAGTATGAATAGTTGTATGTGTGTTTTGCCCCACAGTGGACTAGTTAGACATTCATGGTGTATCCCACCTTTAGTCAGAGCTTAGATAGGCTTCAGCCGCCACTGAGCCTAATAGGATTGAGCAGTACATCAATTTGATACATCTATCAAATTGATGTACTGCTGGACATGAATGAAAAGATGCCTGAACAAAAGGAAGTGAATGTATAAATTTCGGAGGAATGAAGGAGAGAATGTAGATCTGATTATCTGTAACAATTAAATGCAGATATACTTATTAATATAGGAAAATAAATAGAGGAATAGATCAATGGATGAATGGGTGGAAGAATGAAGGAATGGATGAATAAAAGAATGGATAGATGGATGGATGGATGGATGGATGGATGGATAAAGGAATGAATAGATGAATGGATGAATAACATAATGAACTGATGAATGAGTAATAGAAGAATGAATGGATGGATGGATGGCTGGATGGATGGATGGATGGATTGGAAGAGAATGCATGAATGGATGGATGGATGGATGGAATACATAAATGAATGGATCAATGGATGGATGGATGGAAGAAAGAGTCAATGTATGTATGCATGTATGTATGTATGTATGTATGTATGGATGGATGGATGGATGAATGAATGAATGGGTGGAAGAATGAAGGAATAGGTGAATAAAAGAATGGATGGATGGATGAATAAAGGAATGAATAGATGAATGGATGAATAACAATGAACAGATTAATGAGTAATAGAAGAATAAATGAATGGATGGATGGATGGATGGAAGAGTGATTGCATGAGTGAATGGAAAAAGGAATAAATGGATGTACGGAAGAGGGAATGCCCTGAATGGATGGATGGATGGATGGATGGATGGAAGAGTAAATGCATGGATGGATGGATGGATGGAAGAGTAAATGCATGGATGGATGGATGGATGGATGGAAGAGTGACTACAAAAATGAATGGATGGATGAAATGATCAATGGATGGATGGAGGGAAGAGTGAATGTATGTATGTATGTATGGATGGATGGATTTAAGAGTGAATGCATGAATGAATGGATGGATGAATGAATGGATGGATGGATGGATGGATGGATAGATGGAAGAGTGAATGCATAAATGAATGGATGAATGAAAAGTTAGATGTTTGAATGAATGAATGAATGAATGAATGAATGGATCTTTACAGCAGGTCAGCTAAGCTAAGTTTGCCTCTGTCATCTGTGATTGAAGAATTTCAGACTGCAAAAGTTAGGGCCATTTATACCCTACGTTTGTCTAAGGACACAGTAGTGCAGCAAGCAGGGGAAACTGTGAAGGCTGGTAGAAAATGGAATCCTCGCAAAGTAGTCCAAGTGGCAGAGGAGGACCTGCGTCATCAAGAGCTGGTGGGAACAGTTTGCAAAGGAAGATTAGGCCTTGGCAACTACGAGGGTAAGCGATGGAGCACAGCAGATGACCGAACAAGAAGAGATATGATTGTGCAACAAACTAGAAAAGAAGCGGAATACACCAGGTTTGTCAGAGCAGTGGGGTTAGGAAGCCAAGGCAGCTGGACCAAATGGGAATCAGCCATCCAGCGCCCATTCACATGGAAGGAACTGTGGAACACTGATCAAGGTCAGCTTAGCTTCCTACACCTTCGAACTTTCGGATTTGGGGAAAAGAGGAGGACGCCTCATGCTCTCTGTGTAAAGGAAACAACTGCTCCCTGAATCACATCCTCTCAGCATGTCCTAAGGCTCTGGGAGAGGGGAGGTACCGATGGAGGCATGACACTGTCTTAAGAGAGATTGCCATAGTGGTGGACCAGCGCAGACTGGAAGTCAACCATCAAAATATTCAGGATACAGGAAAACCCATCCATTTCCTGAAAGAAGGAGAGATGAAGACCAAGCCGAGCAAGCCCGCAACTAGAGGCTCAGTCCTGTCTCCAGCCTCCGACTGGCAGCTTCTTGTGGATGTGCAGAGGAAGTTGAAATTTCCAGAAGATATAGCAGTTACTCAGGTGCGCCCAGATATGCTGCTATTATCTCGAGAAACGAAAGCCATCCACATAATCGAGCTTACAGTTCCCTGGGAGGATAGACTTGACATCTCACACGAACTGAAAGCCGCAAAATACCAGGACTTGGTAGATGAAGCTTGCATGAAAGGGTGGAAAGCAAGCCTGATGCCAATAGAGATTGGATGCAGGGGTTTTGTTGCAACATCTACAAGAAACTTCCTGCACAAGATAGGTCTTACCCCTACCGCCACAAAGAAGGCGATAAAGACCATAGCTGCTTCAGCAGAGACATGCTCAAGGTGGCTGTGGATCAAGAGGAGAGAGAATTGGACCACAGTTAATTACAAGCCAGGAGAGTAGTGTGTGGATGCATGTTAGAAGACCTCTACAATCAATCAGAAGCCAGCCTGCAGGTGAAGACAGTCTTTTGTCTTTGCTGCCCCACTCAGGTGAAGCGTACAGGTTTTGGGGCGAAACGCTAAAGACCCTGAGATACCTGCTGATGATGCAGACTAGGCACGAAGAAACAACAACCACAAGCTGCTGATTATAAAGACGCTAATCAAGCTTTGAGTAGCGTAGCATCATGGATCGATGTTTAAAACCTATGGATGGAAAAGTGAATGAATAAAGGACTGAAGGAATTTGAGCTCGTCTCTGCCGCTGGACTTGGTCCAAGCTCCACAGCAGCTTTAATATAACCTGCGGAGTTTAGAACAAGTACAACGTCTCTGACATGACAATCCCATTACCCAGAATGCACCTCACCCGCCTTCTCATCAATATCAAATGATGAATGAGTGGCAGCTGCGATGTGATGCGTGTACAGGTCTATTTTTAGTATTTAGCGTGAGTATCCACGTCATGTCGTGTTATTAAATCTTAAACGCCATTGTTCCTCTTCACACTTCCTCTAATTTCACAGACGGGAGTCAACCTCTACAGCCTCACCAACTTCACGCAGCCCGGTTTCCTCGAATCACTCCAGAGAGCGGAGTTCACAGGATGCAGTCCAGTAAAGTGCCACTTCCTGTCACTCAATCAATCAATCAACCATCCATCCATTCATCCATCAGTATATATACAGGCTTCCATTCTACAGTATCTCTAACACCACTCATCCAGCCATCCACCAACAAATTATTCTGTATACACACCCATCCCTAAGTCCATCCACCCATCAATGAGAATATCAACTCATCCATCCATCCAACGATCAGTATATCAATTAATCCATCCAGCTCTAGATCAAGTCATCCATCCATCCAACCATAAGTATATCAACTCATCCATCTATATCAATTAATCCATCCATCATTAAATCAACTCATCTATTCAGTCACCCATCAGTATATCAAATCATCCATCTATATCAATTAAACCATCCATCCATCTCCATATCATCTCATCCATCTATCTACCCATCAGTATATCAACTCATCAATTCATCATTAGACGAACTCATTGATCCATCCATCCATTTATCCATCCATCAGTATATCAACTCATCCATCCATCTAACTATCATTATATCAACTCATGCATACATCCTCCCATCAGTATATCAACTCATCCATCCATATCTATTCATCCATCCATCCATCCATCACTATATTAACTTATCCATCAATCCATATCGATTCACCATCCATCCATCAGTACATCAACTCATCCACCAATCTTCCCATCAAGCAGTATATCAACTTATCCATCCAAATCAATTCATCCATTTATACATCCATCAGAATATCAACTCATCCATACATCTACCCATATGTACATCTCATCCATCATTAAGCCATCTGTATATCAGCTTATCCATCCATAACAATTGATCCCTCGTCCATCCACCCATCAGTATAACAACTCATCCATCCATTCAGTCATCAGTACAGTGATCCCTCACTACTTCTTGCTTTCGTTTCTGTGGCTTCAATGCATCGTGGGTTTTTCAAAAATATTCATCGAAAAATAAAAAAATAAGGAAATTAAGGAAAATTGGGGGAAAGTGAAGGAAAATACTGCAAAACAAGGCCAATTATGAAAAAAACCCAAGCAAACAAAAACCAACCCAATCCCCCAACACCCCAACAAAAATACATTTTTATGTGAGATGTGTATCTGAATGTGTGTATTTATATTTAATTTTAATCTAATGCATTATTTTTGAGTTTAATTGTTATTATAAGCATTTATAGTGTTGAATATGTATTTATTGATATTATACAGTGAGTCGTCGACTTCCAACCGCTTTTGGTTCCGGCAGACCGGTCGTAAATTAATCTGGTCGTATGTCGACTTTCCATCCAAATACACTCACGCCAAACAAAAACACATGAATAAATCTCGTGCATTTAAATGTATACATCTATTTTCGATTCCACGTCACTGAGACACGCAGCGGAAAGCCAATCCTTTCTGTACTCCACTGTGTGGGCGGGTCCGATAGCTTCAAACTCCAATTTTATTGGATTATAACAACAGCCACAGACTGCGCGTGTTGTTTTTGAGTAAAGACATAAATTTCCCTCATTTTGATTGGCTCATTTCCACGAAGCCAAGCACACCTAGCAAGCAAACACAAATGGACAGACATGGAAAAACTTCAACCCGCAGAGCAGCTGATTGCCAAAACTTGGGACCTGCTTCCTGTCACATAAACACTGCAGCGTGCGAGTCCAATAAAATTGGAGTTTCAAGGTATTGGACCCGCCCACACAGAAAGGATTGGCTTAGCGCTACAGTGATGTGGCATTGAAAGTACATAGATGAATAGATTTGCTCTGAGCAGTTAGAAAGTGAAGCTGCATCATTTTCTGCTTAGCCTTTTAAGATGCTGGCGCTGCTGGCAGGGCAAACAACTGTCATATGCAACACTCGCACTGCACTGCCATGAATCGTGCTTCACCACTTTTGTGGTCGTAAAGTTATTCAGACGTAACTCGCATAGGCCGTAAGTTGACGATTCACTGTGTACACATATATGCATATGTCAGACAGGGGGGTCAAGCCTACTTCGTAGAAATCGGTGGTCGCAGGGTGGCCCCGGTCCTCATTAACTGCGGAAAGTGAGAGATCCCTGGACATGAACTCATTCATCTGACCAAATCAATTCATCAATTTATCCATCCATTAGTAGCGCAACTTATCCATCCATCCACCCATCAGTATATTAACACGTCCATCCATTTAAATTCATCCATCAACCCATCATTATATTAACTCATCTATACATCCCTATCTATTCACCCATCCACCCATCAGTATATCAACTCATCAATCCATTCACCCATTTGTATATCAACTCATCCATCCATATCAATTCATCCATTCAGCCATTTACTCATTAGTATATCAACTCAACCATCCATCCAGTCATCACTATATGAACTCATCCATCTGACCAAATCAATTCATCCATTTATCCATCCATCAGTATCGCAACTTACCCATCCATTCACCATCAGTATATTAACTCATACATCCATGCATCAGGATTTCAACTCATCCATACATCCATCGATCAGGATATCAACTCCTCTATCCTTTCACCCATCAGTATATCAACTCATCAACCAATCCCCCTAATGGTATATCAACTCATCCACCCGTATCAATTTATCCATCAGAATATCAACTCATCCATCCATCCAAATCAATTCATCCATCCACCCATCAGTATATGAGCTCATCCATTCATCCACATCTACTCATCCAGCCATCCATCCATCCATCCACCCACCCATCAGTACAGCAACTCATTCATCCACCCACCCAACTGTATCTCTCCTCAGCCACCCATATCAACTCATTTATCCATATCAACTCATCCATCCATCCATCCACCCATCACTATTCTCATCAGTATACTCATTCATCGATCCATCTCTATACCAACTTATCCATCTATCCACTAATCAGTAAACCAACTGATGCATCCATATATCTTCCTCTTTTCCTTTCAGCTGTTCCCTTCAGGGGTCGCCACAGCAAATCATCCGCCTCCATCTCACCCTGTCCTCTGCATCTTCTTCTCTTACTCCAACGACCTTCATGTCCTCCTTCACCACATCCATAAGTAGATACAACCTCAGCATCCTACTGCCAATATACTCACTATCCCTCCTCTGTACATGTCCAAACCATCTCAATCTAGCCTCTCTGACTTTGTCTCCAAAACATCTTACATGGGCTGTCCCTCTGATGTACTCATTCCTGATCCTTTCCATCCTTGTTACTCCCAGAGAGAACCTCACCATTTTCATCTCTGCTACCTCCAGCTCTGCCTCCTGCCTTTTCCTCAGCACCACTGTTTCTAAGCCATAGAACATCGCTGGCCTCACCACCATCTTGTACACTTTTCCTTTCATTCTTGCTGATACTCTCCTATTGCACAGCACACCGGACACTTTTCTCCAACCATTCCAGCCTGCCTGCACACGCTTCTTCACCTGTTTTCCACACTCTCCATTGCTCTGGATTGTTGAGCCTAAGTACTTAAAATCCTCCACCTTCCTTATCTCTGCTCCCTGTAACATCACCGTTCCTCCTGGGTCCTTCTCATTCACACACATGTATTCTGATCTTCTGAGGCTAACCTTCATTCCTCTCCTTTCCAGGGCATACCTCCACCTCTCTAGATTTTCCTGCACTTGTTCCCTGCTCTCACTACAGATCACAATGTCATCTGCAAACATCATAGTCTATGGAGATACTTGTGTAACCTCGTCTGTCAGCCTCTCCATCACCATAGCAAACAAGAAGGGGCTCAGAGCTGATCCTTGATGCAGTCCCACCTCCACCTTGAATTTGTCAGTCACGCCAACAGCACACCTCACTACTGTCTTACATCTGTCATACATGTCCTGCACCACTCTAACATACTTCTCTGCCACTCCAGACTTCCTCATGCAATACCACAGTCATCTCTTGGCACCCTGTATATGGTTTTTCCAGATCCACAAAGGCACAATGTAGTTCCCGGTGACCTTCTCAGTACTTCTCTATTAACATCCTCAAAGCAAATATTGCATCTGTAGTGCTCTTTCTTGGCATGACACCAAACTGTTGTTCACAAATGTTGACCTCTGCCCTTACTCTAGCTTCCACTATTCTTTCCCATAACTTCACCGTATGGCTCATCAACTTTATCCCTCTGTAGTTGCCACAACTCTGCACATCTCCCTTGTTCTTAAAAATGGGCATCAGCACACTTCTCCTCCATTCCTCTGGCATCTACCCACTCTCTAAGACCTTGTTGAATGTTCTTGTCAAAAAATCTACTGCTACCTCTCTGAGACACTTCCATACCTCCACTGGTATGTCATCAGGACCAACTGCCTTTCCATTCTTCATCCTTTTCAGTGCCCTCCTCACTTCACCCTTACTAATCTTTGCTACTTCCTGGTCCTTGACGATCACCTCGTGTACTCTTTTTTCTCTCTCATTTTCCTCATTCATCAGCTCTTCAAAGTACTCTTTCCATCTTCCCAGCACACTTCTGTCATCAGTCAATATATTTCCCTCTCTGTCCTTTATCAATCTAACTTGCTGCACATCCTTCTTATCTCTATCTCTCTGCTGTGCCAACCTGTATAGATAATTTTCTCCCTCCTTACTGTTCAACCTATCATACAAGTCATCATACGCCCTCTGTTTGGCCTTAGCCACCGCTACTTTCGTCTTACGCTGCGTCTCCTCGTACTCCTGTTTACTCTCTTCAGTCCTCTCAATGTCCCACTTCTTCTTAGCCAACCTCTTCCTTTGTACACACTCCTGCACTTCCTCATCCCACCACCAAGTCTCCTTATCTACTTTCCTTCCAGAGGACACACCAAGTACTCTCCTACCTGTGTCCCTGATCACATTTGCTGTGGTTGTCCAGTCATCTGGAAGCACTTCCTGACCACCCAAAGCCTGTTTTAACTCCTCCTTTAAGACAACACGACACTCTTCCTTTTTCAACTTCCACCACTTTGTCTTCTGCTCTGCCTTTGCCTTCACCTTCCTCACCATCAGTGTCATCCTGCATACCACCATCCTATGCTGTTTGGCAACACTCTCACCCGCTACTACTTTGCAGTCACTGACTTCCTTTAAATTACATTGCCTGCACAAGATGTAGTCTACCTGTGTGCTCCTACCTCCACTTTTATAAGTCACTCAATGCCTCTGTCTCTTTTGGAAGAAAGTATTCACCACAGCCATCTCCATCCTTTTTGCAAAATCTATCAAAATCTGTCCTTCTGTGTTCCTGTCCTGGATACCAAACCTGCCCATCACGTCCTCATCCCCTCTGTTGCCTGCACCAACATGTCCATTGAAGTCTGCAGCAATGACCACTCTTTCACCTCTGGGGCACTCAGCATCACTTCATCTAACTCACTCCAGAATCTCTCTTTCTCTTCTAGCTCACATCCTGCCTGTGGGGCATAAGCACTAACAACATTGAACATCACGCCTTCAATTTCTAACTTGAGACTCATCACTCTGTCTGACACTCTTTTCACTTCTAGAACATTCCTGACAAACCCCTCCTTCAAGATGACTCCTACTCCATTTCTCTTCCCATCCACACCATGATAAAACAGTTTAAACCCTGCTCCTAAGCTTCTAGCCTTGCTACCTTTCCACCTGGTCTCCTGAACACACAGTATGTCCATCTTCCTCCTCTGCATCATGTCAGCCAGCTCTCTATCTTTTCCTTACATAGTTCCCACATTCAAAGTCCCTGCTCGACTGATCCGGTATGGGGGTAATACTTCTGATTTGCATGATAAAAGTTTGGCATTGGTTTTACGTCGGATGCCCTTCCTGACACAACTCTGCATTTCTCCGGGCTTGGGACCGGCATAAGGGGGAGAGACACTCATTAGTGTGCGCCCCCCCCCACCGCCGCCTCATGGCTGCATTGATGCATCCATATATCTACCCATCGGTATATCAACATATCCATCCATATCAACTCATCCATCAGTATATCAACTCATCCGTCCTTCCATCAATAAATGAACTCATCCATCCATCCATTTATATTTATCCTTCCATGCATCAGTATATGAACTCAACCATCCATCCAGCCATCTGTATATCAACTCGTCCATGTATATCAATTCATCAATCCATCTATCCACCTATCCACCCATCAGTATACAGGGTGTGAAATTAGTGCCGGCCCACTGGCATTTTTGTGGGAGGTCCGGAAAAATCCAACCCAATGCCAGACCTTGTGTCAGGCAGAAGACCTTTTCAGTAAAATGAACAATCAGCTATCAGCTAGGATATGACACTTCAATGAAAGCTCCTTACCAAAAGCTAGAGAAAACGTGGGGCGTTTGAGTGACATCATAGCGCTCAAATAAAACAGACTAAAAAAACATGAATTCACAATTCAAGCAATCACGTTAATGACATGTGCGTGAAGGGAAAAAAGAGGTGTACGCCTCATCTGCAACCAATCAGCAGAAGGGAGCAACGACTCCACCCACCCTTTGTTCACGGAGTTTTGGATCAGCAGAATAATAAATAGAGGTGTATATGAAAGAGAATTGGTTTACATGTTTCTTATTCTGTCATAAAAGCTATGTGCACCAAACATATAGACAGATGAAAAGGTGGAAAAAAAAGAAAATAATAATAATAATAATAATAATAATAACATATTATTACATAATTAATCATTCCAGAAAACGTGGGGTCCAGTAAAATTCTTAGAGGTCCTGCAGATTTTTTCTTCTGCCTGCCCCACCCTGTCCGGTTGAAAAATTTCTTAATTTCGTACCCTGGTATATCAAATCATCCATCCATCCACCAATCAGTATATCAACTCATCCATCTATTTCAATTCACCCATCCACCCATCAATATATCAATTTAATCAATGTCAATTCATCCCTCAGTTTATCAACTCATCCATCCATATAAATTCATCTTTCAGTGTATAAACATTCATACATCCACCCATCTGAATATCAATTCATCTATCCATCCATCCACCCACCCACCCCTCAGTGTATGAACTTATCCATCCATCCATTTCAAATCATCCACACATACACCCATCAGGATATCAACCCAGCAGAGCTGTGTAAATAAGAGATCTGTGGATCTTGAATATGTTTTGGAATTATTTGCATGTTTATTTAAAAGACATTTTATTTATTATTAAAATTCTATAAAGTACAGGAGGTAAATTAAGACATGTTCCGGTTTTATTGCTTCAACATTTTAAGAAATGACACCACAGAGACATGAAACCCAGAAGAGAATCTTTCCAGCAGGAGGTGCTTGGCGTGGATTCAGAGATGTGGAGCACATCTCACTGGAAGTGAGGAGAACCCAGCAGACCCAGAGTGACATCGCATCTCTCCATCTCCTCTTTTCCTCCATGCAATGCCAGTTTGGAATCATTACATCTGCGCTGTGGAAGCAACATCACTTTTTATTTAATAATTTTTTTATAATGGAACAGGATCTGAAACGCCAGAAGGCCCTCCACAGGAAGCGCGAGGCCTTGTTAAACTCGCTTCGCTCCGTTAATCATCTACAGTGATGTTGCGGAACAGGTAGGCCATGGATTCCCCATTGTGGATGCGGCGGATGGCTTCAGCCAAAATCAAACTGATGTCCACCGTCTTAATCTTGGGACACTGGAGCTTCTGGACCTCGTGAGGGACTGTGTTGGTCACCACCACCTGTTTGATGAAGTGGAGATACTGTTATTACCTCAGAGCTGAAAAAAACACCATGATGTGTTTCATTGTTCTCATGTGGCTTCAGGTTCCCAACGAGTATTTATTTATCCAAGTCAGACCTTCTTATCGTTTAATTGTGAACTCTGTAATATCCACAGTATAACATAGAAACCCACTGGGTTTTGGTTACAGGGGAACCACAAAGTGTGAAAATACTCCAACTGAAACACAACAAACGCTCAGACTGAAGACTCCGCCCAGTCGCATCATAGACACCAAACATGGAGATGATCAGAACTAGTTCACCAAATGCATATACAAGATGGCAGCCATATTTAATACTGGACCACAACCAAAGCTTCTGTAATTACACAGTGCAGACAGCCACATCAAAAATGGTGATGATCAGTAAAGGCATTTCTGAGTTAATGCGCAGAAGGTAACTAGACAGACAGACCTAGCATGTGACAGAAATACTTCTCACGCTCACTGGGCTGAGCAATAAAGGTGTGTTGACTCCTTCGTCCTGTAGAGTTTGTTAAAACCACCAGAGAATAATGACATTGGGATCAGCGGAGACGGATTCTTACAAGCCAAGTCATTTGCATAACAGTCACGTTAAACCTACAGTGAAATAGCCCCCTGAGTCTGTTTATCAGTAAACAGTTGCTCTCTGTTTACCCACACGGGACAAGCTGGGAATCTAAGTCAGGATCTAATCTGAATAAAACACACTTCATCACACACTAATGGTCGTTTACAGCAGTTTTAGGTGTGATACGTTTACCTCCATTACACCACCGCAAGAACAACAAAACATCATCAGTGATATTAGCAAAGAAAGAAAACTAACCCACCTCGTCTATAAGAGAGTCCTCAATGAGTTGTGGGGCGTCGGCCGAGAGCAGTCCGTGAGTGGCCATGGCATAGATCTTATATGCTCCACGCTCCTTCAGAATCTCTGCCACTGCCACAAAGTCGCCCACATCATCAATGATATCATCCTGAAAATTGATTTTTGAATTTTTTTTAAAAGAACTTAAAAATATATTAAAAATAAGAATAATAACAAAAATAGTCACATGAATTTAAAATAAATAAAAGATCTTCTAAATTATTCTCAAACCTTTATTTCTGATGCTTTCAATCTCCCATTATCCATTTGAAATATTCTTCACTTCACTTATCCCTTGACATCAGAGGATGTTATTGGGGCACCTTCATGGTGAGACTTGGGCTGATTTGGCCTGTGGAGCCCATCCCTCTCCTGGTCGTAGAAACACGCTGACGGCTTTGCAGCCTACTCTTTATGAAAGTCAGCAATGGTTCTTCTCCATGCCTCTCACCATAGACAGTGAGAGACATGACCTGCCTTTGATAACCCAGTTAGCTGCACTGGGGGGACAGTGACAACCCTGTGGGGACTCGAACCCCCAACCTTCGGATCAGCGATCCTGCGCCCGAACCACTAGACCACTACCACCCATTTTAATTTAAAAATTAACAGCTACCAAACACCCCAAGTGATTAAAAATATTGTATTTGTCTTCCTCTAGTGGCACAATATTGCTACTGCACGTATTTTCTATTTAAATATAACGGTTGGACTTTATATCACAGAAACATCACTGAAATAAAAGTAATTTTAAAGTATACAGGTCCTTCTAAAAAAATTAGCATATTGTGATAAAGTTCATTATTTTCTGTAATGTACTGATAAAAATTAAACTTTCATATATTTTAGATTCATTGCACACCAACTGAAATATTTCAGGTCTTTCTTTGTTTTAATACTGATGATTTTGGCATACCGTTACTATCTCAAAAAATTAGCATATCATGAAAATGTACTCTAAACGAGCTATTAACCTAATCTAATAAGCTAACTAACCAAATTATCTGAATCAACCAATTAACTCTAAATACCTGCAAAAGATTTCTGAGGCTTTTAAAACTCCCAGCCTGGTTCATTACTCAAAACCGCAATCATGGGTAAGACTGCCGACCTGACTGCTGTCCAGAAGGCCATCACTGACACCCTCAAGCAAGAGGGTAAGACACAGAAAGAAATCTCTGAGCGAATAGGCTGTTCCCAGAGTGCTGTATCAAGGCACCTCAGTGGGACGTTTGTGGGAAGGAAAAAGTGAAAGAAGGGCCGATTCCAGACCTTGAGGGACCTGTGGAAGCAGTGGACTGACTCTGGAGTAGAAACATCCATCGCCAATGTGCAGAGGCGTGTGCAGGAAATGGGCTACAGGTGCCGCATTCCCCAGGTCAAGCCACTTTTGAACGAGAAATAAGCGGCAGAAGCGCCTGACCTGGGCTACAGAGAAGCAGCACTGGACTATTGCTAAGTGGTCCAAAGTACTTTTTTCGGATGAAAGCAAATTTTGCATGTCATTCGGAAATCAAGGTGCCAGAGTCTGGAGGAAGACTGGGGAGAAGGAAATGCCAAAATGCCTGAAGTCCAGTGTCAAGTACCCACAGTCAGTGATGGTCTGGGGTGCCATGTCAGCTGCTGGTGTTGGTCCACTGTGTTTTATCAAGGGCGGGGTCAATGCAGCGAGCTATCAGGAGATTTTGGAGCACTTCATGCTTCCATCTGCTGAAAAGCTTTATGGAGATTTTCATTTGTCAGCACGACCTGGCACTTGCTCACAGTGCCAAAACCACTGCTAAATGGTTTACTGACCATGGTATTACTGTGCTCAATTGGCCTGCCAACTCTCCTGACCTGAAGCCCATAGAGAATCTGTGGGATATTGTGAAGAGAAAGTTGAGAGACACCAGACCCAACACTGTGGATGAGCTTAAGGCCGTTATCGAAGCATCCTGGGCCTCCGTAAAACCTCAGCAGTGCCACAGGCTGATTGCCTCCATGCCACACCGCATTGAAGCAGTCATTTCTGCAAAAGGATTCTCGACCAAGTATTGAGTGCATAACTGAACATAATTATTTGAAGGTTGACTTTTTTGTATTAAAAACACTTCATTGGTCGGAAGAAATCTGAAGAAATCGGAAGAATTTGAGATAGGAATTTTGGGTTTTCATGAGCTGTATGCCAAAATCATCAGTATTAAAACAATAAAAGACCTGAAATATTTTTGTTGGTGTGCAATGAATCTAAAATATATGAAAGTTTAATTTTTATCAGTACATTACAGAAATCAATGAACTTTATCACAATATGCTAATTTTTTGAGAAGGACCTGTATGTTGTCAATCAATAGAACAATTATCTACTGCCGGTAATTCCATGAAGTGTGTGTGTGTGTGTGTGTGTGTGTGTGTGTGTGTGTGTGTGTGTGTGTGTGTGTGTGTGTGTGTGTGTGTGAATACTCACAATAATGATGGCAATTCGACCTCCAACGTCTCCGACGACAGTGATGGGCGGTTTCTCTTTAGCCATCATTACTGCACGGGAACATAGAAAAGTCATTCATCACCAAAATTACACTAAACTCACAGATTTAATACCAGATTCATGTTTTGATCTCAAACATACAGCAAAACATTTTCAAGTCATACAAAGTGTGTGTGTGTGTGTTCATTCCATCACCTGCACCTCCAACCCCAAAGAATAAGGCAATAAACTCAAATAAACCATGTCAAAAACTCCAACCTTTTCCCTATGTAAAACCCACCAGGAAAAGTCCAAATGTGACAACTTAAAAATGTAAACAAAAGAATTTTCTCCTAAATCTCATACCATGTGGATTTTTATTTATTTATTTAGTACACACCCCAAGCATGATGTATTAATAATCCAGAGATTTTGGGGCGACCTGAATATGCAGGCCTCGGATAATGAAGATTCCATGAGAGTATGATGTCATCAGTTGTGTGGGTGTGGCTTTGTACACAGAAATGGGAATAGACACAATTCGCATTATGATTGCACATGTGCGGGGAACGTGACCCAACAGCTGATCCAATGGTCACTGATACCAAACTTTATTGCAGCCACTTGCTGTTGTATGGAAACACATCCAAACAACTGCCGCTTAAAGTCTGCCTTAAGCCTTAAATCGACATGCCAGGTGCGCATTGTGCCGCAGGGAACTGTGGGAATGGCATGTATCATCTCGAGGGTTGGAAAAAGCTAGTTTGCAGTATACATGCCTGCAAATTTTGGAATAATGCGTGTAGACGTCTGCCACCGTTCACGCTATTTACCTTCCCCACCGAGCTGAAGGATCCGGAGGGACGCAAACGTTGGATTAAAGCAGTAAGTTTACAATTAAAGTGTTCTTTATTCAAATTTATAGACCCCATAGACTACTATATCACTTTTTATTTACCTGTTAATGTACCATAACAATCGGCAATGCCAAATTATATATGTAAATTATATGTACATTTTTATTTATATTAAATAGGTATGTTAATTTATGTTAAAGTTATGTTAATATGTAAAATAGACTAACAAGTGCTGTCAGATCACTCGGTGCAGCTGTAAAACTTGTATTTACCTTCTTTGTAGTCATTACAAAGTCGCGCTAGTAGGGGTGCCTGGTCCTTCATTATCAAAAAATCTGCTATGTCAGCGTACATACACAGCAGCCACTTTGATAAGGCGTCATTTTCTGTCTCCCAGCCATCTTCAAGTCCCAATGGGTCGGAAATTGTCACAATTTCCTCATCCACTTCAAATGTCAACAAGCTGGCATAGTCACGTTGGATTTGTGTAGATTCCTCGGCCTTTGACAAAACTATCGGCAGTTTTTGTAACATCGCCGAAAATGCAAGCGCAACAAGTTCATCTTTACGCTTGTGGGAACAACCGGGAAGAAACCTACGTATACAATACGCCCGAAGGTCGGGAACTTTCCATAAATTAAACGCATCGATAGTGCAGTTCTCATCCACATCAAGGTTTACTTCCGCCACGTTTGGTAGTCAAGATCCCATGATGCCGTGCGCGAGCCGAGATGCGAATTGTGTCTATTGGAGGATCCTCCAATGTTGTTGTACCACAAGGGCAACAACATTCACAAATGCAGCTTTTAACCCCCTTCCATACCCAAAACTCATGGACTCAGGCATCCTGAATGAAATACATCATCATCCTCATCATTATTTACTTTTTTTTTGCCTTGCAATAATAAGTCAAACTAAGACTAGCATCTTTTAAATAATAACTCTGAAGAGTTTTTCATCTTTCTGTTATTTTTACAGGAAAAGAAGTTGACATCAGGACCAGGACCTTGTTGAAAAAGTGTTTCCTAAACCAGATGGAGATAAAAAGGAGTGTCCACATTCTCCAAAAACCCCAAACACGTCCACACAACACTCAGCACCAGCATGAAAATGAGGAGAGTAAGCAAAAAGCCCTAAAGCGCAAAGGCACGCACACACACACACACACACACACACACACACACACACACACACACACACACACACACAAACACCCCCACACACACACAAACCCACACCCCCACACAAAACCACACATAAACCCCCACACACAAACACACAACTACACACACACATACACATAAACCCCCACACACACAAACACACACACACACACACACACAAACACAAAAACACACACAAACACACTCACACAAACCACACATAAATCCACACACACAACCCCCACAACACAACACAAACACAGCACACAAACCCACACATAAACCCCCTCCACACACACACACACACACACACACACACACACACAAACACAAACACACACACACACACACACACAAACACCCACACACACACAGAAACACACACACACCCACACACACAAACCCACACATAAACCCACACACACACAAACGCACACAAAACAACACAAACACACACATAAACAAACAACATTCACAAATGCAGCTTTTAACCCCCTTCCATACCCAAAACTCATGGACTCAGGCATCCTGAATGAAATACATCATCATCCTCATCATTATTTACTTTTTTTGCCTTGCAATAATAAGTCAAACTAAGACTAGCATCTTTTAAATAATAACTCTGAACAGATGGAGATAAAAAGGAGTGTCCACATTCTCCAAAAACCACAAACACGTCCACACAACACTCAGCACCAGCATGAAAATGAGGAGAGTAAGCAAAAAGCCCTAAAGTGCAAACGCACGAACACACACACACACACACACACACACACACACACACACACACACACACACACACACACACACACACATAAACCCCCACACACACAAACCCAAACACACACACACACACACAAACAGACACACAAAACCCACACACACACAAACACACACATAAATCCACACACAACCCCCCACAAAAACACAAACACACGCACACAAACCCACACATAAACCCCCTCCACACACACACACATAAACAAACAAACACACACACACACACAAACACAAACCCACACCCCCACACACAAAACCACACATAAACCCCCCACACACAAACACACAACTACACACACACACATAAACCCCCACACACAAACACACCCCACACACACACAAACCCACACACAAACACACACACACACACACACACACACACAAACAGACACACACACACACACACACAAAAACACACAAACACACACTCACACAATCCACACATAAATCCACACACACAACCCCCACAACACAACACAAACACACGCACACAAACCCACACATAAACCCCCTCCACACACACACACACACAAAAACACACACACACGCACACACACACAGAAACACACACCCACCCACACACACAAACCCACACATAAACCCACACACACACAAACCCCCCCCACCCACAAACCCACACAAAACAACACAAACACACCCAAACAAACAAACACACACACACAGAAACACACAAACCCACACGCCCACACATTCACAAACCCACACACAAACACCCCCCACACACAAACAGACACACACACAAATACACACACTCACACAAACCCCCACACACACAACCCCCCACAAAACAACACAAACACACGCACACTAAACCCACACATAAACCCCCTCCATACACACACAAAAACACACACACAAACACACACAGAAACACACACAGAAACACACACACACACACACACAAACCCACACACACACAACCCCACACACACAAACGCACATAAAACGACACAAACACACACACACATAAACAAACAATCACACACACAAACCCACACAACCCCCACACACACAAACCCACACCCCACACACACAACTCCCCACACTCACACACAAACACACACATAAACACACACAAACACACCCACACACCCACACATACACACACACACAAACATAAACACACACACACAAACACACACATAACCCCCACACACAAACCCCCACACACACACACACTCACAAACACTCCCACACATGCACACACACACACACACACACACATAGACCCACACATAAACCCCCACACACAACCCCACACACACACAAACGCACATAAAACAACAAAACACACACACATAAACAAACAATCACACACACAAACCCACACAAACCCCCACACACAAACCCACACCCCCACACACACAACCCCCACACTCACACACACACACAAACACCCCCACACACACAAACACACATAAACCCACACACACAACCCCCCACACACAAACGCACACAAATACACACAAACACACACATAAACCCCCACACACAAACACACACACACACACACACACACTCACAAACACTCCCACACATGCACACACACACATACACACACACACACACACAAACACACAGGCACACACAAACATAAACACACACACACACACACACACACACACAAACCCACAGACACAAACCCACCCACCCACCCACACACATACACGCACACCCACACCCACATACACACGCACAAACATAAACACACACACACACACACATACACGCACACACACCAGCTCATGCACTAAAAGCACACAGCAAAGGAGACACTTGGCACTCGTACTTGGAAGCTCGATGCCGGGGAATGGAGCTTGGTATTTACCTGTACAGCCCAGGAAATAAAGGAGGACTGGTTAAAAATAAAGCATGTTGATGATAAATCAGTCAGTTCAGAATTAAAATAGAGCCTCGAGACATGTGACGATCAACACTGAATTTCAACTTTAAAAGTTAAACAACTCAAACACGTCCGATATAAACAACTTTAGCTCACACAGCTAGCTAGTGACATGCTAGCTGCCTATGTAATGCTACTACACTAGTTTATAGTTCATATAAAGCTAAGCCATGATTTACAGTCAGGTTCCCTCTGATTTAGTTACTGTTAATGTGCGGAATAGCACAAATAAATATCAGTTAATATCATCAAAAAATTAAAGTTTCTTTCTTTCTTCCTTTCGGCTTTTCCCCTTTCTCGAGAGTCGCCACAGAAAATCATCTGATTCGCACATTTGATTTGGCATCGGTTTTTACGTCGGATGCACTTCCTGTCACAACCCTTTTAGCAAGGGACAGAAACACGCTGACGGCTTTGCAGCCTACTCTTTACGAAAGTCAGCAATGGTTCTTTTACATGCCTCTCACCATAGACAATGAGAGACATGGCCCGCCCTTTCAGTGTCTTAATCTATATTGTCCTCTATTGCTTGATTTCATACCCGCTTCAAAAGATTATGAAAGAATGCCAGAACTGCTATCACTCCATTAGTGAAGTAAGGTCATTTGAGACCTACTAGTTTTATTTGCCTAGCGAACTGCTAATCATCTAGCTCACATTTGTCAGTGTTTCCAGAGTCGAGTCATTTGATTCCTGGTATTCAAATACGGTTATCTACAATAGAACAGTTAGCTGTTATTCAAAACGGTGGCCGTATTGTCCTGTCTCTACTTCTATCCCGTAGATCTACCTAACAGCAACAAGCAGCCATCTGACCAGACACACAAACAACAAAGGTGTTTGAAAGGATGTTTCTTACAGGGTATCTCAAGACCAGGAGGTCCACACGAGGTCCTGAACACAGGAGGAAAGTTTGAACCGTCAGCTAGTTCAGACTCTGACTGAGCTTCGCCATGTATTACTGCCAAACCAAGTCTGAGACGTTCGGCGTATGACTGCGCTCTGAATAAAACACAAATACACAGAATAAAGAAAATCATTTACATCTAAGGAGAAGTATTTGGATAGATGTTCCAGTTTTACCTCTTTGCTGCCGAGGGTGATTTTGCAACGATAACAGCGTTTCTGAAGTCAGGGATCTGATGAGAAATAAAAGGAAAAGAAAGATGATCACGTGAGAAAATGAAAGATGCAAATCCTAAAGCCTTTTTAAAAAGAAAATATTCCTTTCATCACGGGTTGTTTTCACTGACACATACAAAGGTACAAGCTGCTAACATGTGCTCAATAGTTTGCACTTTAAAAGGTCAACATTTGTGGTTCATTTCATTCTCATGAAATTGTGGAATCATGAGAACAGGACATAGACACATCAGTTCCAATAAGGCAAGATAATGGGAAAAATAACATTACACAGATTTAAACTAGTCAATTTCTGAATAAAATGAAACTAGGCACACAGTCACAAGACATGCACCTAGATTAATTGCCTATTCTAATTTGCCCCTAGGTGTGGATGTGAATGCACCTGTTCGTGTGTGTTGGCCCTACGATGGTCTGGTGAGGTATTCAGGGTGTACCTCACCTTTGACTAGGGTTGGCTGATAGCATGAAGCGGTTTGGCAAACAAATTAATAATTGTGTCCAGAGGTTCACATGGATCATTTAAGTTTGTTTATTATTTGTTTTGTTTGTATAGTATGGTGACTTACCTCCTCCTGGATGTACTGCAACAGAAACGGTGAAGCTCGCAGGTTATCTACAGGGAAGTTGAAAAAACCCTGAATCTCTTTCTGGTGCAGATCCATGGTAATAATATGGGTTAGACCTAACACACACACACACACACACACACACACGCGCACACGAATTAAGCTCCAGTTTAAACATTCGTAGTGCCTGTGTTTGCAAGATGTGAAGGAATTACAGTCGGCCCTTTATTTACGAAAACCTCTGAATGCAAAAAATCCGTTACAAAAAACATTTTCCTAAATTTTCACCCTCTGTATACGAAACAACCTCTTCTTACGAAAAGTAAGAACGCGCCATTCAAAAATTCAAACGTGCCATTCAAAAATTCAAACAATGCGCAAGTTGCTCTCTCATTGGCTGTCTCCCAACATACCGCACACTGGCCTCCCATTGGTCAGGAGGAAGCTGAATCTCCATAGTAGTGTACCCATAAAGCTTGTTTGTCACACGCGTAAAGGAGAGCTGTACTGTTGGTTCGTGAGTTGCTCATTGCAGCTTATTTTTCGTTTTTAAAGTTGTTTAATTCAGTAAATGTTTAATAAATGTGGCGCACTGCGCCGAATGTGGGCAAAATGCCTCTCATCCGGACCTCCAATCTAGTGCTATAGTGGTCAAAAAATAAGTGAGTACACGATGGCAGCGAAGCAACCGATGCACGCAACAGCACCTCATCCACGAAGTGGGCTGAGGTGCATGGAGCGCGGGGAGGGTGCGGCTTTGGCTTTGAAAATATTTAGCACTTCATCTCCACTTTTTATTTACACAGTCACGGAAATTTACGTTGATCAACTATAAAGTAGACCAAATTAAGTCAGTACTGTACACGCAACTCAGCCACTAAAACAAATGGGTACATGCCGTGTACCAGCGTGTACCCACCACTACAGCACTGCTCCGATCCCTCAAGCAAAACAGGTGAATGTTCAGTACTAAACAAGTGTACAAAGCGCACTTTCAAGCTTGACATATAGGAAGTCTGTAAAAGCCGCATTTCCGCCCGAAAAGCTCCGGTGTCAGCCGCGATGCCTCCCGCACTTGACGGAGCACGTCGCAAATGTTTAATAATGTTTCATATTATTTGGTTTGGTTAATAAAAAAATTGGTTCATAAAAAATGTTCGGAATCTCCATAGTAGTGTACCCATGCCTGTTTGTCACACGCGTAAAGGAGAGTTGTACTGTTGATTCGTGAGTTTATTTGAGAGGGCTCATCTTATAATCTTATAAACACGGCTCATTGATAATGATTATGGGTTTACATAACTAGACAACCAAGTGAAACAATAAGGAATGAAGACAGTTTTTATGACCGATTTGAGCAGAGATGTGGCGCACTTGCCCTGATAGACACAGGACTGCATACAGAGTCAGTCAGAAAGGAGGCAGGTGTTCTTTAACTCTCTTTTGAGAGAGCGCATTGCAGCTTATTTTTCATTTTTTAGATTGTTTAATTCAGTAAATGTTTAATAAATGTGGCGCGTTCCGCTGAATGTGAGCAAAATGTGGCTCATCCGGACCTCCGATCCTTCAAGGAAACAAGATAATGTTGAATCCGGACCTCCGATCTGTCAAGGAAACAAGTTAATATTGAGTCCGGACCTCCGATCTGTCAAGGAAACAAGTTAATGTTGAGTCTGGACCTCCGATCTGTCAAGCGCACTTTGAACAACCTGTCTCAAAAGCTTGCCTGTGGGCGGAGCGCGCCACAAATGTGTGTTGTTTGTGTGTGAGAGAGAGCGAGAGAGAGAGAGAGAGAGCGAGAGAGAGAGAGAGAGAGAGAGAGAGAGAGTGTTTTTTTTGTGTGTGTGTTCGCGCGTGTGTGTGTGTGAGAGAGATAGAGGATAGAGAGAGACAGTGTTTTGTGTGTGTGTGTGTGTGTGTGTGTGTGTGTGAGAGAGAGAGAGAGAGAGATAGAGAGAGACAGTGTGTGTGTGTGTGTGTGTGTGTGTGTGTGTGTGTGTGTGTGTGTGTGTGTGTGTGTATGCGTTAATAAAATGTTTAATAATGGTTTAATTAATAAATATGTTAATAAAATGGTTTAATATGTTAATAAAATATTTAAATTGTTTAATAAATAATTTTCTTTTACTTTTAACACATATTTCATTCATTTTTCATCCAATATTGGTGTACTTTTATAATTTTTATAGGGTTTATGGGGTAGTCTTGGGAGCCTTGGAATGAATCACGTGTTTTACATGTAAAATGCACCTCTACATACGAAAACTCCAGGTTCGGAAAAAGGCTCTGGAACAGATTAATTTCGTAAGTAGAGGGTCGACTGTATTTTTAGTGGCAACAACAAATTGTTAATACTGGTCTTAATTGGTACTAAAGTGTGTTATTGTGTACAGGTCTTAATCCACTTGTTCCTAAGATTAGGCAACATGCCAGGTCACCGGATACGCCCAAACGCACAAACATACAACACATATTTAACAACAGGTGCCAAGACTTTTGTGTCACGCTACCAAAAGGTTAAACACACCTAAACTGTGACCTGTGTGGCACATGGCACTGACACAGATGTTGACGGGTGTTGTTCAATGTGTGTGTGTGTGTGTGTGTGTGTGTGTGTGTGTGTGTGTGTGTGTGTGTGTGTTTGTGTGTGTTCTACCTGCTTTATCCAGCATGGATGCTAACAGCTTGCAGACAATGGATCCTCTCTTCCTCATCTTGCATTGCTTGCTGTAGGGGAAATACGGTATAACGCCAATGATATTCCTGGCACAGGACGTCTTCAGAGCATATGCCATCACCAAGATCTCCATGATGGCTGTGTTCACATCTCTGCCCCCCCCAAAAAAACCATAAAAATAAATAAATAAATAAATAAAATAAACACAATTACTTCAATTCTTTTTTGGGTACTTTATTTATGGACAAACTGTAATAGAACTAATGTAATGAGCTGACATTCAGTGCTGATGTCACAGCTGATAGCCAGCGTTAACATCGCTAGCCATTGCTCAATGCTAATATGGTGAGCAGTGCAACCGTAGTAAGCTCATAAAAATGGTAAAAAATCCGTCATAAACTGACACTTAAATACAGTGAGTCATTGACGTACGACCAATGCGAGTTACGTCTGATCGACTTTACGACCGCAAAAGTCGTGAAGCATGATTCATGGCAGTGCAGTGCAAGTGTTGCGTACGACAGTTCTTTGCGATGCCGGCAGCGCCAGCATTTTAAAAGGCTATGCAGGAGATGATGCAGATTCACTTTCTAACTGCTCAGAGCAAATCTATTCATCTACTTTCAATGCCACGTTACTGTGGTATGAAGCTGAGAGCCAATCCTTTCTGTGTGGGAGGGTCCGATACCATGAAACTCTAATTTTATTGGACTCACACGCTGCAGTGTTTATGTGACAGGAAGCGCGTCCCAAGTTTTGGCAATCAGCTGGTCTGTAGGGATGTCATTGACAATCGGAATATCGAAATATCGCCGATATAATTATGTCGATCGATAATCGATACCTATAAAAGGGGTATCGATACTTCGAACGTTATAGCTTCCTGTGTTCATGAGAGCACCTGTAGTAAATGTCATTTCAATGACACCCAGAGTAAATGGTACATCCCGCCTCTCTGAATGGTAACTGGTACGTCCCACCTCTCTGTATGGTAAATGGTACGTCCCGCCTCTCTGTATGGTAAATGATATGTCCCGCCTCTCTGTATGGTAAATGGTACATCCCTGCTTCCAGTGTACCGTCAGAGCGCGTGTTCTCAACAGCACAGAACATTTTGAACACGAAGAGACACTTATCACAGGATAATGCAGACATGTGCATCTTCTCAATCTATACATCTATTTTCGATTCCACGTCACTGTGACACGCAGCAGAAAGCCAATCCTTTTTGTACTCCACTGTGTGGGCAGGTCCGATAGCTTCAAACTCCAATTTTATTGGATTATAACAACAGTCACTGACTGCGTGTGTTGTTTGAGTAAAGAGATACATTTCTTTCGTTTTGATCGGCTCATTTCCACGAAGCCAAGCACACCTGGCAAGCAAACACAAATGGATGGACATGGAAAACCTTCAACCCGCAGACAAGCGGATTGCCAAAACTTGGGACGCGCTTCCTGTCACATAAACACTGCAGCATGTGAGTCCAATAAAATTAGAGCTTCAAGGTATTGGACCCGCCCACACAGAAACGATTGGCTCTCAGCTTCGCGCCACAGTGACGTGGCATTGAAAGTAGATGAATAAATTTGCTCTGAGCAGTTAGAAAGTGAAGCTGCATCATCTCCTGCTTGGCCTTTTAATGAATCAGGCTTCACGACTTTTTCGGTCGTAAAGTCGATCAGACGAAACTCGCATAGTTCATAAGTTGACAACTCACTGTATTCAATGCATTATACAAACTACTGTAACATATCGTAGTCTGTTCTATTTAATGCATTTATGGAACAGTACAGCAATATTCCAATGTATCAATGCATCGGAATTTTTTTTTATCAATATATCGATACCAATAATAGGTTTTCAATGACACCCCTACTGGTCTGCGGGTTGAAGTTTTTCCATGTCTGTCCATTTGTGTTTGCTTGCTAGTTGTGCTTGGCTTCGTGGAAATGAGCTGATCAAAACGAGGAAAATTTATCTCTTTACTCAAACAAAACGTGCAGTCTGTGGCTGTTGTTGTAATCCAATAAAATTGGAGTTTGAAGCTACCGGACCCGCCAACACAGTGGAGTACAGAAACGATTGGCTCTCCGCTACGTGTCACAGTGACATGGAATTGAAAATAGATGTATACTAGTAGATTTAAATGCACGAGATTTATTCATCTGTTTTTGTTTGGCGTGAGTGTATTTGGATGGAAAGTCGACATACGACCAGATCAAGTTACGACCAGTCTGCTGGAACCAAACGCGGTCATAAGTCAATGACTCACTGTATACAATAAAAAAAATTTCCATGGCCCCCTATTGGTATAACTACATTCTAAAAGATGTTTTCGGTATAAGAGAACCCTTTCAGAAACTGGCCCCAGAGTTCCTCTGACCTGCGTATGGTCTGGATGATGAAAACGTCCTGCCCTCGTACCGACTCCTGTACCTCCACCGTGGTCTCTGTGATGGGACAGACAGAGTCGCACGCGCTTTAATGACATCATGATGACAGGTTCAGGACATGAAACACATACAGTCCTGCTGCAGCTTTCTATCCTCTTCCTCATACATGAGGGACACTGTCAGACACCTGACATCTCACTTTATTACCACTCAATAATATTATATCACGCACACACACGCACGCACGCACGCACGCACGCACGCACGCACGCACACACACACACACACATACACACAATATATACTCACTCACTTATTTATTTCATGGACCCCTAATCTTATTAGGGTTGCGGGGAGGCTGGAGCCTATCTCAGCTGACTCTCAGTAAAGGTGGGGTACACCCTGAAAAGCTCACCAGACCACTTTAGGGCCTATGTCCACACACATATCCATTCACACTTACACACACATTTCGGGGCAATTTGGAACAACCATTTATCGTAATGTGCATGTCTTTGCACTTATGGAGGAAACTGGAGTACTCAGAGGAAACCCATGCAACCACAGGGAGAACATACTTTGGATCTCTGTCTGTGTGTGTGTGTATGTGTGTGTGCTTGAGAGAGAGAGAGAGAGAGAGAGAGAGAGAGAGAGCGAGAGAGAGAGAGAGAGAGAGAGTGATATTTATGGGTTTACTGTACTTTGCACTACTCCACTTGCTCTGCTGAATAAAGTACACACACATTACCCATAACTCACCTCTGTTGGCCGCCTCAAACACCACTGATCTCCCCAACTCCACTCCAAGACGCCTGGAGACGGGACAACATACAGCCATTATATTCCCCTTCAGTATCACCCATGTAGTGTTGGGGAATTTTTGGGGCTTCTATATGATTAACCTTCAATCGACCGAGTGAGGTCATGTATGACCCCGGGCATATATATTCGGGCAACATAATTCTAATTTTAATCAGAAAGAAGTTTCCTACCAAGAATTTGTCTATCTATTTGTCCTGTATTTGTTGATAGAATTTTGTAAGGATCGGCCAATCCATGTGGCGAGTATAATCCAAACTTGTGCGTTTGACTGATAACCCCAGGAAGATCTGTGAGATTTTTGAGATTATATCTTCAGATGGTATTGATGGTTCTTCATTCTGACAGTTACATGTTTCAGAGAGTTCAGCCATATAATTATTATTTATATTAGCATATCTAAATTATCCTACTACATTGTAATACATAATATATACATAATACAAGGCAAACAGGTCCTGGGTGAAGATCCAGATGAAGTGCGATTCAGTAGACCCTTATGACTAAGAGACAAGGAAGCAGTCTCCCTTGCCCAGACGCGGGTCACCTGGAGGCAGGCCCGGGGGAGGGGCTCGAAGGCGGGTGCCTGGTGGTCGGGCTTCTGCCCATGGAGCCTGGCCGGGCCTAGCCCGAAAAGGAGACATGGGTCCGCCCTCCCATGGACCCACCACCCGTGGGAGAAGTTTTAGGGGTCGGGTGCAATGTGAGTTGGATGGCAGCTGAAGGCATGGGTTCTGTCGGACCGATCCTCGGCTACTTACTCTGACCCTCGGGACATGGAATGTCCCCTCTCTGGCGAGGAAGGAGCTTGATCTGGTGCATGAGGTGGAGAGATACCGACTAGATATGGTCGGGCTCACCTCAACGCATAGCTTGGGCTCTGTCACCACCTATCTCGAGAGAGGCTGGACTTTATTCTATTCTGGAGTTGCACATGGGGAGAGGTGGCGAGCCGGTGTGGGCATTCTTGTTGCCCCCATCTCGGAGCCCAAATGCTGGGGTTCTCCTCGGTTGACGAAAGGGTAGCTTCCCTCCATCTACGGGTGGGGGGATGGGTCCTGACTGTTATTTGTGCTTATGCACCAAATGACAGTTCAGAGTACCCACCCTTCTTGGAGTCTTTTGGGGGGGGGGGGGGGGGGTTGGAGAACGCTCCCTTGGGAGACTCACTCATTGTCTTGGGGGACTTCAACGCCCATGTGGGCAACGATAGTGTGACCTGGAAGGGTGTGATCGGTAGGTACGGCCTCTCCAGTCTGAACCTGAATGGTGTTTGGTTGTTGGACTTCTGTGCTCATCACAGTTTGTCTATCACGAACACCATGTTCGAACATTAGTGTGTCCATAAGTGCACTTGGCACCGGGACACCCTAGGTCGCAGTTCGATGATTGACTTTGTCGTTGTGTCATTGGACTTGCGGCCGTATGTTCTGGGCACTCGGGTGAAGAGAGGAGCTGAGTTGTCTACCGATGACCACCTGGTGGTGAGTTGACTTTGGTGGTGGGGAGGCTGCCCTCCAGCCTTGGCAGGCCCAAGCGTGTAATCAGGGTCTGCTGGAAACGTTTGGCGGAGTCTCCTGTCCGAGAAGCCTTTAACTTCCACCTCCGGCAGAGCTACAACCACATCCCAGAGGAGGCGGAGGACATGGAATCCAAATGGACCATGTTTCGTGCCTCCTTTGCTAAGGCGGCAGCCCATAGCTGTGGCCGGAAGGTCATTGGTGCTTGTCGTGGCGGTAACCACCCGAGCCCGGTGGTGGACACCTGCGGTGAAGGGGGCCGTACAGCTGAAGAAGGAGGCCTATCGGGTTTTATTAACCTGTGGGACTCTCAAGGCAGCAAACAGGTACCAGCAGGCCAAACATGCTGCAGCCGAGGCTGTCACAGATGCAAAATCTCAGGTGTGGGAGGAGTTCGGTGAGGGCCTGGAGAGTGATTATCAGTTGGCGTCAAAAAGGTTCTGAACCGCCATCCGATGCCTCAGGAGGGGGAAGCAGTTCTCCACAAACATTGTTTACAGCGGAGGTGGGGAGCTGCTTACCTCGACTGGGGATGTCGTCAAGAGGTGGAGGGAATAGTTTGAGGACCTCCTCAATCCCACCAACACACCCTCCTTGGAAGAGGAAGACCCTGGGGGTTTGAGTGGGGGTCCGGCCATCACTGGAGTGGAGGTCACTGAGGTTGTCAAAAAACTCCTCCGTGGTCGAGCTCCGGGCTTGGACGAGATCCAACCGGAATATCTCTGGGCTCTGGATGCTGTAGGACTGTCTTGGTTGACACATCTCTGCAGCATCCCGTAGTCTTCAGGGGCTGTACCTCTGGATTGGCAAACTGGGGTGGTAGTCCCGATTTTTAAGAAGGGGGACCGGAAGGTGTGTTCCAATCATCGAGGAATCACACTCCTCAGCCTACCTGGGAAAGTCTATGCAGGGGTACTAGAGAGGAGAATCCGACCAATAGTCGAACCTCGGATTCAGGAGGAACAATGTGGTACCACCTCTATACGCTCCACGGGATTTTGGAGGGGGCATGGTAGTTTGCCCAATCTGTCCACATGTGTTTTGTGGATTTGGAGAAGGCTTTTGACCGTGTCCCTCGAACAAGCTTGTGGGGCGTGCTCCGGGAGTACAGCGTTCCGGACCCGTTGCTACGAGCCATTCGGTCGGTGTATCACCAAAACCAGAGTTTGGTCCGTATTTGTAACAACAGGTCGAATTAGTTTCAGGTGGGAGTTGGAGTCCGCCAAGGCTGTCCTTTGTCATCGATTCTGTTCATAATTTTTATGGACAGAATTTCTAGGTGTAGTCGAGGCGTTGAGGGGTTCTGGTTTGGTGGCCATCGGATCTCATCTCTGCTTTTTGCAGATGATGTTGTCCTTTTGGCTTCATCAAGTCAGGACCTCCAGCTCTCATTGGAGCGATTCGCAGCTAAGTGTGAAGCAGCCGTGATGAGTATCAGTACCTCCAAGTCCGAGGCCATGGTTCTCAGTCGGACAAGGGTGAAATGCACCCTCCAGGTTGGGAATGAGGACCTGCCCAAAGTGGAGGAGTTTAAGTATCTTGGGGTCTTGTTCACAAGTGAGGGAAGGATGGAGCGGGAGATCAACAGACGGATCGCTGCAGCCTCTGCTGTTAAGAGGAGCCTGTACCGGTCCGTCGTGGGGAAGAAGGAGCTGAGCCACAAGGCGAAGTTCTCAATTTTCCAGTCGATCTACATTCCAAACCTCACCTATGGACATGAGCTTTGGGTAGTGACCGAAAGAACAAGATTGCATATACGAGCAGCTGAAGTGAGCTTCCTTCAGCGGGTGGCGAGGTTCACTCTTAGTGATAAGGTAAGAAGCTCTACCATCCGTGGAGAGCTCGGAGTAGATCCGCTGCTCCTCCGCATTTAGAGGGGCCAGTTGAGGTGGCTGGGGCATCTGGTCAGAATGCCTCCCCGACGCCTCCCTGGTGTGGTGTTTCGGGCATGTCCAACCGGGAAGAGACCCCGGGGTGGACCTAGAACATGCTGGAGGGACTATGTCTCTCAGCTTGTCTTGGACTGCGTCCGTTTCCCCTCTTGAGAGTTGGAGGAAGTGGTTGGGTAGATGGACATCTGGACCTCTTTGCTTAGGTTGCTGCCCCCGCGACCCGACCCTGGACTTAGTGGAAGATGATGATGATGATGATTGTAATACATATTTTAAGCAAAGTAACCTTACTTTTTGATTTGTTTTCACTTTTGATGCAAAAAAGAAAAAAATGCAAAGAAATAAAAGGTAACATGCATATTACAAGATGCAACAGACGAGCGTTGAGTAAATAAATATTGTTCTATCATTGTGTGTTTTTGCTTTTTTGTAAAAAATATCAAATTCCAGACCTTATTACGTAAGACGATGGACAAATATATTAGAGAGTGAAATAAATATGAAGAACCCTAAAAAATCATTTATATAGAAATATTCCTATATAAAGTCAATGGTCTCACAAGTGACCCCACTCGGTCATATTAGTCACTGATATAGCTCAGTCGCTTCAGGGTTAATGAGTTACTGTACAGTCGGCCCTTGATTATTCGCGGTTTTGCACTTGCGGTTTGAGTACACGCGGTCTGCTCAGCAACCGGCACGTGATTCAAATTCAGCCAATGGCGGTCCTCCTTTCTGCTGATTGGTTGAGCTGATGTCCCGCCCCTTTTTACTCATTCGCGCACAAGTTGTCAATGAGCCTCTTTTTCTGTGTTTTCATTACCAGTTAAGCTCTATGATACCACTCAAACATTGTGTCTTCTCTGGCTAAGAGATAGAAAACACTGGATGTCTCTTCTGAAGAAATAAGACTTTCTCCTTTCTCTGAACTGTTGTATTAAAATATTTTTCTAAGTTCATATTTATGCGTGAGATTTTATGTTCTGTAGTATGTTTAACAGTACTCTTCATGTCCTTTTACATTGAAGTTGGAGTAATGTGTTCAAGATGGTGCTGCCCAGAGGGCGACGTCGCGGAGTTCTCAGAGTCAAATTGTTTCTTTTTTGTTTTAATTTGTTTTATGTTTGTTCATGTTTTGCACTATGCTTGTCTATGAGCAGCTTCGGGCAACTAAGCATGCAATAATCTTCTATCTTCTATCTATTCTATGCTATGGAGCTCCATGCTAGCGGTTAGCTAGCAGTTAGCTAGTGGCTATAGGCTAAGCCCGGAGCTCTGAGAGGCTTGGTTAGCACTTCCTGCCAGACTGGGATAGCTGGGATGCGGCTCGCTGCCTATCATAGCATGTCAGCTCTGCTTAGTTATACACTGCTAAGATATAACTAAGCACACTCAACTTGGCTAGTTCGCCAGGATGCGGCTCCATAGCATACTAGCTCTGCTAGCCGCATCCTGGCTAGCAAAGAAGCCGAGGCGGGAAGGGGCCGAACAACGACTCCGGCGCTTGGAATAGCAGGGGATGAAGGCCGTGTAGCCGGTTGGTATAATCGCCTTATCGGGTGTACTCTCTTCGAGCCATGTTTCACAGAAACACAGTCCTGTAGATCCCTCTGTGCTGCAATCTGAGCATGAAGCTTGTCCATAGCTGCTCAAGATATGTTATTGCCCGAAGCTGAAGCTGTTCATGCTGTAGTAGAGTCGACCGATCATAGACGAGCACAGTGCAAAACATGAACAAACAAATAAAACAAATTAAAACGAACAAAGAAACAATTTGACTCTGAGAACTCCACAAGGTTGCCCTCTAGGCAGCGCCATCTTGGACACGTCACTCCAAGACGTCACTCCAAGTTCAATGTAAAAGTACATGAAGCATAATAAAGTTTATCCTTTTGGTATCATTTGTTAAACATGCTACAGAACATAAAATCTCACGCACAAACATTCTAAGAATTAACTTAGGTACTGTAATGGAATAATAATTGAAAAATACTTTAAAATGAGTGCTTTACAATAGTATATGCTGTATAATGTTTATATATTTTATTACTAAATATCACAGTACAAAATTAAAAAGTTTTTCTTAATCATGACTACATTTTACTCCATTAATACTGTATTAATGAGTAAGACTGTCTGTAGAATGTGTTTAAGAAGCATGTTTTAGCACACGTAATAGATACATAGTATTTTACTGCCGGCTGCTCATTCGCGCATGTGACGTCATACATGGGGTTTTACTTCCGCGTACAGAACTCGCGGATTATCTCGATTCGTGGGAGGGCTCGGAACCGTACCCCCACGAATGTCAAGGGCCTACTGTATATTAAACTAACTCTGATTTGCTGCTGGAATATAACGATTAAAATTTAAACTGATTCCTGTGTCCAGGAAACAGTGAAACTTCTTGTTTAACATGCTATCATTTCACACAGAACACTACCCAGTATTATTATAAAATAAAATAAAAAGGGTACGAATATCAAACAGACTGTTGAATTCTGGATTCTGATTAGTCGCAGGATGTAGTTTCAGCTTCCAGAGCAGCATTTTTTGACAGTAGCACAGTTTGTAACTCCATCCACTCTGATTGGTTATCGTTTCCAGAGAAACAAATAATTCACACCAACTGATACAGTTGACCTTTGGCATAAACTGTTTTCCCATCTGTGTGTTTAACTATTTATTAATTCAGTAAAGTTTTCCTTTACTCAATATTTATGGAAGGAGTCTCCAGTGTCTGTGGTGTGTAACACTCACAGATAAAACTAACTTTTTTTTCTTTTTACTTTTAAAATAAAAAAAATCCAACTAAAAAAATGTATTTAAAAAAATAATTTTAGGAAAGAAAAAAAAATACACACACACATATATATATATGTGTGTGTGTGTGTGTGTGTGTGTGTGTGTGTGTGTGTGTGTGTGTGTGTATTAAGCAAGAAATACTACAGCACCAACAATTAATTCATTCATTTTCTAAGCTGCTTAATACTAATTAGGGTCGCGAGGCTATCACCTAAACGTCCATCTCAGACAATTCTGGTGAGGGCAGGGTACACCCTGTACAGCTCACCAGGCCATTGTAGGGACAATTCACATACACTTACATCTCAGGATAATTTGGAACATGAGCCCTCAGCCTACTGTTCATGCTCTTGGACTGTGGAAGGAAACCAATGCAAAGACAGAAAGAACTCCACACAGTAACTGGCCAACCCTGGGAATCAAAACCAGGACCTTCCGACCAAAGTGTAATCCTAGTACAAAGCAATACTACAATCAAATTAAAAAAAAAAAAACTCTTCTTTTCCTTTCGGCTGTTCCCTTCAGGGGTCGCCACAGCAAATGATCTGCCTCCATCTCTCCCTATCCTCTGCATCTTCTACTCTTACTCCAACGACCTTCATGTCCGCCTTCACTGCATCCATAAATCTTCTCTTTGGTCTTCCTCTGGGCCTTTTGCCTGGTAGTTCCAACCTCAGCATCCTACGACCAATATACTCACTATCCCTCCTCTGTACATGTCCAAACCATCTCAATCTAGCCTCTCTGACTTTGTCTCCAAAACATCTAACATGTGCTGTCCCTCTGATGTACTCATTTCTGATCCTATCCATCCTCGTTACTCCCAAAGAGAACCTCAACATTTTCATCTCTGCTACCTCCAACTCTGACTCCTGTCTTTTCCCCAGGGCCACTGTCTCTAAACCATACAACATTGCTGGCCTCATCACCGTCTTGTACACTTTTCCCTTCATTCTTGCCGATACTCTCCTATCACACATCACACCGGACACTTTTCTCCATCCATTCCAACCTGCCTGCACGCGCTTCTTCACCTCTTTTCCACACTCTCCATTGCTCTGGATTGTTGAGCCTAAGTACTTAAAATCCTCCACCTTCTTTATCTCTGCCCCCTGTAACCTCAAAGTTCCTCTTGGGTCCTTGTCGAAAAAACTAATTATTATTAAATATGAATGTCTGAAAGCAGTGGTGACCTGGTGGTAAAGGACCTGGCTCACTGATCCTAAGGTTGGGGGTTCGAGTCCCACTCTCCACGGGTTGTCACTGTCCCCCCAGTGCACTAACTTGGTTATCAAAGACCGGCCATGTCTTTCACTGTCTATGGTGAGGTTCATGTAAAAGAATCATTGCTGACTTTTATAAAAGAGGCGCTGCATCGCTGTCAGCGTGTTTCTGCCTTGCGATGGCCCGACAAGCTGTCCAGAGAATCGTCTGCCCTTGCCTAGAGTCGGCTAAGATGGGCGCCAGCCTCCCTGCGACCCTAATTAGGATTAAGTGGTTCAGAACATGAATAAATGAAAGAATGAGTGCGTGATGTGTATAATATTTAACCCTAGCAGTGCCAAAGCAGAAAAAAATCAGCTTTATGACACAGGCAAATTCATTGCATTCGCCATTTGTAAATACTCACGCGGTCAAAATTGACTGTTTTGATCAATAATTTTCTTATTATAATGTTATTTGCTCTAAAAATGAACCAATAATAGCTGTCTTGTAAAAAGAAATCTTGCAAGCCTTTCAGATATTGGCGGCGCAAAATCACCCTGCACTTTAAGACAGCTCGGATTCCGAAGATGATATCACACTCAATATTGTGCAAAATGGCCTACGATTATGAGAAATGTTGGAAGAATCTAGTGAAGGAAGTGATTTCGATGGGTTCGAGCTGACAGATGAAGAAGAAATTAGTGGTGACGATGTTGAACCGAGCGATGCAGATGACGGAAATGATGGATCGAGAATGACGACCCCAACAACAACATGGAAGTAGAAGAGACATGGCAGACGATTATCCCTCCCGAAAACGGCACTGGAAACAACACTCATGGCTTAATGATACGCAACCCCGGCCCCCGGAATATGCCACCACAGAACTCCGAGCCACTGGTATACTTCATGCCGTTTTTTAACTATGGAGCTTTTGCTCACGATCGTCCGTGAAATGAACTGGTACTAGCCAGTCACCCCAGGGACCCATTACCATGGCTGACATCAAGAAATTTATTTGCTTGTGTATCAACATGGCACTGGTTCAAAAGAAAAACATCAAGAACTACTGGAGTAAAAAGTTTAGCTGTAGCCGAACACCTTTCTTTAGAAAGTTTATGACAAGAAACGGTTTCTTACTCATATCCAGGATGTTACATCTGAACAACAATGACAACAGACCTGCAAGAGCTGAGGCTAACTTTGATCCCTGGTTTAAAATCCGACCTCATCATCATCATCATCATCATCTTCTTCCGCTTAGTCCAGGGTCGGGTCGCGGGGGCAGCAACCGGATCAAAGAGGTCCAGACGTCCCTCTCCCGAGCCACTTCTTCCAACTCTCCCAGGGGGACACTGAGGCGGTCCCAGACAAGCCGAGAGACATAGTCCCTCCAGCGTGTTCTAGGTCGACCCCGGGGTCTCTTCCCGGTTGGACATGCCCGAAACACCACACCAGGGAGGCGTCCGGGGGGCATTCTGACCAGAGTGTCTGCTAAAGACTTACAGAAATCACTGGCACAGTCCAATATCTCTGTGCACACATCAACTATATGTAAAACAATGGCCAAGAATGGTGTTCATGGGAGGACTCCAAGGGGGAAGCCACTGCTGTCTAAAAAAACATTGTTGCTCGTTTAATGTTCACAAAAAGGCACTTGGACACTCCACAAAAGTTTTGGCAAAATATTTTGTGGACTGATGAAACCAAAGTTGAATTGTTTGGGAGGAACACAACGTTATGTGTGGAAGAAAAATGGAACAGCTCACCAACATCAACACCTCATCCCCACCGTGAAGCATGGTGGAGGGTGCATCATGGTTCGGGGCTGTTTTTCTGCCTCTGGACCTGGACAACTTGCAATCATTAATGGAAAAATGAATTCAAAAGTTTATCAGGATGTTTTGCAAGGAAACCTGAGGCCGTCTGTCAGACAGTTGAAGCTGAAAAGAGGATGGATGCTGCAACAAGACAATGAGCCAAAAGACAGAAGTAAATCAACTTCAGAATGGTTTCAGAAGAACAAAATACACGTTCCGGAGAGGCCAAGTCAAAGTCCAGACTTGAACGCCATTGAGATGCTGGGACATGACCTCAAGACAGCGATTCATGCCAGACATCCCAGGAATCTGACTGAACGATCTGAAGAATGGGCCAAGATTAATCCTGATCGATGTGCCAGACTGATCTGCAGCTACAGGAAGCGTCTGGTTGAAGTTATATGCTGCCAAGGGGGGGGGGGGGGGGGCACAAAATTTTAAATGTGATGGTCAGTTACTTATTCCTCCCCCTTCTGTCATTGTTTTCATGCTATCCTCATTAAAATATGAAAACCTATAAATGTTTGGGTGGTCTTAGTTAAAGCAGACACTGTTTTTTCATCTGTGTGATTCTGACAAAGATCAGATCACATTTGATGGTGATTTTATGCAGAAATGTGAGAATTTCCTAAAGGTTCAGATACTTTTTCATACCACTGTATATATATATATATATATATATATATATATATATATATATATATATATATATATATATATATATATATATATACAGTCATCCATTGAATATCGCGGATAATGTAGACCAGACCTGGCCGTGATATTCGAAAAACCGCGAAAGTAGAAACACCCCGCCCGGCCCCCATTTCTACCATGTTGTCTCATTTTTATATGTTTTCGCGTCTATACAATATCATTAAACGTTACACAGTTATATGCATATGTAAATACTGTAATGTATTTATATTTAAATAAAATTTATACATAAATACTTTAAGTACTGTACTCAACTCTGACAATAGCTCTTCTCCTTGACAAACTTCTTCACAAACACCATACAGTAAGATCACAAAAATCACCAAAAATCCCGTGGGAATGTGCGAGGTAACAGCGTCACGCGTCTAAGCCAATGAGCTTGCGAGATTGAGTTGAGTGGGTGGGAGGCAACAGCATCACATGTCTAAGCCAATCAGCTTGCGAGATTGATTTGAGTGGGCGGGAGGCAATATCGTCACGCGTCTAAGCCAATCAGCTTGCGAGATTGAGTTGAGTGGGTGGTCCCTGCCTGAACTGGGGAGGAGGGGCACTTTAGTCTGTCGTTTGGAAACAATGAACGCAGCCTACCTTGGGTCCCTGTCTTCCGCTTGCTTACAAGTGAATTTCAGCACGAATTTTGAATTTTTTCTGAACATTGTTTTTAATTTTATTTTTTTATTAAAATTCCGCGATGTACCAAGACCGCGATTCTCAAATCGCGAAGTGGTATGGGATGACTGAATATATATATATATATATATATATATATATATATATATATATATATATATATATATATATATAGAGGGAGCAAGAGCGAGAGAGAGAGAGAGAGAGAGAGACGCTCCCCAGCTTACGAACGAGTTAGGTTCCAAGTGGCCGTTCGTTAGATGAATTTGTTCGTAAGTTGGTACAGGACATTCTTTAGAGGGGAGCGTAAGTGTAAACTTTGTATAAGTAAGTTTGTACTGTATGCAATCTCTCTCTGTCTCTCTCTCTCTCTCCATCCCTCTCTCTCTCTCTCTCTCTCTCTCTCTCTCTCACACACACACACACACACACACACACACACACACACACACACAGGCGACACTACAACTGGACAATTAAACTGATCAGCTTCTGGTTGCCCTTGGAAGGAGCAGCGGACATGAAGATAATCTGATTTATTTATTTATTTATTTACCCAAAGTGTGTAATGCTTCCTAGATAATTCTGTTTGATTGGTGGATTATTTGTGAATCATTTCCCAATATGATTCATGGTTTGTCTCACTCAGCCCCACGTTGGCCCGTCTCGACTCAACACGCTGCCTGCGTGCCTGAAACTTTAAAGTCTTTCTGGTGTTAAATCATGCTCCTCACAAATCATTGTTATTTATACCATTTCTCCCGTGACACCGCAGTAGACATCATGCTGCACATCAAAATCCCTCAGTATCGCCAAGGCACACCATTTAACCCACCGGTCCCCGGTCCCGAGGGGTGTCATTGAAAACCTATTATTGGTATCGATATATATTGGTAAAAAAAAATTCAGATGTATCGATACATTACAATATTGCTGTACTGTTCAATAAATGCATGACCAATTACTAAAGCCAAATCTGAAATAAAACGCAGGAAATAATTTTCCACTAACAAGATTTTAACGCCTTTTTGTATTTAACATATCTATAAACACTTGTTTACTAGTTAATTTCAAGCAAGTTGTTTCTATTCTCGCAAACACTTGTCAACTGAAAAGTTTGAGATATGCATTTTTACAATTCATAATTATGATGCAAGAAGATGCACATATCTGCATTATCCAGTGATAAGTGTCTCTTCTTGTTCAAAATGTTCCCTGCTGTTGAGAACACATGCTCTGACGGCACACTAGAAGCACGGACGTACCATTTACCATACAGAGAGGCGGGACGTACCATTTACTAGGGGTGTCATTGAAAATGGCATTTACTGCAGACGCTGTCATGAACACAGGAAGCTTGGACTACCATAACACTCAGCATTACGGTAAGCTGGTTTTTGACTGAAACTATATAACGTGTTTTTGTACATTATTTTATTTATTAAAAGATACCACTTGCTCTAGTGCTATTTGAATTAAAACTGCTTTGTATGAATTGTAATATAAGATGAATTGTATATAATGTAGAAGTATCGATATCCCTTTTATAGGTATCGATTATAGTTCGACATAATTATATCGGCGATATTCTGATACAGTAGGCCCTTGACTATTTTGCGGTTTTGCACTTGAGGTTTGAGTACACGCGGTCTGCCCAGCAACCGGCACATGATTCAAATTCAGCCAATGGCTGTCCTCCTTTCTGCTGATTGGTTGAGCTGATGTCCCACCCCTTTTTACTTATTCGCACAAACTTTGTGCATGTGTTGTTGGGGTTTTTTTTTTCTGTTTTTAATTACAGTAAGCACGGTTAAGTTCAGTCATACCACCAAAATGCTGCACAACTTCTCTGGCTTCCGGTAAGGCACTGAAGCGCATTAAAAAAGTAATGACGCTGCATGATAAAGTTGAATTACTTTATATGCTTCAGGAAGGGAAAGGTTATGCTGCAGTAGGGCGCCATTATAAAGTAAATGAGAGTACAGTCCGCTATATAAAGAAGAAAGAGAAGGCCATCAGAGCTAGTGTAGCATCGAGCATTGTGACAGTGCTAAGAAAGTGAATGTGGTAAGAAACAAGGGAAGCGTCAGGATGGAATTCGCCTTGGTATTCTGGATACAAGACTTACAGAGGAAAAATATCCCTTTGACACAAAGATGATTTCTAAGAAGGCACTGAGTTTATATTCTCCATTCAGTGGAGGCAGCGAAGGTGAACCACAACCAGGACCATCAACAGCATCAGCTGCAGAGCCTTTTCAAGCCAGCAAGGGTTGGTTTGATGGTTTTGTAAAACGTTACCAGATTCGAATTGCAAAATCACACGGAGGAAGCGCAGCTGCAGATACACACAATCCACACTCGAAGAAAATACACCACCTCTTGTCTCTCCTGAAGTAATACTACTTTCTCCTGAAGAAACAACAGTTTTTTTTAAGTGCTTGAAGATGATTAATCTGAAATGTTGTAAAGTTCTATAGTACTGTACAGTATTAAAATGTTTTAAGTTATTATTCCAGTACAGTACTGTATCTAAATTAATGTTTAGGATGTTTATGTGTGAAATTTTATGTTCTGTAGTACAGTACAGTCTTCTTTTCCTTTCGGCTTTTCCCTTCAGGGGTCGCCACAGCGAATCATCTGCCTCCATCTCACCCTATCCTTTGCATCTTCTTCTCTTACACCAACGACCTTCATGTACTCCTTTACCACATCCATGAATCGTCTCTTTGGTCTTCCTCTAGGCCTTTTGCCTGGTAGTTCCAGCCTCAGCATCCTATTACCAATATACTCACTTTCCCTCCTCTGTACATGTCCAAACCATCTCAATCTAGCCTCTCTGACTTTGTCTCCAAAACGTCTTACATGTGCTGTCCCTCTGACGTGCTCATTCCTAATCCTATCCATAGTACAGTACAGTATGTTTATTCAAGTTTCTCCTTTTGGCATCCAGTTTGTTAATTACTGTACACTTCATGTTTTTCGTGTTCTCAAAAGCCCAATAAACAGTGCAAGGGTTCCCTCTAGTGGGCGTCTGATAAGCATTTTTAACCACTAATGTGAAAATACGGTGCTGTAACTGTATGATTATCCAAATTCAGTTCATCATTTCATTTTCTGTAACCGCTTCATCCTAATTAGGGTCGCGGGGAGGCTGGTGCCCATCCCAGCCAACTCAGGGCGAGGGCAGAGTCCACCCTGGACAGCTCGCCAGGCCATCGCAGGGCGGAAACACGCTGACAGCTTTGCAGCCTACTCTTGTCGAAAGTCAGCAATGGTTCTTTTACATGCCTCTCAGTGAGAGACATGGCCGGCCTTTGATAACCCTGTTAGCTGCACTGGGGGGGACAGTGACAGCTTTGTGGAGAGTGGGACTCGAACCCCCAACCTTTGGATCAGCGAGCCGGCACCTTATACCACTAGACCACCACTGCCCCTGATTATCCAAATTATCAAACCATTTTATTACACTTCATCGCTGTGGTGACCCTTGGAAAAGGTAAAAAGCCGAAAGGAAAAGAAGAAGAAGATCACTTCATGTTTTTTTATGTTGATTATTTAGAGTACAGTAGAGTTAAATAAAATGTAATGCTTCCTTCTAGTGGGTGTTTGATAAGCATTTTAACCACTAATGTGCAAATTCAGTACAGTACACAGTGCTGTATGTGTATCCAAATTATAAAGCCATTTACTGTATTACACTTGATGTTCTTTTATATATATGTATAATAATATACATATACAGTACTGTGTACTATATATAAACATACACACACACACACACACACACACACACACATATATATATATATATATATATATATATATATATATATATATATATATATATATATATATATATATATATATATATATATATATATATATATATATATACCTGCAGCGGCACTGGAACCCAGTCGTATCGGCATTTGCCTTTCCATTGGATCCTTGCGGTGGCGCCGAGACAGGGGGGGACTTGCTGCTTGGGTAACAGCCTGTCCCTCATTACTCCCTACCCAGGCTCTGTGCACTGGGGAGTATCACCAGTCGGGATACTGGCCAGAGCGCAGCCATAGTCCTTCGGGACTGACGGAGGCCTACACTTCATATATATGTATATACTCTATATATATATATATATATATATATATATATATATATATATATATATAGAGAGAGAGAGAGAGAGAGAGAGAGAGAGAGAGATAGATAGATAGATAGATAGATAGATAGATAGATAAAGTATGCTGTCCAATGTTTATATATTTTATTACTAAATATCACAGTACAAAATTAAAAAGTTTTTCTTAATTATGACTACATTTTACTACATTAATACTGTATTAATGAGTAAAACTGTCTGTAGAATGTGTTTAAGAAGCATATTTTAGTGCATGTAATAGATACAGTAGGCCCTTGACTATTCGCATTTTTGCACTCGCGGTTTGAGTATTCATGGACTGCTGAGCAGCTCGCACGTGATTCAAATTCAGCCAATGGCTGTCCTCCTTCCTGCTGATTGGTTGAGGTGATGAAACGCCCCTTTTTCCTCATTCGCGCACAAGTTGGCAATGAGCCTTTTTTAGTGTGTTTTAATTACCAGTTAAGTTCTATGATGTCACTCAAACCCTGCTTAAGCACCAGAAAGAGGTAATGATGATGGTAATGATGTCTCTTCTGAAGAAATAAGACTTTCTCCAGAAGAAACGACAGTTTCCTCTGAAGTCACGTCATTACTGAAGAGGAATAATCCTCTGAATTGTTGTAAAACACTCCACTATTAAAGTCTTTTTTAATTACTCTTCCAGTACATGACCTAAGGTAATGTTTAAAATGTTTGTGTGTTATATTTTATTTACTGAGGTGTAGCATGTTTCTCATTGTGTTTTGTTTATCCAATTTATTACATTTCTTGTTCTTTTATGTCTTTTTTGTGATGGTCTGTGTTTTGGGGGACTTTGATTTTGGCGCTGTGCCTCTCACTAACTGTTAACTTCCTGAGGGGCGTGGCTGAGCTGCTGGGAGCACATACCTGAATTCACTATTCTCATTTATTCCCAATAAACAAAAGCATGCTCACCTCTACCCAGAGGATTAACTCACATCAACATCACCACTGCTTTGGCTTGTAACGCCTCTTCTTCTTCTTCTTCTTCTCTTACTCTATCACTCTAAAACTCTGTTTTGTACTCACTCTGGCTGGAGGGAGGCGTGGCCAAGCTGCTCGGACTTAATGCAGTTAATATCTGAATTCAGTCGTGTCATGCCTAATGCAATACAGTACGTTCCTCTAGTGGGCATTTTTGAAGACTACAGTGCTGTATGTTTATAGGGACAGTGGTGGTCTAGTGGTATAGGGCGCTGGATCGCTGATCCAAAGGTTGGGGGTTCGAGTCCCACTCTCCACAAGGTTGTCACTGTCCCCCCCAGTGCAGCTAACTGGGTTATCAAAGGCGGGCCATGTCTGTCACTGTCTATGGTGAGAGGCATGTAAAAGAACCATTGCTGACTTTCATAAAGAGTAGCAGCAAAGTCGTCAGCGTATTTCTGTCCCTTGCTACAAAAGGGTTGTGACAGGAAGGGCATCCGACGTAAAAACCTCTGCCAAATCAAAACGTGCGAATCAAGATTCGCTGTGGCGACTCCCGAGTAAAAGGGAAAAAGCCGAAAGGAAGACAGACAGACAGTGCTGTATGTTTATAAAGAGAATGCACTGAAAAGGTGTTTTAAGCGTATACTGTATAATGTTTATATTTTAGCATCAATAAATATAACAGTAAAAATTGAAAAGTTTTTCTTAATCATGACTACATTTTACTACATTAATACTGTATTAACGAGTAAGACTGTATATAGAATGTGTTTAAGAAGCATATTTTAGCGCATGTAATAGATACATAGTATTTTACTTACAGCTGCTCATTCGCTCATGTGACGTCATACATGGGGTTTTACTTCCGGGTACAGAACTTGCGGATTATCTCGATTCACGGAAAGGCCCAGAACCGAAACCCCGCGAATGTCAAGGGCCTACTGTATTCTGATTGTCAATGACATCCCTACCAGTCCCGGATAATGAAGTTATCTGTGTAGGATCTGGTGGTGCACGGCGACCGCGGGTGCGCTTCAGGCTGCGATTTGCTGGAACATTGCAAGACGTGCTGACCTCTTAGAGCAGCGCACATTACCGGCTCACAGGTGGAAAATTCATACTCGTGGGGGAGATGAAATTAAACACTTAGAAAACTTTTAATCTCCCTCTCTGTCTCTCACTCCCGCTCGCTCTCTTTCTCCCTCTCTCTCCTCTCCCTCCTCCCTCTCCCCCCTCTCTCTCCCCCTCTTGCTCCTCTCCCTCATTTTCCCTCTCCTCTCTCTCACCCCTCTTTCTCCCCCTCCCCCTCTCTCTCCTCTCTCTTCTCCCTCTCCCCCTCTCACACATACA
>CM045730.1:16659053-16711553 GCA_024760905.1 Plotosus lineatus
GCTCCTGAGACTAGCATGGTGGATTTCCTGAAACAACCTGACACCGCATACAACAAAGACGAAGAAAGATTCAGAAAACAAAATCTGAGTCATGCATACAGTGTGAGCCCTTTCTTTCGTCAATGGAATTTTATCGAAATAAATGTAAAATTGATGAAAACATCAAAATCATCTCTCGGAATGTTCCTTCTGTGACGGTTGAACTGGGACTTAGTGGCGGGGCGAACACTACAATGTGTAGGCTGCAGCACTCGCTTAACGTGAAAGGCTGAAACTTGTAGTCAGCATTCACTAACTGTTGGGTAACTTTAATTCAGTATCTCCTCGTGCTGTGTGGTTTTTTTTGTTTTTGTTTTTGTTTTTTGTTTTTTTTCAGACAACAGGTCAGTCGTTTTTGCTAAATAAACAAAACAAAATCCCCAAGTAATAAATTGTCAGGTTTTAGGTGTTGTGAAATCCTCTCTGCCGTGCGAGCAGCACCACTTCCTTCTGCAAACAAACAAATGTGAAAGAGTGAAAACTTCCTGTGAAAGTTCCTGTGATTGGATGGCTGGCTGCTTCAGTGATGGAAGGACCCCACACAGTGCTCTGGGGGGTCAGCTGAAGTATGAGTGCATCCTTTTGATAGTGAACGGAATCTAAATACAGCCTGATGCACTTGAAGGTAAAAAATGCAAATGATAATTGATTTTATGTTCAAGAGAAAGAGGGATGATGAGCAAGTTTAGGAACAGACAGCAGAAAGTGCAGAGGAGGCACATGGGGCAGGGAGGCGATGCAGTAGCCCAGGGACGGGCATGAATGGCTGAGAATGTTACTAAACCAGAACACAACAGTGGGCGGTATGATTTCTTTTGTGTTGTTTACATTGACAACGACTCACTTAAATACTCAAATCTAATTGGTCAATGACTTTTATTTTGAGGCGCAGTGGTAAGCACATCTGCTTCACAGTAAGAAAGTGCTGGGTTCGATTCCCAGGCTGGCTTGTTTCTGTATGGAATGTGCATGGTCTCCATGCCTGCGTGGTTTCCCTTTGGATACTCGCGTTTCCTCCCACAGTCCAAAAATTCACACAGTGGGCTGATTAGCTGCTCCAAATTACCCGTAGCTGAGAGTGGGATTGTAATTGATTGTGTGTGTGAATGCGAGTGTCTGTGTGTGTTGGCCCTGCAATGTCCTGGTGAGATGTTCAACATGTACTCTGCCCTTGAACAAAGTCAGCTGAAACGGGCTCCAGCCTCCCTATACAGGATGATGTGGCTTAGAAAATGAATGAGTTATTTCTTCATAACATGTAAGTACCGCTATAGTGCACCGGACACAATCACCAAATGATCCCCTTCAGGGTGATACAAGTCCGCTCCTCTGTGCATCAGTGTCCTACCCCCCCCCCCCCCCCCAGTTCGCCCACCCGTTCCTTATTAATCAGCCCCTTGTGACCAATCAGGTTGCAGCATTCAACAAGGAAAAACAGTTTAATTCTGAAGAACAGAAACATGATTTGAATCAGGACTTAGTTCAGTTCCGCTCACTTTGTGCCAGTCCTGGCGGGATATTAAAAAGTGCTGACAGTTTTAACCAGGTCACATGATCACATGCTCTTACAAAAGCAGCTGGCAAAATACACTGCTCTGAAAGGCACATTTCATCAGCATGCTTGCGACTGTAAAGACAATGAACTATAAATAAATTTTTTTTTTTTAATTTTAAAAACCCACAAAACCGTACAAAGCAGCAAAACAAGTGCTAAAGAAATGACCCTGTCTGAACCCCAGCTAAGAACGTGATCACATGATACATAGGTGCAAAAGTGAAAGTAAAGATCTCGTATTATCCTCACAGCAATCCACATTGACATCATAAGTGCTGGATTCTTCTTACAGTGCTGAGATCTGGAAAAATGCCTGATTCCTTCTATTGCAATAAAGATATTTGACACAGAATACCATCCACACAACATGTTATTTCCTGCTCTCACTTACACGATAGCAGCTGTAATCTCTCTCAAAGTTAATACAGGTTAACCCTTTAACGCCCAAATTATTTTTTGCAGTTAAAAAATTTATCACTAGTTTGTCCTAATCAAAAATGCCTAAGGAAACACCCTGAGCACATTTCTTTCAACAACATAATAATAACAAATAATAACACCGTCACATATTCGTGAACAACACAATCCTGTGCCCTCAAGGTCATCTCACTGCTGACTGAGGCCCGTGGGAGGCAGTGTTGCATCAGGCGACACCACAACAAGTATAGAACACGTTCTGAATGACAGCAGCACTGAGTACAACTATCTAGTAGTTATCAGCATTTTTGAAAGAGGGCCATATGGTCCTGCCAGGCATTAAAGGGTTAAACAAGCACAGATAAACATGATAACATTAAAAAGTATAAACCCCTATCCTAAAAAATATTTCAAAGCCCAGCTTTAATGAATCTCTGACACTGGAGATTCTTTCCACGTATGCCGATGATGGCATATCAAAAAGAGCGTGTGAACCTGTGAACCCGCTTCAATTCAGTGGCAGCCGTGTTAAACATTCATCATTCTATTTATATGACAACTTAAAATGAGGATTATAGATGCCTTATTACAATTCCTATCACTCGGTAAAGACATACCTGGCCAGTTTGGGTAGGTGGTGAATGTGGTTTGGTTGTACAGTAGTTATATAAAAACATGTCAGATTTAGGATTACAGCCATTCAGTGGTATTATCGTGTAATAACTACAGTCCCGCCCTTGTGTTGCACGAATGATAGCGAAGGAGGACGTTGTAATACACAACTGAAATAATGTAGCATTGTATTATTGTTATTGTTGTTATTATTATACTCACTCAGTGATCTTGTGGGCCAGCTCGGTGCATGCTGGGATGTTGTTGGCACAGAAGACCTTGTATCCACTTCTGCCTACATTCATGTTGCAGTTATAACCATAAGCCAGCTTCGGGGTTTGGGGCCGAGACAGAGGGAACTTGTGGATGCCTGCTCGGGTCTTTGGCATGTTTACACACAAGTTAGGGATTGTTATTTATTTATTTAGTCCTAGATAAAGGTAAGCCTGGTCCTTGCACCCGCAATCGGCAACAAAATCAGCAGTGATATAAATGATTTCACCAGAAATTCAGACAAAAGTGAGGCGCTGGTGGTTTTCCCAGAAGCAGCAGGAGTACCCCAAGCCAAGGCAAACGATAATAATAATAATAATAATAATAATAATAATAATAATAATAATAATTATAATAATAATAACAGTCTACTGACTTACCAGATAAACTGAAGAAATGAGACAAAGTCCTATATCACATAACACTACGAATAAAGATAATGATAAAAACCTGGAGATAATAACCCGAATCAGAAATATTCACGCTGCTCTCTGAGAGCCTGAGTCCTATTTTGAAATGGACAGGGTGTAAACTGCACCGCAGAGCTGGAGCCGAACCCACGGGCACTTTCTTCCCATCTGGACTTCGATCTCTTCCTACATTCGGATCTCACATTCGAGCGACTGCACGGAGGACGATGAAAATAAACCGAGAGACGGCGGTGAGCGGCGGCGGCGAAGGAGAGGAACAGCACCGACAGCACCGACAGCACCGACAGCTCCTCTGGGAACTTTGTATCACTGCAAACTTTGTTGTAATGCGGCCGGAAAAACAGCAAACCCACCGCCCGCCAGCGAGCTCAAAACCCCGCCCACACTGACCACACGTATTGATTGACGCTCTGATCATCCAATAGGATTAGAACAGTGGAAAGTTTTTAACTTGTGAGAGTGAGAAGGTTTTTAACCAATCGCGTCCAACTAAAGGAAGTTCAGGGTGCCGGCGGTGGTGTGTACAGTCGGGTGGATTATTATTATTATTATTATTATTATTATTATTATTATTATTATTATTATTACCTTTATTACAGATCACATTATTTTCTCCCACAATAAATAATTTAAAGAAATAATCAGATGACTTTTTTTACATTCATCATAGAAATTATTCCATTCACTTTAAAGGGGAAATTGTTCACCTTTCTTTAAATAAAAATAACTTTTATACAAAATTTAATTTCTTAAAAAGCTTAAAAGCAATTGGAAACATTTTTACATTGTAACAAATAATCAAATATTTTAATATTTCTTCCTGCATTTCCTTTAAAATATGTAAATAAATTTCATAACTATTTTTAGATACATCAGTTCTTGAGTAACATTAGTATACAGTACTGTAACATAAATAAATCAATGATTAAGGAGTAAATTGTTGTTGTTGTTGTTGTTGTTGTTGTTGTTGTTGTTGTTGTTGTTGTTGTTGTTACTCCATTTAGGCAATTGCAGAAACTGCTTGACACCCCAACAAAATTCCTCATCATCAAAATTTTAAAAACATTCTCTTTCAAAAACAGCTCATTACTTTTACCCAAACATAACGAAGCACACACGACCTGAGATTGTTTACCGCGTGCATATACGCGGTTAACTTCAAGCACGCCTGTATTTTGAGGAAGTTTAAAAGTTGAAAAATGAAGTTGATGCTTGCATTATTGTTCGGAGATTGCAGAATCTGATCAACATAGATAAATACCAAAGGAATTTTGAATACCGGTGATCAGGCAGAGATAAACATGGCAAGGTAACACAAAGTCAAAAGCATATAAACAATTCACAAGGCAATAAATTCCAGTAATGTTACACTAGGGGTGCGGTTTTCTCGAACTGGCGAGTCCAGGTTATAAAATAAAGATATAGTAGTAATAGTAGTACGGCTGTGCTATAAAACCGGTTGATCGGTTTAAACTGGTTCAACATGAATACAATACGTATTTTGATACTCTGAAGCAAAACCCGTTTTTTGACATTCATTTGGAAAACTTCGGAACAGTAAAAAACTTTGGCTATTCCTACCAATTGAACAGGAAGTAATGCTTTCGTTGAAAAAAAAAAAAGGCGACCGCAGAGGTCCCAGCATGGAATCCTGACACAATTGTGTTTCCGTCCTCTAATCTACAGTCATTCAATTTCTGGAGAGCCCGGTATAATAAGAGTCATGCTATGATTGGGCAGTGTGGATTGTCACGAAGGCCTTCAGAAAATAGAATTTGTTTTTATACAGGATACAGAAATTCACACTAAAAACAAAACCACGGTTCAATTTACTGAGCTACTGCATCTAGATTTTCTCTTAAACATTTATTTTAAAATGAATAAAAGAGGGAAGCTCTCCCATCAACCTGATCTCCAACAAGGCACATTAACCATGCATGTTTTTTTTTTCTTCTTTTTTTTTTTTTTTGCTTCACGTGCAATAATATCCGTCGACTCTGGAAAAAATGACGTCACACAACTTGCAAACTCCGCTTCAGGCTCAACATGCTCCAAATCGGTCCCAGATTCCAATCAGTTACGTTCCACTTCTCTCCAGCATAATGATCATATTAATGTGATTTATATGATAAACGATATTGCATGATATTATTGTAAAGTTCTAAAGTTTGATGGAAATTCTTGAGCCGTCAGTGTCACTGTAAGAGTTCTACGTGTGGCACGTGGCCTGCAGGCCTATGGACATCGCTATGATGGCATTAATACATATATATGCAATGTTAATATTGTTCTATATAAATATATCAATGTGCTGCTCATAGGGTCACAGGTGTGATGAGGTCGAGTCGTGCATGATACAGTTCTGCGCATGCTCTGATGATGCTCCACCTTTAATCCCGCCTTAAAAATTTAATATGCATACATTAATGATCAAGGTTTCAAAATATGCTAATAAAAGCAGATGCACTTACACTATTCTAATGTTTATGTGTATTTAATATGTGTAAATGGCTTATCTTGCTCAATATGCAGTTCTATTTCAGTGATAATGTTTGTGGCAAAGCTTAAAAAGCTTAAAAGCTCCATTTTCATAAGGAGATTTTTTCTGATGCTTAGAATTTTTATTTTAATGACTAAAAAGAATGGTTTTAATGTTGTTGATTTCTCTTTTTGAAATAAAGAATAAATACTGTCAAGAGCAGGCTCCACTTTCAATTTAGAATTCTTCTTGAAATATATCGCAATACATGCTCAAAATCGCAATGTATCGCAATACACAAAATCTAGGCAATACCCAGCCTCACGCTTGGGTTGAGGAGGTGAAGAAGAAGGTAGGTGTGTATTGTTCCCGAAGCTTAGGGTCAAGAACATCCTGATTCAGGATCCAGCATGTCTCCTCAGGACTGTCCCTAATGGTATGCTGGTGGTCTTCCCAAGTCTTGAAAAGATGGTGGGAAGTTTGCGGCTGAGAACCGAGGATATCTTACTGTGTCCTCAGTTCACACGGTTCACATCCATACAGGATGAAAAGATGCACTGAAGATTTTTGATGACATTTTTTGATGAATTCTACACCTACATTAATTTCCCTGGTTGAACGCCGTACCGAATTACCTGGCTTGAAACTGGGAATCAAGTGGAACCAGGCCTTCTGGATGCCTGGGCAGAAGGCTCTTTAGAATAAGCGTGTTTTCTAATTTGCTCGTTGATCGTTAGCGTGTGAATAATGTTACAGATGTCAGATCTGAAACACAGAGCTTCCTCGTGATGGCGTAAAGAGTGCAGGACAGTTGATAACATCTAGTCAAAAAAATGGCAAAAACACATAAAAGTCACCGGCTGTAGCAATAAGACTAGCAACACACCATATAATCCAGCACCAAGATTTATGTTTCAAAGATCTTATGTATAGGATTGATGTGCGAAAATCTTTCCAGGGATAACCACAGTGATACTATGATTATTCCCGTGGATTCCAGGCGTGGTCAGTGGCCAACATATAGATTGAGGATATATCGTATGCACTTACCTGGGAAGCCTGAGCATAAGCAATGCAAACGTGGCAGTTGCTGTTTCATGTACTTTTTTTTACCAGCACGGAAATTGGCGGTAGCATCTGGTAGACAGCACATACGCCTCACTGTTTTCACAGAGACCCACGGTGCAGCTGATCAGCGAGACAAAACTTTCTGTGAATGGAAGCAATGCCCTCAAGGTGTTTCAAGTTGTGCCCCAGCTCTCACGGATTCCAGTAGAACACTTACAGGATCATGTCGGTTGACCACCAGAAGGCTAAAAATTGTTTGACGAATTATTTATGGGTGGCATGGTGGAGCAGTGGTTAGCATGTCTACCTCACAGTAAGAACGTCCAGGATTCGAGTCTCACAATCGGAGCGTTTCTGTGTGGAGTTTGCATGTTCTCCCCGTGCTGTGCGGGTTTCCTCCAGTCTCCTCCCACAGTCCAAAAACATGCGCAGTAGGTTAACTGTCTGTTAAAAATCACCCCTAGGTGTGAGTGTGAATAGTTGTTTGAGTGCTGGTCATGCCAGGGTGTACCCCGCTTTCGCCCAAAGCCAACTGAAATGGGCGTCAGCCTCGCAGTGACCCTAATGAGACTTTATCAGTTTAGAGAATGAGAGAATTAACTAATTAATTACATGAGACTGAGGTTTCAGTTATTTATTAGCATAATTCCCTGATGGAAATGATGTAATCCCACTTGGGTCGTATGGAGATTGAAGCCTGGCTCTGCCGAAACGCAACCTAAACAGCTTGCCAGGCACAGGCAAGACATACACATACACAGTCCTTAACATTCACAACAAGGGCTGATCCGGAACAGTCGGGTTATTTGCAGAAAACCAACACAAGCATGAGGAATGCATGCAAACTCCACATGGCAACACCCTCTGGACTCGAACCTGGGCCTAGGCCCCGCCCCTTATTAGAATAATAACATACAGAATGCAAAGTAATTATTCAAACTTTTATTCCCAATATAAAGCTGTGTAATCCAAATAATTATATATCCTGTTACTCTTCAGTAGTATCAACGAATTCTCATTTAGAAAAAATAATATTGCAAAAAAATACTTGTAAGTGAACCCTGGAATATTAGTGGGTTAATATTATTTAATTATTTATTTATTTATTATTAGCCAGGGTGATCAACTCTATAAATGCAACATGGGACAAACTGGCAACACATGATAAATATTATGCAACGTAAACCTCAATTCTGGTCATGTCGCACTCAACCAAAGACTTCAATGGTTTTACAGCAGACATATTTCTACACAATAAAACCGACAAAAAAAACAAACATTACATCAACAGCGGCTTCCAACTTCTGGGGGGAAAAAAGAAAAAGAAAAAAAACCATTTGTCCATCTACCCCAAATGTTTTTTCTGCCATGCAGCAACGATCTGGTTTTAATTTAAATAGAAATGCAGTCGAACTTCAACATTACAAGTAAAATTACAAAATTTAAACAAGTCTTGTTCTGCAGAGTAGTAAGAATGCTAAGTCTATGAGGGTGGAGCCTAAATTATTATTATTTTAGCCAATCACAACCCAGATCATATGGCATCGCCAAACTTTAAATTGCTTTTCCAAGGGACCCCGCCCATATGTTACACATTAAATAAGCTGACCTTGTTCGCTAGTGTGCTAGATATGGTTAAAAGATACAATGGTTAGTTTGTGACCATATTAGTAGCGAGCAACCAATTTTTATTGTATAATGTGAGCTATCTTTCTAGCAAACTTATTTTTCAATGTCAAATTGAAAACCCAAATACAAAAAATTCACATACTTTAGACAATCGTCTTAAATAAACCGTGAAATGGTTCATGTGCCGTTTCTTAGCCTGTTGAAGAATGTAGATCAGCTTTTTATTGCACTTCCACAATAAAATATTTGCTAGCAATAACAGAGGATGCCTCACATTAGCAAGCCAGTTTTATTTACAATAAAATGGATTAGCCAAAATAATCAACATCAGGGGCCCCCAACCTTTTTATCACCGCGGACCGCTTGACAATTTTACCGCGGACCGGGGGTAGGTGGGGCAATGTCATAGATTGTTTATATTGTAAATATATTTTTAATATAAATTATTGTCATTATTATTATTATTATTATTATTATTTAGAAAAAAAAATAATAATAATAAGCACTCCATGAATGTTATTTTTCAACAGCTGAAATAAAGTTGGTTGGGAAGTAGAGCTTGAACTTTTCGAGAAAAAAAACCCAAACAAAAACAACAACAACAACAACAACAACAACAACAAGAAAAAATCACAGGTGAGCATGCACCAGCTGGGAGAATGAAGGCTCAAGCTCAGTCTCACCCCAAATCCCCGATATTGTTTGAAACATGTACAACTCGCATCTGTTCATGTGCCCTTGTGGGTTACATTTTAGCACTCAAATGACTGACATGTAACCGAGAAAATCCAGCCATTTTTCAAAATAAAAGATTTTTCAAAAATAAAGATAATTTAGACTCAGATAATAAATAAAACGGAAATAATGAATTATTTGTTCAGTGGACTGGTACCAGTTGAGCCGTGGACCAGTAGCGATCCGCGGACCGGTGGTTTGGGGACCCCTGATCTACATGACTCCTAGATTGCCAATGAGATTAGCTTGGTTTTCTGTACATCACAAAATAATTGCTAAAAAACTCAGATACTTATTTACAAAATAAATAAAAATAAAATTAAACTTATTTTCATAACATTAACAAGCTGAGCTGCTGCTTTCGGCTTTAATCTAATGCAAATATAATCGCTCTGCTAACTTAATGTCTTTTAATGGTAATATAAAAAAGACAGCCTCATATTTTGGAGCTTGCGAGAAAACTTGGCTATGGAACTGTTAGCATAGCGTCAGCTCGTTGGCTAGCAAGCCTGTCTAAAAAGATAACAGATTATCGAATATGAGCAAGATTTTTGCAAACCTGATTGGCTGCACAGTGTTGTGCTTAATGTTAGCACCATGCTGCTTAGGTAGTTTAGCTCTTGTAGAACATGGACTTACAAGCAGGACTGTACTAGTCCTTCTCAAAAAATTAGCATATTGTGATAAAGTTCATTATTTTCTGCAATGTTCTGATAAAAATTAAACTTTCATATATTTTAGATTCAATGCACACCAACTGAAATATTTCATGTCTTTTATTGTTTTAATACTGATGATTTTGGCATACAGCTCATGAAAACCCAAAATTCCTATCTCAAAAAATTAGTATATTTCATCCGACCAATAAAAAAAAGTGTTTTTAATACAAAAAAGTCAACCTTCAAATAATTATGTTCAGTTATGCACTCAATACTTGGTCGGGAATCCTTTTGCAGAAATGACTGCTTCAATGCGGCGTGGCATGGCGACAATCAGCCTGTGGCACTGCTGAGGTAATACGGAGGCCTAGAATGCTTCGATAACGGCCTTAAGCTCATCCACAGTGTTGGGTCTGGTGTCTCTCAACTTTCTCTTCATAATATCCCACAGATTCTCTCTGGGCTTCAGGTCAGGAGAGTTGGCAGGCCAATTGAGCACAGTAATACCATGGTCAGTAAACCATTTAGCAGTGGTTTTGGCACTGTGAGCAGGTGCCAGGTCATGCTGAAAAATGAAAATCTTCATCTCCATAAAGCTTTTCAGCAGATGGAAGCATGAAATGCTCCAAAATCTCCTGATAGCGAGCTGCATTGACTCTGTCCTTGATAAAACACAGTGGATCAACACCAGCAGCTGACATGGCACCCCAGACCATCACTGACTGTGGGTACTTGACACTGGACTTCAGGCATTTTGGCATTTCCTTCTCCCCAGTCTTCCTCCAGACTCTGGCACCTTGATTTCCGAATGACATGCAAAATTTGCTTTCATCCGAAAAAAGTACTTTGGACCATGCTGCTACTCTGCTGCCACGCTGCTACTAGGCCAGTGCTGCTTCTCTGTAGCCCAGGTCAGGCGCTTCTGTCGCTGTTTCTGGTTCAAAAGTGGCTTGACCTGGGGAATGCAGCACCTGTAGCCCAGTCCACTGCTTCCACAGGTCCCCCAAGGTCTGGAATCGGCCCTTCTCCACAATCTTTCTCAGGGTCCGGTCACCTCTTCTGGTTGTGCAGTGTTTTCTGCCACACTTTTTCCTTCCCACAGACGTCCCACTGAAGTGCCTTTATACAGCACTCTGGGAACAGCCTATTCGCTCAGAGATTTCTTTCTGTGTCTTACCCTCTTGCTTGAGGGTGTCAACGATGGCCTTCTGGACAGCAGTCAGGTCGGCAGTCTTACCCATGATTGCGGTTTTGAGTAATGAACCAGGCTGGGAGTTTTTAAAAGCCTCAGGAATCTTTTGCAGGTGTTTAGAGTTAATTGGTTGATTCAGATGATTAGGTTAATAGCTCATTTAGACTACCTTTTTATGATCTGCTAATTTTTTGAGACAGGGATTTTGGGTTTTCATGAGCTGTATGCCAAAATCATCAGTATTAAAACAATAAAAAACCTGAAATATTTCAGTTGGTGTGCAATGAATCTAAAATATATGAAAGTTTAATTTTTATCATTACATTACAGAAAATAATGAGCTTTATCACAATATGCTAATTTTTTGAGAAGGACTAGTATATTGCACTCTGCAGTACTTCAAGACAAAGAAATAAAATGTTGTTGGTGAAAACCCAATTACATTTAGCACTAGCTAACATTGCTAAAACTTGCATAGCATCCTATTTTGACCCAGGGACATCCATGCCCTTGTCTCTTGAAGTTGTCATGCTATCAGAAAAATAAATGCATTTCAGGAAGAACAGGAATGACACTAGCAGCTGAAAAGCCCTGGAAGCTGAGCGATAGCCTGGCGCTAGTGATAAAGTGGTTCACTAGCAAATCATCGTAATCATCATCACCTTCTTCTGTATCTTCCGGGGTCGGGTCGCGGGGGCAGCAACCTAAGCAAAGAGGTCCCGAGGTCCCTATTCCCAGCCACTTCCTCCAGCTCTTCCGGGGGGACACCGAGGTGTTACCAGACAAGCTGAGAGACATAGACCCTCCAGCGTTTTCTAGGTCGACCCCGGGGTCTCTTCTCGGTTGACATTGTCCGAAACACCACACCAGGGAGGCATTCGGGAGGCATTCTAACCCGATGCCCAAGCCACCTCAACTGGACCCTCTCAAAGTGAAGGAGCAGCAGAACTACCCCGAGCTCTCCCCGGATGGTAGAGCTTCTAACCTAATCTTTAAGGGAGAGCCCCGCCACCCGGCGAAGGAAGCTCATCTCAGCCGCCTGTATCCACGATCTTGTTTTTTTGGACACTACCCAAAGCTCGTGACCATAGGTGAGGGTTGGAACGTAGATTGACTGGTAAATTGGGAGCTTTCCCTTGCAGCTCAGCTCTTTCTTCACCATGACAGACTGGTCACTAGCAAATGCATTCACTTGATTTTTTTCTGTCTTCTAAACATCTTGGCTCAAGCACTATAATTTAAGAAAGACAAAACTTGGAGCGTTTTCTAGAAACATTACAAAATTTCAGTTACAACAAGGGGGCAGTGGTGGTCTAGTGGTATAGGGCGCTGGATCGCTGATCCAAAAGGTTGGGGGTTCGAGTCCCACTCTCCACAATGTTGTCACTGTCCCCCCCAGTGCAGCTTACTGGGTTATCAAAGGCCGGCCATGTCTCTCACTGTCTATGGTGTGAGGCATGTAAAAGAACCATTGCTGACTTTCGTAAAGAGTACCGTCGGCGTGTTTCCGCCCTGCGATGGCCTGGTGAGCTGTCCAGGGTGTACTCTGCCCTCACCGAAGTTGGCTGGGATGGGCACCAGCCTCCCCGAAACCTAAAGTAGGATTAAGTGGTTACAGAAAATGAACTGATGAACTGAACAGTTACAACAAAATTCTTCACAGTGAGGCAAAAGTATTTCCCACAGATTGCCTTAATTTATATATATATATATATATATATATATATATATATATATATGTATATAAAGCTTTTTCTAAACATTACACGACTAAATTATGATAATATTTCTGAAAAGTACTTGCATTTTTCAACATAAATATATTTTCTGCTTAAAAATAAAAATAGTGCAAGGTTGTTACTTGGAAATTTGCGACGGCTAGCATAGCTAGCTAACATTTACAGAGCGATGCTATCTAATAATAATTATTTGAAATCAAATAAATTTTAGAACTTTACACTGATTTTGTATTTTAATAAAATATTTTCGCTATTTTAACTAAAATATTTCATTTTACCCCCAGTAACGGAAATATGGCTCAAAAATATCACACCTGAATGCCTTGTGTAATGAAAATAAACTTAGATTGCGATTGGCGTACACGTCTATGCTCAATATAGCAGCAGGAAGGTTTTGAATACTAGTGACTAGTTCAGTTTTTAATTTTTTTTTTATGATTACTGGAATTTTTCAGGTAATTTGTTCATAAATATATATTGTTGACATATCATCATGTTGTCATGTATTGTGGATCCTTTAGTCCTCACTCTGCTCTAAACTTGAGTTCTGAGATGTGGATTATATCCATAGTTGTACAGTGCTACAATCTATAAATTATTATTTACACCAAGCTAGTTGTTAGCTAGTTACTAAACTGTGATGCCATACGCAAGTATGGAAGTATTTTCTCCTGACAAACCTTTAGCGACAGGTAAGCAAAAACATGTCCAAACTACTAGAAATGTCGCATTGGGTTGTGTGCAGAAAGTCAGCACTCAGCGTTCTTCTCGCTCTTGAGAACTTTCTCTTTGAGAAGGTCGAGGATGACTTGCCTCTCCTGGCTCTCTAGCTCAAATCGCCGCTCACGTTCCTTCCTCTCGGCACCGAGTCGTTCGCGTTCCAGAGCGATTTTACTCCTCTGGATCTCCAGTTCTTCTCTACGGAGTGCAACCTCTTCTTCACGCAATCGTTGCTCTGCTTCCGAGCGTTTCTCCAAGAAGCTCAGGATCTCGGAGTACGTCTGGCAGCAGCACTGGCACGGTCGTTTAGCTGTGGGAGCAGACAGTTCCACCAGCTCCTCTTGTTCCTCCGGCTCCAATGAACCAGACACTGCAGAGGAACCGGAATGATCTTTAAACACTAGATCAACATGATTTCATATACAGTGTGAGTAACTAATCTGTTTATGCATTTCTATTTATTCATGATTGTCTTCTCACTTGTAGGCGCTGTTGCTGCAACTGGAAGCACAGATGGTTTGTCCGGCTCAGGTAATGCAAGCTCCTCCAGCGCTCTCTTTTTTATCTCTCCATCTTGGTATTTCCCTTCACCGCTTGCAATCAGGTTCTTTTCAGCCTCAAGCTCTAGAACCTCATGCAGCAGATCCTCCTTTTGGGCGTAGAGTCTCTCCGTACCAAACCTCAAAACAGACCCATTTTATCATTCACTTATGATTCTATTTCAACATCTATGAAATGAGATGTTTATGAAAGTTTCAGACACACTCAACTGTCTGTCCGTTGCTCTCCTAAGGCTTTCTTTTTTTTTTGATGAACCATGATTTATTTGTGGTGGAAATGTATAATCCTATGCCAGCATCACTGCATTTATATAATTCTTTGTGATTTAACTTATTTCTTGCTAACCTGCGCAGGCTAGGAAAGTCCTGCTTTTTGTAGTAGTCAAGTAGCAGCATGGTTCTCTCCCTGCATCTTCGTCCATCTACCTCAAAGTTCTCGTCCTGCAGTGCCGCTGTAACGATCTCACCCACCCGAGCCCAGATCCGGCCTGACTCCTTGGAGATGAATGGGTTCTGAGCAATGACCTCACGCAGGAGCAGGATGTCGTGGCGGGCAGAGAAACGCACCTGTCGCTTCCGGGGAGTGGATGAAGGGCCAGCGATGGAGAACCCTGCAACACAAAAACATACTTTCTTAAATTTAATCTGTAATTCCTCGTTATTTAGTGACGCACAACATAAAAACCTCTGAGGATAACTTGTTAGTGGGGGAGACTTTCATATCATCAATTTGTAACACTCCAAGGTAAAGCTGTACCTGTAAGACGTAATAACATTAACTGTCTTTTTCATGAACAATCTCACTAAATTAAATGTAATCAGGCTCTGTACTTTTTTACATATTGGAACATTTATTCATTCATTTTTCAAACTATTTTCTCCTACTAGGGTCTCAGCCATTTCTAGGCGAAGGTGGAGTACATCCTTAACAACACAGCTGTCCATTGCAGGGCCAACACACACACACACACACACACACACACACACACACACACACAGCCTCTTACAAATTGTTTCTAGGTGCACCTAGGGGCAATCTGAAACAGTCAATTAATCAAATATGCATGTTGTTGAACTGTCGGAGAAAACAGGGAAGACAGAATTAAGTGAAATACTGCAGTATTAAACAGGTAAAGCACTACATGTATAGTCATGTATATTATTCCAAACTTAATGCATTATATATATGGGAAACATGGGGCCATGGCCTAATTCCTATTAAAATGTATGTCAGCCCTGCAGTGGACTGGGAGGATGTTCAGATTGTACCCCACGTTCCAGCCTCTTCATGCCCTTCATGTTTTACAGTTGGAGAGGTGGGTGTATTATATATTATATAAAGCCATTTATTTAGGAATTAACAACACTGAAGTAATATATAGGGGGAAAAGTTAGTCGGGGCCAGTGATGGCCTGGTGGTAAAAGGTGCTGGATCAATGATCCCAAGCTTGGGGGTTCAAGCCCCACTCTCAACGGGTAGTCACTGTCCCCGGCTGTGTCTCTCGCTATCTGTGGTGAGAGGGTCATGTAAAAGAACCGTTGCTGACTTTTGAAAAGAGGAGCTGCATAGCCGTCAGCGTGTTTCTGCCCTGCGATGGCCTGTCGAGCCGTCCAGGGTGTACTCCGCCCTCACCTGGAGTCGGATGGGATGGGTGCCAGCCTCCCCGCGACCCTAATTAGAATTAAGTGGTTCAGAAAATGAACAATGAAAAAAGTTAGCCGGTATTCTCAGATGGGTAGTTGTTGGGTCTGTAAAGAAAAACTATGATATTTGTGAGGCGCTCCACCAAATGTAGGTGCTTGTCGCACGGACTACTTTCGAGAAAAAGGCCAAAAAGTAAAAATTTTTTATCGAAATTCAGATTTTTGCATAAACTATTAAAAGAAGTACCTGTATTCATCTATCGCTTGCTCAAGTGAAATCGACTAAAACTCACTAATAATGTCTTTTATTTTCATTTTTCTGATGAGTTCCCTCATAAAACTAGATAAAACAGTAGCAAACTTACTGGTTTTCGTTGCAATTATTCACTGAGTTCGGTACAAGACACACGAAAAATCCATACACCAGAAGAACGGTCCTGAAGTCATCTATTCATTTTGTTTAATATCTGTTTTGTTATAAAGACGATATGCACGTAAACAATGCAGGCTAGTTGCTAAGCACTATAACGCTAGTTACGAGCACACTGATTGGTCAGCTCGGGCTTGCACATGCGCAGTGCCCGTCACATGTGAACTTCTGGTTTACTTCCTGCCGCTAGTGTACCGCATGCGGAACTTATCTCCAACTTTTTCGTCAATAACAGTCTGTCTTCCTTTCGGCTTTTTCCCTTTTACTCGGGAGTTGCCACAGCGAACCATCTGATTCGCACGTTTGATTTGGCAGAGGTTTTTACGTCGGATGCCCTTCCTGTCACAACCCTTTTTAGCAAGGGACAGAAACACGCTGACGGCTTTGCAGCTACTCTTTACGAAAGTCAGCAATGGGTCTTTTACATGCCTCTCACTATAGACAGTGAGAGACATGGCCCGCCTTTGATAACCCAGTTAGCCGCACTGGGGGGACAGTGACAACCTTGTGGAGAGTGGGACTCGAACACCCAACCTTTTGGATCAGCGATCCAGCGCCCTATACCACTAGACCACCACTGCCCAATAACAGTATCAATAACAGTAAGTAAGTTTATTTTATAACATTGTGAATACACATAATTTGTGGAAAAGGAGAGTGAAATGCCATCTGTGATGTCTAGCAGCATGAGTATAGATGTTAAATTCGACGCTAGAATTTGGCTTCGAAAACATTATTTCTCTCTCTCTCTCTCACACACACACACACACACACACACACACACACACACACACACACAGTGCACAAATGGTTAAATGAGCAGCATCCAGATGAACTAGTGCAATTTGAATGGAAGAAAATATATGAAGGGAGTGGGGCAAATGAGTGCAAATGGTGCGATAGATGCACAAATGAGCAGTCACCCACTGCTTACAGTCTGTCTGTGTGTCTCTCTCTCTGTGTGTGTGTGTGTGTGTGTGTGTGTGTGTGTGTGTGTGTGTGTGTGTGTGTGTGTGTGTATGATACCGCAGGTCTGCTGGAACTGCTGGAATATTAAGAAAAAGACATGATTCCATTGCAATAACATCCCATATGCTCAATATTATGTACTTTAGAAACTTCATATGAGTATTGGTATTTTTCTCTGCATGCAAAATTCTATTATGGAATTTTTTTTGATTATTTTATTCGTGTGTAATCTTGTCTGGACTGGACATGCAGGATCGTGAGTTGTTTAGTTTTGTACGAAAAATGGTCAAGACCTGAAAAACACAAATGTTTCATACCTTTTACATATAAACAAACTGATGATGACTATGCCAGCTGTGTTGATGAAGAGTTTGATTTTGATGAGGAAGAGGCATCTGTTAATAAATGTGTGATGACTGGTGTTTGTGAAGAAGATGTGATTTTATCTGCTGAGCAGGATATAGATGAAGATGATGATGCTGAGGGCAGAGTTGATGAAGCTTACTTGTATAAAGAGATCAGAGAGTTTTGTTATATGGTTATCTTATATATAGTTTTCTTAATTTCAGTGTGATTGTTTGAACATGACAGTATTTTTTTTTTCAATCAGTATCATTTGAAGGCATTTGAACCTTTATATAATGGTCAGAAAGATAATACTGATCTTATTGGAATAAACAGAAATGAAAAAAAAAAATAGTCGTTATTTGTTTATTTGGGGGGCCTACCACGGTGACTGATGGGTTTAAAAAGGGTGTGTCAGATTAAAATGAAGATGATTCCTCTTATCATCTCTTCCTCAAGCTCTTTCTAGACATGTTTTCTAAAAGTTTATATGGCTGAAGTGCATAAAAATGTTTGGTTGCTACGGACTAATGATCTTGGAAGAGGTGCAATTTTTGTGCTCATTTTTCTCTAAAACGTCTTTTGAAATTTTTAGTTGAATGCTGACACAAGGAATGGCATAGCTCGCTCAGTTTTCAAGGTATTGACAAACGTTTTGCTGCATTTTGCAGCTTTGGGCCTCCTCTATCTGACTGTGTAAAAAACTCATTTGTGGACCCAAGACCCTTTTGTGGAGTGGCTCACATTTTTGCATGTTTGTTTATATACTTAAATTGTTGTTTATATATTTAAATTGGCTATTTTATTTAGTTGGTTAGTTAGTCAGATTCTCAGTGTAATTGCTACATCTTTATTACTGCCATGAGAGTAATTTAAGCCTCGAAATGTACTTTAAAATGACAATTTACAATATGTCACTATTACCCAAATTTTAAAATATGAATATGATATTCATGTGTATATTAAAAATAAATCAGCATTTTTATAAACTTATAAATCTAAAAAAGGCTGCCCTGAGAGAAACTTTATGGTATACTGTATGCTGATATTAGTTTCATAATACTGTACTCAGAAATATATTTATTAACTTTACGGAATTGTTTGAATTTGTTATTATTCAAATCTTTCTGTAGAAAAAAAGTCGTTGGAACGAGCTTTTATTTTATTAAACATTTAACGACTGACTTCAACTTTCCTTGCTTGCTAATACAATACGTACTGTGTATTCGCAAAAAACACATTGTGTCACATCGATAACAGTCCGGGTTGATACATGCATAGCGGAACGGAATTTTCCGACCTGTGTTTCATACCGGAGTGTATACTATATCGGTGTTTTTCGCAAGGTAGACGTGCAGTAAGGCGTAATTAACATACAGTAAATATAACATGGATAAACGCCTCCTGATGGGTGGTTTGACGACTTTCTATCATAAATTAGGCTCTAAATATTAATAAGTGAAACTAAACTTCGCATGTCAATATATAGTATTTGATATACGTGTTTATAATTTACACTGAATTAATAGCGTGTTATTAAGCAGATCTAATACAGGGAAAACTGATTATGAACCGGAAATCCGGAGGAAACAATCCACATGCGCGCATTATAACGTTTATATTGCAGTGATTGTGATAATAAGGTTCGGATCCGTTGCTGTTGTAAGACTGATGAGTGCAGTAGGAATCTGTAATATCGGTCAGACGACGGGAGAGGGCGGAGCAAACCTGCACCCTCGTCTAATTCGCGTGCGCATCCGGTGCTCCGTGGTCACGAGACGAGCTTTGTGTGCGGGTGCACAAAATACGTGAATTCTTCCCGTTTTTTACCTTCGCTGATCGGCATCTCCACCTTTCGTTGCATGTCTTCCGGTGTCTTCCAGCGTCAGCTGATGCGCACAAACTGCTGAGGTCATCGCACACGTCCGCTCACCAGTACGAGCCTTGCACTCTGACGTGTACCTCAACTTCTGGCCAAAAACACCGGAGAGGAGTCTGAGAACGTGTGCGCATGTGGTGTTTGTGTCTGCACAGCCACAAGGTGGCGCAAGAGGATCAATAAGATCTTGTGGAGTGAACCTCACTCACTCATTTTCTGAACGGCTTTCCATTTGAAAGGGTCACGGGGAGGCTGGAGTCTATCTTGGCAGACACTGGGCGAAGGCGGGGTACACCCTGAACAGCTCAGGAGACCATCACCAAGCCAACACATGCAACCATTCACACGCACCCTGATGGGCAGTTTGAATCAAACAATTTACTGTGGAGACAGTGATGTAGGTTAAGGCAGCGGGCTCATGATTGAGAAATCGAAGGTTCAAATCCCCATAAGAGCCCGACTGTGCTAAGATCTAGCTTAACCAGCAATAGACCTCTGTCCACCCATTAGTATAAATGGATGCCAGTAAAAACTGCTCCGAGTGTGTCTGCGCTCACTGTTTGGCTGTGCGTGTGGTCACTTTGGATGGGTTGAACGCAAGACAATCATTAACCTTGTGGGATTAATGCAGTACAGCAAATTGAAATCAAAACGTATTGGGAAGGTGACCTGCGATGGAGGAGTGTCCCGTCCACGAGGAGTCGAATGCTTAGTCGCTTGACACTACAGAAAGCAGGGATCAGCTCTCGCCTGGTAAGCCAATAGACTCAGTGGGGAAGGCCCAGCAGACTTACCTGCATGTCTTTGGACTTTGGAGGAAACCAAAGTGCCCCCGAGGAAACCTAGGCAAGGATGACGAGAAAATGCAAATTCAACATAGAAGCGCTTGAGCTCAGGACTGAAACCCAGGATCTTCTTGCTCTGAGGCTGATGTAATAGCTACTACACCACCCAAATGTAGTTTTTATAGGCATGTTATAATAATTATTACCTGAGGATGAGGTGGATATCTGAATAGTCCCCGAGTGAGAATACAACAAAAGCAAATGGTTGTGTGTATTTTATCAGTGTTGTTTCTAGTCTTAGGTTTCTCCAAGAGATGGATTTATAGAAATGAACATCAGTTTAACATCAGATGGTTCTTTTGCTTGACTGAAGCAGAAACAGATAATACAGAAACACTGAGAGGTTCTGAGGCCTTCTAGTGGATGGTGTGAAACTCCAGCAGGTTTGATTGACAGCCGGAGAGATGCAGTGTGCCCAGCATGACGGGGTTAGCGGCGGAGACTGTGATAGCATTTTGAAATGTATTTTAGAAAGAAGCAACGAGCACATAATCACCCTGGGAAAATTCCCAGATGTGCTGAGAATACCTGAGAGCAGCAGTGCTCTCCATCCCGCTGTAGACCTTTTATCTGATTTGTGTCCTTGGCTCAACTCCATTATGGTCATTAATGCATTTCGGTGGTGTTTCTGCAATCCGCAATTTGAACGTCATCGAGTCATACAAAAGAAACCGTTAATAAGAGTGTGTCTCAGCCGACTCTGGTTGAAGTTAGGGTACACCCTGAACAGCTCGCCAGTCCATTTACAGGCAACATACACAAGTATTCACATCCACAGTTACACCTAGGGGCAATTTGGAGCAGCAGTTAGCCGAATGTGCATGTCCTTGGTCTGAATGTGAATGTGCACGTTCCGCAGTCAGTCTGTCATCTTCTGTGTCCTTCCGTACGATTCTGAAGGTATTCCTCCTCTTCTGTCAGGCCAAAATTTTCCGCAAACGTGCTTTTGAACATGTTCCGAGAGTTTTCCCTCCCTTTCCGCAGTCATTCCGCAAACGTTCCGTCATTTCCGCAAATGTTCCGTGATCGTTCCTTTTATTCTGCACGTTTTCCGTGAACGTTCCGCAAACGTTCCTCCTTTTCCAAGGTGGTCATGAGCAACGATGGAACGTTTGCGTTCGTCTTCGGAAACACACGGAATACTCTCGGAAGAGGCGGAATACAAGCAGAACGTTGACGGAACATTTGAGGAATAATCACGGAAAGCACGGAAGACTGTCGGAACACTCACGGAACTCACTTCCTATATAAATAGGTGTGCGAGATAAAGAGCCATTTATTTCCAGTTCAACCATCGAGAGAGACGCCACAATGCCAAAATCCAAGAAAAAGACAGCGACCAAGAGGCCATGGCCACCAGCGCAGGAAGGCCAACCTGAAGAGCTATCCCAGAATGCCGAGGTAGACGATGAGCTTGATGTTGACGATGAAGATGACGTTGCTTCTGCCGATGTCGCCATGGAGATTAAAAAGGCTCGGGTGTTCATTAAGCTGAGTGACGAGGAGAAGCAGGCGATGGTCGAGTTTATTTTGGACAACGAGTGCCTGTATAATAAAAAACTCCACACCTGGACGAACAAGGCACTGAAGGCCAAGCTGTGGTCTGATCAGTCCGTACGCATGGGGAAGGGCAGGGTGGAACTAAAACAATGGTTCCACAGCATGCGCACGAAGCTAGGCAAGCTTCGACGGTGGAAGTCGGGCCAAGCTGATATTAATATGTCACAGAGAGACCAATGGATCTTTGACAGCTTCAGCTTCCTCTGCCCTCACATAGTAGAGGTACAGCGGAGGAACTTGGTCTCTCTGAAGGCGAAGGTTGCTACTGCTGCAACTGGCTCTGACGGCTCAACACCCACCACCTCTGGAGGAATTCCACCTCAATTACCGCCAGACGGTTCACAGGACAGTGTGAACACAACGCCGTTCAGTGCCCCCGACGCAACACCTGCCACCGCAGCATCGTCGGCCGCCTCGGGAAGTTTTGAAGCTCCAGCGACCACCAGACAAAACGATCGAGCGGACCAGCTGGTGCAACAGAGGAATGTGCCTCACACAGCTGACGACTTCGAGAGGGTGACCTTTACCACTTGGGCATCAGCTGTGCTCCAAAATCTTTCGAAGCTGCTGTACAGGCAAGCAAAGCTGAAAATCAAGGAAATGCTTAACGATTTCCTGGACAGGGCTGATTCCTTGGAGACGCAGCAGCAAGAACCGTCACCTCCAACGCAGCAGCCGGCCCAGCAGCTCCAGCCTCCTCTGCAGCAGCAACAACAACGCCAGCTGTTTACACCACCACCGCCTGTGCACCACCAGTGGCAGCAGCAGCAGCACTGGCCACCCCCACAGACGGTATTGACCACGCAGCTGCCAGTTCCACCCGTGTCTATTTGGGGACCTCAAAATGCGAGGTGGGCACCACCACCGCTGCCACCACCGTGCCCACAACCGTCCACGTCATCTGCAGAACAGCAACCACCTAAATCTACCACACCAGTCAGTTGCCTTCTGGCCACGTCAATGCCTGTAACCACCCCTGTGGCTCGAGAGAGACGTGGAAGTGAGTCCAGCATGAGCAACCTTTCCAGTGTGCTCAGGCACTGCTGCGGTGACTTCGAGGACTCCACATGTGACCCATGAGGACTTTTTTGCTCTGTTTTGGTTTATACTTTATTTCAAGTAATTTTTGTAAATAGTTATTAAAGTTTAGTTACTGTTTTCAAGTTATCATAGTAGTTGTTTTGAAGTGACATGTTTGATGTTTCCTAGTTTTCGAGTATTCAAGTTCAGTCTTTGTTTTTAATGTTCCTGTAATAAAGTTTTAAAGTTGTAATCACTGTTGTTTGCATTATTGATATTATGCATTATATATATATTATGCATATTGTCTTCTATTTATTCATTATTATTGTTAATTTATATTCATTATATATTGTACTCATTATATATTTATATGATTTATAATCATATATTATAATAATCATATTATATATATCATTTATATTCATAATATTGTTCATTTATTATTATTCATTTATACATTACATATATTATGCATATTACATATTATGCATATAATTAATCCAGTCCTTTTCGTATTGCAGGGATTTCGTAAGTAGGGGTCGCATCTTACATGTTAAACGCCTAATTCGTTCCAAGGCTCCAGTCCTTGGACCGGATAAACCCCATAAACCCTTTAAAAATGATAAAAGTAGATCAATTTTGTATAAAATATGTGTTAAAAATAAAAGAAAATTATTTATTAAACCATTGAAAATTTTTATTAACATATTTATTAATTAAACCATTATTAAACATTTTTATTAACACACACACACACACACACCTCTCCCTCTCTCTCTCTCTCTCTCTCTCTCTCTCTCTCTCTCTCTCTCTATCTCCTTCTCGCTCGCATGTGCGCTGCGGGCCACGCCCACATGATGTGGAATTTAAAATGCATTCCCTGCTTGACAAATTCAACTTTAATTTGATTCCTTGAGGGATCAGGATTCCAGATGAGCTCAAATGTGCCCACATTCATTAAACATTTACTGAATTAAACAACTTAAAAAAACTAAAAACTAAAGTGTTATTCTTTCTCTCTCTCTCTCTCTCTCTCTCTCTCTCTCTCTCTCTCTCTCTGTCTCTCTCTCTCTGTCTCTCTTGTGCATGCACTGCGGGCCATGCCCACAAGACGTGAATTCAAAGCGCATTCCCTGCTTGACAAACTCAACTTTAATTTGATTCCTTGAGGGATCGGAATTCCAGATGAGCTCAAAGCACCCACATTTATTAAACATTTACTGAATTAAAACAACTTAAAAAACTAAACTAAAAACTAAAGAGTGAAGCTTCCTTCTGTCTATCTGGGAGGCCAGTGGAGCGGGATATTGAGGGACAGCCAATGACAGAGCGACTCGCGTGTCGTGTGAAATTTTGATTGGCGCGTTTGAGTTTTGAATTTCTTTTCGTAAGAGGGGGTTGTTTCGTATTTCGGGAATGTAAACTCAAGAAAATGTTTTTCGTAATCTGGGGATTTCGTACACAGGGGTCTTTGTAAATTGGGGGTCGACTGTATTGGGCATTACAAGAGTATTGTGATATATTATTAACATTTAGTACTTTAATAAATACCTTGTTAATTAGAAATTCTAAATTCGTATAATACATTCTAAACATATTGTAAATACTAAACATTTACATTTAAAATATTGTAAATTATTACGCATAGTACTACAAACATATGGTACATTTCACATTTATTGTATATTATACAGATATTTAACAAATTATAAACATTCAACTTTTGAGCATGTTGTAAATTATAAACACACATTTTGCAATATAAGTTATAAACATGTTTTACATTTTAAACAGATTGTAAATTACAAACATATTGATGTTAAATTTTTAAAAAACTTTAATACAGAAAAGATTCAAGAACAACACACAATTACATCAACAACACCAGAATACAGCATATTACAAAAAACTGACACATTGTCCATTGTCACACCTTCTTCTGAATTTTGGCATACGGCTGCCAAGAGACTTTTCCGACCTCACTATTCAAGTAGAGCTTCAGGTACTCTCTCTGTCTCTTGGCCTCTACAGTGTCTCTGTTGGGACCCACCACATGTTCCACGTCATGCATATTCACAGTTGCACGCTACTGTCCTGGAATAATGTTGTGTTCATTGTCTTCTAAGTCCAAAGTTGCATTCTGAGTGACAGTGTATCGCATCCTCATGATGTTGTGAAGACAGACAGCAGCTTCAACCATAAGTCTGACTACATTGGGCCCTTGTTGAAGTGTAGACAGCAGGAACTGCCATCGGTTGGCCAAAATTCCAAATGCATTCTCAACCACTCGATGTGCTCTGGATATCCTGTAGTTGTACACCAGTTCTTCCTCTGTAAGGGCTCGCCTGGAATATGGCTTCATGAGGTACTTCCTGAGCGCAAAAGCATCGTCACCAACAATGAAATATGGCATGTTCTTGTCGTCTTGGGGCAGAGGCTCTGGTGTGGGGAAGTTGATGGTTCCATCTTCGATGCACTCTCTGAGCTCCGAGGCGTTGAATATCTAGGCATCAGACATGTGACCCATGCCACCGACGTCTATCCACAGGAACCTGTAGTTGGCATCTACCAGTGCCAATAGAACAATGGAGAAAAATCCCTTGTAATTATGATAAAGGCTTCCTGAAGATGGTGGCTTTCGAATGGCAACGTGTTTCCCATCCAAGGCTCCAACAGCATGAGGCAGATTCCATTTCTCCTTGAATTCGCAGTTGAGTGTTTTCCATTCCTGGGCAATATTTGGACACTGTATGACCTCATATCTGCAGTGATCGGTGATGGCCTGACAGACCTCTTTCAAGAAACTTGCGATGGTGTGACGACATACCCCGAAGTTGTAAGCCAGCGTGGGATACTTGTCACCCGAGGCCAGATGATGCAAGGTGACAGCTAGTTTCAGACCAGGACTGAGTGCGTTTCTAAAGTTAGTGTTCTTCTTGGTCAGTCGAGGCAAAGTCATCAGCAACTCGTCAAACAGTTCAGGTGGGACCCGGAGGTAGTTAAAGAAGGACTGCTTGTCTTTGATACGGAGCTCCTCCATGAGGTTGTCATAACTTCCAAGGACAATTCTTCTTTCCACCCTCAGCCATGGACGTACCCAGAAGCATTTGGGTGTGTATCTCCTTTTGTTTTGGTTGTCTTCTGCGGTCGTCTCATTGCATCTTCATCTTGTTGTATTGGTGAAGCAGCAGCAGCAGCACGTGAAGCAGTTCCATGACAGCCATTTCTCTGGGCTTGTCCATTTATGGAGAGCTTCTTTGTGTTTCCAGTACTGGGTCGATTGGCAAAATGGCGTTCCGTGGTGGAATCCGAGTATTTATAGGTGGGATCAGGAGCAAATCCTTTGATCTTTGCTGATTTTTCCATGTTGAAACGTGGTTATGCCGGCTATTCCTCAGTCATTCCTCACTCATTCCGTGTTGAACGTGAACGTTCCGCCTTCATTCCGCATGTTTCAAGATCAATCCGTGGGTCTTACTCCTAAAAAGGAGTAATTCCGCGGTCGTTCTGTAAACGTTCCACCCTAACGTTCCTTAAATTTTCCGAGGGTCTTCCTTTGCGCTCCGCACTGGTTCCGAAGGTGATCCGAGCGATTTTGCGCATGTATTCCGACATTGTGCCACAGTCTTTCTGTGTCCTTTCCGCACATTCCGTGATTGATCCGAGGGTGCAATTTTCCGTAGGTTTTTGATCCATTTTCTGTGTAAAAATGCCGAAGCTCCTCCGTAGAGTGCGTTCCGCACCTTTCTGCCATGATCCTTGCATTCCGCACTTCAGTGAAATGGGGGTATTACTGCTTCCTAGCTCATTTCCAGCTGTGATAGCACATCTGATATTGTTTTCACTTTCTGTTAGGTTCTGATTTTATACTTTTTGTGTTTTTATTATTTATCAATTTGTTTATTTATTTATATATGTTTTTGTGGCTACACATGCCTGCATCTCAAGATCTTCGAAACATCACTGTGAATTATTTTTAGATGTAGCCACTAGGGACCAAAGGCTGAAATGAGCTGAACCACCCCCCCCCCCTCCCAGAAAATTCGGCTTTCGAATTTAACCCATCCAAAGTGAGCGCACACACACACACACACACACACACACACACACACACACACACACACACACAGGTAAACAGTGAACACACACACATGCAGAGCAGTGGGCTGCAGTTGAGGTTCGGTGACTTGCTGAAGGGCACCTCAGCTATGATGGTAGGGGACGGGAAGGTGCAACTCAGTCCCTCACCAACACACAGTTTTCCTGCTGGTTCAGGAATTAAACCAGTGACTTTTTTGTCATAAATGTCTCTACCATTTTACCGCAGCTGCCCCATAGCATCTCACAGACAAGGACTTGTTTGTATTGCAACAATCATCATGAAGCCCAAAACATCTCATTATACACTTGTGTCTCTTTAATGAGCAGAAGCTCATGCCATTGATCATCCTTTAAGAACACACACAGACACACACACATAAACATACACACACACAACACACACACACACACACACACACACACACACACACACACACACATGTGTCTGCCATTTGCATTCTGTATGTCTGTTTATGCTCACAGTAATTAAAAAACATCTCCAGAGAGGCAACTGCCTCTTGTTTGCCAGGCTGTTGGTTGGAATCGGTTGTTTTGATCTTCAGTAATAACGAGCTAATAATAAAAATCCTCAAGAGCTGAAAATTGAACAGTGTGTGTGTGTGTGTGTGTGTGTGTGTGTGTGTGTGTGTGTGTGTATGTGTGTGTGTGTGTATGTGTGAGTGTGTGTGTGTGTGTGTGTGTGTGTGTGTGTGTGTGTGTGTGTGTGTGTGTGTGTGTATATGTGTGTCTGTTTCTGTATGTGTGTGTATGTGTGTGTGTGTGTGTGTGTGTATATGTGTGTCTGTTTCTGTATGTTTGAGTGTGTGTGAGTGTGTGTGTGTGTGTGTGTGTGTGTGTGTGTGTGTGTGTGTGTGTGTGTGATGATGATGATGATGATGATGATGATGATGATGATGATGATGATGTAAATCTGGTCTTGCTTTCTCCCACTTTATGGAGTGATTTTCCTTAAGCCCCTTTCCCATACATCACACATCGGATATATAGCAGGTCCATGACATAAAAGTTTTGCAAAATCACCTACTGGGTAACGAAAAATACTGTGGTGGTCCTCTGTCATGGAGTTCTGAACATATTCAGAAGTTTTCAGCCTCACAAGTCATTTCAATGAACTCTGGCAGTTTCTGCTACTGGGTTTCATCAAGAGGAGCGTCATAGTTGTCAGTGTGTTTCTGCCTTGCGATGGCCTGGTGAGCTGTCCAGGGTGCTCTCTGCCCTCGCCCAGAGTCGACTGAGATGGGCGCCAGCTTCCTCACGAGCTTAATTAGGATTAAGCGGTTCAGAAAATGAATGAATGAATGAGTTTCTGCTAATGAAGCGACGGTCTGGCTCAGTGAGTGCGAACTGGTGTCTTCTTCTTCTTCTTTTACTTTCGGCTGCTCCCTTCAGGGGTCGCCACAGCAAATCATCCGCCTCCACCTCACCCTGTCCTCCGCATCTTCTTTTCTGACTCCAACGACCTTCATGTCTTCCTTCATGTCTTCCTTCATGTCTTCATGTGGTGAACCACATCCATAAATCTCTTCTTTGGTCTTCCTCGAGGCCTTCTGCCTGGTAGTTCCAACCTCAGCATCCTACTGCCAATATACTCACTATCCCTCCTCTGTACATGTCCAAACCATCTCAATCTAGCCTCTCTGACTTTGTCTCCAAAACATCTTACGTGGGCTGTCCCTCTGATATACTCATTTCTGATCCTATCCATCCTCGTTACTCCCAGAGAGAACGTCAACATTTTCATCTCCGCTACCTCCAGCTCTGCCTCCTGCCTTTTCTTCAGAGCCACTGTTTCTAATCCATACAACATCGCTGGCCTCACCACCGTCTTGTACACTTTTCCCTTCATTCTTGCTGACACTCTCCTATCGCACATCACACCGGACACTTTTCTCCAACCATTCCAGCCTGCCTGCACACGCTTCTTCACCTCTTTTCCACACTCTCCATTGCTCTGGATTGTTGAGCCTAAGTACTTAAAATCCTCCACCTTCGTTATCTCTGCTCCCTGTAACATCACCGTTCCTCCTGGGTCCTTCTCATTCACACACATGTATTCTGATTTTCTGAGGCTAACCTTCATTCCTCTCCTTTCCAGGGCATACCTCCACCTCTCTAGATTCTCCTGCACTTGTTCTCTGCTCTCACTGCAGATCATGATGTCATCTGCAAACATCATAGTCCATGGAGATTCTTGTCTCACCTCGTCTGTCAGCCTGTCCATCACCATAGCAAACAAAAAGGGGCTCAGAGCTGACCCTTGATGCAGTCCCACCTCCACCTTGAATTCGTCGGTCACACCGACAGCACACCTCACCGCTGTCTTACATCTCTCATACATGTCCTGCACCACTCTAACATACTTCTCTGCCACTCCAGACTTCCTCATGCAATACCACAGTTCTTCTCTTGGCACCCCGTCATATGCTTTTTCCAGATCCACAAAGGCACAATATAGCTCCCTCTGACCTTCTCTGTACTTCTCTATTAACATCCTCAAAGCAAACATTGCATCTGTGGTGCTCTTTCTTGGCATGAAACCAAACTGTTGTTCACAAATGCTGACCTCTGCCCTTAGTCTAGCTTCCACTATTCTTTCCCATAACTTCATCGTATGGCTCATCAACTTTATTCCTATGCAGTTGCCGCAAGTCTGCATGTCTCCCTTGTTCTTTAAAATGGGCACCAGCACACTTCTCCTCCACTCCTCCGGCATCTGCTCACTCTTCTAGGACCTTGTTGAATGTTCTTGTCAGAAAATCTACTGCTACCTCTCCTAGACACTTCCATACCTCCACAGGTATATCATCAGGACCAACTGCCTTTCCATTCTTCATCCTCTTCAATGCCCTTCTCACTTCACCCTTACTGATCTTTGCTACATCCTGCTCCTCAATGGTCACCTCTTCTACTCTTTTTCTCTCTCATTTTCCTCATTCATCAGCTCTTCAAAGTACTCTTTCCATCTTCCCAGCACACTTCTGTCATCAGTCAATACATTTCCCTCTCTGTCCTTTATCAATCTAACTTGCTGCACGTCCTTCCCATCTCTATTTCTCTGCTGTGCCAACCTGTATAGATCATTTTCTCCCTCTTTACTATCCAACCTATCATACAAGTCATCATATGCCCCCTGTTTGGCCTTAGCCACTGCTACTTTCGCCTTACGCTGTCTCTCCCTGTACTCCTGTTTACTCTCTTCGGTCCTCTCAATGTCCCACTTCTTCTTAGTTAACCTCTTCCTTTGTACACACTCCTGCACTTCCTCATTCTACCACCAAGTCTCCTTATCTACTTTCCTTCCAGAGGACACACCAAGTACTCTCCTACCTGTGTCCCTGATCACATTTGCTGTGGTTGTCCAGTCATTTGGAAGCACTTCCTGGCCACCCAAAGCCTGTTTCAACTCCTCCTTGAAGACAACACGACACTCTTCCTTTTTCAGCTTCCACCACTTTGTCTTCTGCTCTGCCTTTGCCTTTCTCACCTTTCTCACCATCAGAGTCATCCTGCACACCACCATCCTATGCTGTTTGGCAACACTCTCACCCACTATGACTTTGCAGTCACTGACTTCCTTCAAATTACATCGCCTGCACAAGATGTAGTCTACCTGTGTGCTCCTACCTCCGCTTTTATAAGTCACCCTATGCTCCTGTTTCTTCTGGAAGAAAGTATTCACCACAGCCATTTCCATCCTTTTTGCAAAATCTATCAACATCTGTCCTTCTGCGTTCCTGTCCTGGATACCAAACCTGCCCATCACTTCCTCGTCCCCTCTGTTGCCTGCACCAACATGTCCATTGAAGTCTGCACCAATGACCACTTTTTCACCTCTGGGGGTACTCTGCATCACTTCATCTAAGTCACTCCAGAATCTCTCCTTCTCTTCTAGCTCACATCCTGCCTGTGGGGCATAAGCACTAACAACATTGAGCATTACACCTTCAATTTCTAACTTGAGACTCATCACTCTGTCTGACACTCTTTTCACTTTTAGAACATTCCTGACAAACTCCTCCTTCAAGATGACTCCTACTCCATTTCTCTTCCCATCCACACCGTGATAAAATAGCTTAAACCCTGCTCCTAAGCTTTTAGCTTTGCTACCTTTCCACCTGGTCTCCTGAACACACAGTATGCACTTTCCTCCTCTGCATCATGTCAGCCAGCTCTCTACCTTTTCTTTGCATAGTTCCAACATTCAAAGTCCCCACTCTCAGTCCTAGACTCATGCCTTTCCTCTTCTCTCTCTGCCTACGGACACGCCTCCCACCTCTCCTTCTTCGACGTCTTCGACCAACAGTAGTCCAATTTCCATCAGCACCCTGTTGATTGACAGCACTAATGGCAGTCGTTGTTAACCCGGGCCTCGACCGATCCGGTATGGGGGTAATACTTCTGATTTGCATCATAAATATTTGGCATTGGTTTTACGTCGGATGCCCTTCCTGACACAACCCTCTGCATTTCTCCGGGCTTGGGACCGGCATGAGGGGGAGAGACACTGGTTAGTGCCCCCCCACCTCATGGCTGCATTTGAGTGCGAACTGGTGTATTACTGTGAAAGTCGAGTATGGAGGTGAAACAGAGAAGTATGACGATGCCAAGAAGAGGGGAAACGAGGGAAAGTCTGATGGTGGAGAGAGCACACCCAATGAAAATTGAGGTGGAGCTCGACTGACAGCAAGACACCGGGTCGCACCTGGTCAAGACAGTACAGTAACACCAAGATTCTGTCTGCAGTTCTCCTGGTCAACCAGCCATTGTAGAGAACTCTGTTTTGATGTTGACTCTGTCCAGACAAAAGCCATAAATGACCAAATAAAGGAGGTAATCGCCGAGCTCGTTCTTGGAAAGTGAGTGAGGAGCGAAAAGATGTACACGGCTTGCAACCTAGCCATCATTGCAAACAAAACGGAAATAAAAACATTCAAGGAAAAGGTCTGGAAAAGTCTGTCTCTGTGATTGACGAAGTGCAGGAAGAACAGGAGCAGTACAGTGGGAGGGACTCAATGAGACGTTACGAAATACCCGAGACACCAAATGAGAAAAATAATGGAGTTGTGGATGATGCATGAACGTCGCACTTAGCCCATCTGCAATCAAGCAAAGCCACAGAATTACACTAAAACCCAAACCAGGATCAATAGATCTTAATGACAACCCCAAGCCAATTATCATGAAATTCAACACATACAAGCACGAGCAAACTATGTTTGATGCCAAATGTGTCTTCATAGTACAAAAGTCTTCATCCAGGAAAATCTGATCTTACATCACAAAGGGCTGATCAATGCTGCCAGACAGAAATCAACTGTGGTGCGTGGTTGGACGAACGATGGGAAAGTCACTGTGTTAGTGTCTGTCCCAGGATCGAATGACAGGGAGGATACCATCAGAAGCAAGAATGACACAGCAGCTTGAATGGATGAAGGTGAGAATCAGATTAGTACCAGAATGTGACCTGTGAGCTAAACAGTGACAAAATATCCTTGTATATTGTGTAAGAAAAAAGTTAAAAACAATCAAGATGCACCGGTCTGTGTAAACTGCAGTACAGTAGGCCCTTGACTATTCGCAGTTTTGCACTTGAACCCCCACATATTCGCGGATTGCCAAGTAACTGTCATGTGATTCAAATTCAGCCAATGGCTGTTCTCCCTCCTGCTGATTGGTTGAGATGATGTACTAGTATATGCCCCTTTATTATCATTTCCGCACAAGTTGTCAATGTGCATTTTTTAAGTGTGTTTTAATTACCAATTAAACTCTATGATGCCACTCAAATGCCAGCTAAGCACCAGAAAAGGGTTATGATGTTGGATGTCTCTTCTGAAGAAATAAGACTTTCTCCTGAAGAAACGACAGGTTCCTCTGAAGTGCCTGAAGAGGGATAATCATCTGAACTGTTGTAAAGTACTGTAGTATTAAAGTCTTTTTCAATTATTATTCCAGTACAGTACTTAAACTTAATGTTTAGAATGTTTGTGTGTGTGATTTTATGTACTGTGGTGTAGCATGTTTATCCTTTTGTTTTGTTGATCAAATTTATTACACCTCATGTTCTTTTATGTTCTTTTCGTTATGGTCTGTGTTTTAGGGGGAGTTTGATTTTGGCAGATGTGTTCTCTAACTCTATTTTCTACCCTCCGGCTGAGGGGCATGGCTCACCTGCTCAGATGGCAGTAGCTACAGTATACTGTATAAGTAGGGCAGTGGTGGTCTAGTGGGGGCAGTGGTGCTCTAGTGGTATAGGGCGCTGGATTGCTGATCCAAAGGTTGGGGGTCCGAGTCCCACTCTCCACAAGGTTGTCACTGTCCCCCCCCAGTGCGGCTAACTGGGTTATCAAAGGCGGGCCATGTCTCTCACTGTCTATGGTGAGAGGCATGTAAAAGAACCATCGCTGACTTTCGTAAAGAGTAGGCTGCAAAGTCGTCAGCATGTTTCTGTCCCTTGCTAAAAGGGTTGTGACAGGAAGGGCATCCGACGTAAAAACCTCTGCCAAATCAAACGTGCGAATCAGATGATTCGCTGTGGCGACTCCCGAGTAAAAGGGAAAAAGACGAAAGGAAGACAGACATACTGTATATATAAGTAGAGGGGCAGTGGTGGTCTAGTGGTATAGGGCGCTGGATCGCTGATCCAAAAGGTTGGGGGTTCGAGTCCCACTCTCCACAAGGTTGTCACTGTCCACACCAGTGCAGCTAACTGGGTTATCAAAGGCGGGCCATGTCTCTCACTGTCTATGGTGTGAGGCATGTAAAAGACCCATTGCTGACTTTCGTAAAGAGTAGGCTGCAAAGTCGTCAGCGTGTTTCTGTCCCTTGCTAAAAAGGGTTGTGACAGGAAGGGCATCTGACGTAAAAACCTCTGCCAAATCAAACGTGCGAATCAGATGCTGTGGTGACTCCCGAGTAAAAGGGAAAAAGCCGAAAGGAAGACTGTATATATAAGTAGGCCTCCGTCAGTCTCGAAGGACTATGGCTGCGCTCTGGCTGGTATCCCGGCTAGTGATACTCTCCAGTGTGCAGAGCTGGGGTATGGAGTAATGGAGGACAGGCTGTTACCCAAGCAGCAAGTCCCCCCTCTTTGCACCACTGGAAGGATACAATGGAAGGGCAACTGCTGATACGACTGGCTTAAAGTGCTGCTACAGGAGTTGCCAGAACATGTCTGTGAACGAACTGCCTCAGGGGACTCCGACTCCCGATTAGAAACATGCTGACGTCTTTGCAGCCTACTCTTGTCGAAAGTCAGCAATGGTTCTTTTACATGCCTCACACCATAGACAGTGAGATACATGGCCGGCCTTTGATAACCCAGTTAGCTACACTGGGGGGGGACAGTGGCAACCTTGTGGAGAGTGGGACTCGAACCCCCAACCGTAGGATCAGCGATCCAGCGCCCTATACCACTAGGCCACCATTGCCCCTATGGTGAGCATACTGGTCAATGGACATTTTTTTACTCCAAAACATTTAGGGTTTGACTTCTGGTTGATCATTTGCGCATGTAATATGATACATAGGGTTTTACTTCTGCGTACAGAACTCGCAGATTATGTTGATTCGTGGGAGGGTCCGGAACCGAACCCCCATGTATAATGGGGGCCTACTGTAATTGGTGTCATTTGAACTGTTTTGGGGAAAGAATGACGTCTTAAAAAGTAATGTTGTCTGGATTTGTACACAAAGTCACATGATTGAACTACCTGAATATAATAAGGGAACTGAACAAAACAAACCTGGAATTGAAACACAAAATGTCAATTTAACTTTAATTTTTTAATGCTCAGCAGGACCATATGGTCATCTTTCAAAAAATGATCATAACTACTAGATGCGTTGTACTCAGTGCTGCTGCCATTCAGAACATGTTCTATACTTGTTGAGACGTCACTTGATGCAACACAGCTTGGTCCCACATGCCTCAGTCAGCTGTGAGACGACTTTGAGTGTGCAGGATTGTGTTGTTCACAAATGTGTGAGTGTTATTATTTGTTATTATTATGTTATTATTATGTTGTTATTATTATTAATGTTCTTATAATTTTGTTGAAAGAAATGTGTTTGGGGTGTTTCCTTAGGCCTTTTTGATGAGGGAAAACTAGTGATATTTTTTTAACTGTGAAACATAATTAGGGTCTTAAAGGGTTAAAAGAAGTGAGTTGACTTGAATTTCAAATAAAAACTCAGAAAAGTGAAATGAGGCTAAATTATCACATTTGAATTGTTTGTCATTGACTAAGAATATTGATGAAACCCTTTTCATATGAATCAATTTCAATTTCTGAATGTATTTGAATGGAGAAATACATTCAGAAATTGAAACTGATTCGTATAATATCATTAGGATGAACAGAAATCGCGGAGGTGGCGGGACGGTGATCTACATCAGAAAATCCATTACGTAATAATAATATACGACTATATTTGTGTCAGGAATCGACATGAAAGCAAATGTTCACTCATTTCACTTGTTAGCAACAGAACCACACAAACTACACCATCTGCAGCAAGACTTTGTTATACAGGTACAGTCGGCCCTCTACTTACCAAAACCTCTGAATACGAAAAATCCAGGTTACGAAAAATATTTTCCTAAATTTTCGTCCTCTGTATATGAAACAACTTCTACTTACGAAAAGCGCCAAACGCACCATTCAAACATTAAAACACACCATTCAAACATTCAAACAATGTGCGAGTTGCTCTCTCATTGGCTGTCTCCCAACATCCCGCCTCGCTGGCCTCCCATTGGCCTCCCATTGGCCAAGAGGGAACTAAACTCCATAGTACTGCACCCATAAAGCTTGTTTGTCACACGCGTAAAGGTGAGGTCTACTGTTGCTTCGTGAGTTTCAAGAGTGCTCATTGCAGCTTATTTTTCATTTTTTAAGTTGTTTAATATAATGTTTAATAAATGTGGCGCACTCCGAATGTGGGCAAAACACGGCTCATCCGGACTTTCGATCCCTCAAGCAAACAGGTGAATGCTGAGTACTAAACAAGTGTTCAAATCGCACTTGCCTGCTTGACAGATCGAAAGTCTGGACAAGCCGCATCCCATCTCAAAAGCTCCGGGGAGGGCTCCGCCGAGTGCGGGCGGCGTTGCGACCAACACCAGAGCCCCCGAGATGGAGTGCAGCTCATCTGGACCTCTGATCCCTCAAGCAAACAAGTGAATGTTGAGTACTAAACAAGTGTTCAAAGCATTGATGCCTGCTTTACAGATCGGAGGTCCGGACAAGCCACGCCCCATCTCAAATGCTCTGGCGTCGGCTGTGGTGGAGCGTGCCATGGAGCAAGCCGAGTGTGGGCGGCGTCGCAACCGACACCGGAGCCCCCGAGATGGGGCGCAGCTCATTCGGACCTACGATCCCTCAAACAAACTAGTGACTGTTGAGTACTAAACAAGTGTTCAAAGCGCACTTGCCTGCTTGACAGATCAGAAGCTGGACAAGCTGCCTTCCGCCCCAAAAGCTCTGGTGTCGGCTGCGACACCTCGCGCACTGGGCGGAGCGCGTCACAAATGTTTAATAATGTTTAACATTGTTTGGTTTAGTTCATAAAAAAATTTGTTAATAAAAAATGTTTAATGTTTAATATTGTTTGGTTAATAAAAACATTGGTTCATAAAAATGTTTAATAATGGTTTAATTAATAAATATGTTAATAAAATAATTTCATATGTTAATAAAATGTTTAAATTGTTCAATAAATAATTTTCTTTTACTTTTAACACATATTTCATACAAAATTGATGTACTTTTATCATTTTTAAAGGGTTTATGGAGTTGTCTTGGGAGCCTTGGAACGAATCATGCGTTTTACATGTAAAATGCGCCTCTACTTACGAAAACTCCAGGTTACGAAAAAAGCTCTGGAACGGATTATTTCATAAGTAGAGGGCCGAATGTATTTCTCACCTCACGTTGTTAACACATGATATTCACTGATGGTGGTCGTTGTTAACCTGGGCCTCGACCGATCCGGTATGAATTTTCTTGATATGACTCACATGTTTTATTTGTCATTTGTTTTACTCAGGATGCCCTTCCTGACGCAACCCTCTGCATTTATCCGGGCTTGGGATCGCCGTGAGGGAGAGACACTGGCTTGTGCCCCTCCCTCATGGCTGCATTCATCGTCAGATACCTCTGTTTACCGATATGAATGTGCAGAGATATTAACCGATCTGATATTACAGTTGGGAGAGACGCCAATGGCCTGGCCAAGTTGTTTGAAATTGTGAAAGCAATTTCTGCTTCTCTTCATTCGCTCTTCACCTTCCCAGACCAGAAGAATGTGTGACGATTCTCCTTGAGTTGTCCAACATCAGAAAATCTGGTTTCCTGCAGTGCAGCAATGTCGATCTTGTAGCAAGTTAGTTCTTTAGAGATGAGCACAGTTCTTCTTTCTGGTCGCGGACTATCATTGTCGAGTAGAGTTCTGATGTTCCATGAAGCCAGGATCAGTTCAGTATTGCTTTTTTTTCCTTTGTTTTCGCACCACTGTAGTGGATTATAATAAATTAAAACAACAGGCTAAACTGACGAAGGAAATTGATGATTGGAAGAAATACAAAAAGGTAAGAAGTTATATAACTACTGAAATACGGAAAGCTTAAAGGAAAAACATTACGAGCACTGTCAAAATTAGCAACTGTCAAAATGGTGATGTTTGGCAATCATTAACTTACGTGATGCCAAAGAAGAAAAGTTCAGAAAGAATATTGGAAATTGAACGCGATGTTAAACAATACTGAGACAACAAAGAAATTGCTGAAAATTTTAATCCTAGAAGTGCCCATGTTTTAATGAAATTACCTCCAAATTTGACATTAGAAAGCAGAAACTACCAAATAAATAGCATTATATAACCTTATATGTTATATGAAGATTATATTGAGGCCTTTCCAAAAAATTTTAAAAGAAAAACGTAAAGACGATTTTTTTCAGCTTTGGCACTGCCATGGTTACTAACTATTCTGTTAACGGGAAAACGCTTCAGAAAGGTATATCTTGTGGTAACTCTAATAATGTTTATACGATAAACTGGTGGGAAAGGAAATCAGGATTATCTACATTTAAGGAAATACAGTGGTAGCTTCACTTACGAAATTAATCTGTTCTGAGGGCGAGCTCGTATGCCAAAATGTTTGTTAGATAAAACAAAAATTCCCATCGGAAATAATACAAAACCAATTAATCCATTCCAATCCCCTCCCAAACTCATATAACCTAACACAAACATGTATATTTCACCTAATATAGTAAGATAAACACGTAATAAACAATTATGACCAGTATACAGGTGTAATGATAGCAGTGCGGTGGTGATCATACTGGTCTTCTTCTTCTTTTCCTTTCAGCCGTTCCCTTTTTTTTTCAGGGGTCACCACAACGAATCTATGATTCGCATGTTTGATTTGGTTCATAGGTTTTTATGTTGGATGCCCTTCCAGCTCCTCTTTACAGCAATAGTTCTTTTACATGAACTTCTCACCATAGACAGTGAGAGACATGGCCGGCCTTTGATAACCCAGTTAGCTGCATTGGGGGGACGGTGACAACCTTGTGGAGAGTGGGACTCGAACCCCCAACCTTAGGATCAGCGATCCAGCCCCCTATACCACTAGGCCACCAGCGCTCCTATGGTGAGCATACTGGTCATTGGTCATTTTTTTCCTCCAAAACATCTCCTCATGTCATGATTTATAAAGAGATTTTATTACCGTTATCGCTGCTAACAATCTATCAAGCAACTAGTGATATTCATGAAGATTGCTGTTAAAATACATTTGAACAGTTAGCCTTGGAAACAAAGAGCATGTGGGTAACATTCAGGAAGAAATAGCTCTGAAACATTCAGATTTTACTTTAAGCTCGTTGCGTTCCATAATGTCCTCCTTCCATTCCTGTACTAACCCGAGAACTGGTTCTGGACCTGGACAAGCGGTTCGCACGTCCGTTCACAGCAGGAAGATCCTGCGTTCAATTCCTGGGCTTGGTGATGGTGTTTCTGTGTGGAGCCTGCATGCTCTCCCCATGCCTGCATGGGTTTCACTTGGGTACTCGGATTTCCTCCAACAGTCCGAACACATGCCCATGAGGCTAACTGGTTGTTCCAGATCGAGCCTTGGTGTGAGTATGAATGCTTGTGTGTGTGTTGACTCTGTTCCAGTTAAAAGCCTTTTCATTCCTCCAGCAGAGAGGACGTGTTGGTCCAGTGGGCTGTAAAATACCCCACCCCCATCTGATATTCTGTTACCCCTGATCCATTCTGTCTCCTGTCTGCACAGCAATTGGTACCTTGTTTGCAGATGAAAAAGAATTGCTCTTACTTCTGGAAGTAAAGGGAGAAAAAGAGTTATTTAAAGCCCTTATAAAAGAGAAGGACCTAGTTTCTCTTCTTGACAGCTGAGATCTCCAGAGAGGAGCTAAAGACGATGTCTGTGTGCCTTCGTCAGGAACTTTTCAATAATCTAGCAGCAAATTAATCAGTATAGTCGGATTTAAGCACTGAAGAGTCTCGGTGAATTTTGGTCCTTTTGGCGTGGGGGCAGCACGCTAGCATAATGGTCAGTATTTCTGAGTTAAGGGTTCAAGTCCAATCGGGAACAATGTTTCTATGTGGAGTTTGCATGTTCTCCACATCCTTGACTGGGTTTCCTCCATGCATTCCGGTATCCTCCCACGGTCCAAAGACACTTATATTAGGCTGATTGACTGTTCCATATTGAGCATATGGTTTTGTGTGTGTGTGTGTGTGTGTGTGTGTGTGTGTGTGTGTGTGTGTGTGTGTGTGTGTGTGTGTGTGTTGTCCATATGACAGTGAGCTGTTCAGGGTGTACCCCAAACTTGGCTCAAAGTTGTCTGAGATTGGTTCATGTCTTCCCGTAACCCTAATAAAGAATACAGTGGCTCTACAGTGGCACGTGACTAAATCGTGTTAAAGAGGTAAAGTTGGAATCTGACAGGTATGAAGTACGATGGACCTCATCCTGTGTCCGAAGCCCATCCTGGGAATACACTCTGAATGGGACTCTCCATCACCTGGCAACACACACATCAAGGTGACATTCCCCTAGAATATTTAATCCTTCCACTGGAATACTTTTTGGAAGGTGGAAAGAAACCAGAGATCCCTGAGGAAACCTGCAAGATGGAATATGGAAACCAGGACAAGAAGAATTCACACTCACATCCTCATCGAACAAACGGTGCATCATACAGACATAATAAGTGCCTTCTAATTAGGCCACTACGGCATGTGTGTGTGTGTGTGTGTGTGTGTGTGTGTGTGTGTGCACGCGTGCGCATGTGTGTGTGTATGTGTGTGTGTGTGTGTGTGTGTGTGTGTGTGTGTGTTTGTGTGTGTGTGTGTGTGTGTGCGGCACACACGCATGTGTGTGTTCTTGTGTGTGTGTGTGTGTGTGTGTGTGTGTGTGTGTGTGTGTGTGTGTGTGTGTGTGTGTGTGTGTGTGTACGCGTGTCTCCATTTTATCCTTGTCATATTTACCAGTCTGACTTATCCCCAGAGGAAACAGAGCACAGCTCCACAGTGCAGTTTACAGCTTCCATGAGGAGACACAGAACACAGTCGTGTTGACGAAGAACAGAAAGAGGAAGGATTGTTGGGTAACAGAAATTCTCTCTCTCTCTCTCTCTCTCTCTCTCTCTCTCTCTCTCTCTCTCTCTCTCTCTCCCCATCTCTCTTTTCTGTCTTAACTCCCTCTCTCTCTCATTCTCTTTCTCTCTCTCATCCTGTCCATCTCTCTCTCTATCGCTCTCTCTCTCGCTCTCTCTTTCACACACACACACACACACACACACACACACACACCCTTCCCATCTCTCAACCTCTTTTCTTTTCTATTTTCCTGGCTGTCAGTCTTTCTTCAGTCAACTCTATCTCTCTCCTTCCGTCTCATCCTCCCCACCTCTCTCTTTCCCCATTTCTTTGGCTGTCAGTCTTCTCTCCATCAACACCCCCCTCTCTCTCTCTCTCTCATACACGCCCACTCATCTCTCTCTCTTCCTCCACCTCCTCTGTATCTCAGCTCTTTTCAGAGACTCAAGTTCAGAGCAGCGACAACATCTGCGCGAAAGCACATGAGAGAGAGAGAGAGAGAGAGAGAGAGAGAGAGAGAGAGAGAGAGAGAGAGGGAGAAGAGGTAGAGAGAGAGTCAGTCCAAGAGGGTTTTCAGGAAGGAAAACAAGATACACAGAGAGACAGGGACATAAGAAGTGTGTGTGTGTGTGTGTGTGTGTGTGTGTGTGTGTGTGTGTGTGTGTGTAGGTGAGTGTATGTGTATGATTGCAAGTGTGCACTTGTGTGTGAGTCCGTAGGCACGCTGCCTCCCAGAGGGGGTCGCGAGGGGCGAGGGCTGAGAGGAGGGTGGCTCAACGCTCTCTGCTCTCTCGCCCTACGCTACTGCTGCCCCCTCCGACACTCCTCGCCACCCCCAGCGCCGCTCATCTGCCCCTCTCCGCCCGCCCCACAGCCACTCCTCTGCCCCCGCAGCCCACCGTGGTGCGTGTGCAGCATGGAGCCGGAGCATGACGTGACTGAGCCAGAGTGCAGAGAGCGTGCCGAGCCTCTGAGCGGAGAGGAGCGCGACATCGTGCAGGACACCTGGGCACGAGTGTACGAGAGCTGCGAGGACGTGGGTGTGGCTGTGCTTGTCAGGTATGCTAACTTTTTAAAAATTTAGTTTGTTGCTAATTAAAAATGAGCACAATATCCATACTTTGTTATTTATAAACATTTGCTGAACTGTGTGTGTGTGTGTGTGTGTGTGTGTGTGTGTGTGTGTGTGTGAGAGAGAGAGGGGAAGAGAAATTAAAAATAAAGATGTTATGTATAGCTCCTTTATGGTTTTTCTTTTATCATACACATATTTTATATACTGTACACACACACACACACACACACACACACACACACACACACACACACACACACACCTGTTAAATTGTATCTTTTAATTAAATAATCAATGAGTGACGAACACTGATTGTGGGTCAGTGATCTGTTATGGATTAGGGATCATATCAGGAATAAATCTCTTCATATTTTCCCATCGCAGCACATCCTTGCATGTTTCATTCCTCCTAAACTGCAGCTATTTAACAATAATTACTGAAGTAAAATGAAAACTTGAAACAATTATTTCTATTTAGTTATACTTAATATTCTAAAATGTGCTTAAAACAAGTTTTAACTTGTTTTCACCACTAAAACAAGAGCACAGAGAGTGCAAACCTCCACCAAGAAAAACTCCCAGAAAATAAAAAATCCTGTTTAGTGTGACACTTAAAAATGACCTTAATGGTAAAAACAGGAAATTAAAGCAATCATGTCCTCAGCGGACTGCCTTATTGCTGCTGAAGTTATAGGCAAGATCCCTGGGTTTTATTAGTTGTTATCATTCATTTATTTTCTGAACCGCTTAATTCTAATTAGGGTTGGGGGGAGGCTGGCAACCATCACAGCCAACTCTGGACGAGGGCGGGGTTAACCCTGGACAGCTCAACATTCCATTACAAGGCCAACACTCACACAACCATTCGCACTCACACCTAAGAGTGATTTGGAACAGCCAGTTAATCTACTGTGCGTTTTTGGACTGTGGGAGGAAACTGGAGTACCAGAAGGAAACCCATAGAAGCACAGGGAGAACATGCGATCTCACAGAAACTCCCAGGCTGGGAATCATACCCAGGACTTCTTGCTGTGATGCCGTGGTGCCAACTGCTACACCTCCGTGCTTCCATCCTATCAGCAAGAAATAACCTACCTGCCTGTGTACCTCGCTCAAAATGCATGACTGGGGCGCTCCATAGTGTCGGAATATTGCTAAAGCTAGCAGTTGAAATACATCAACGCTAACAATGGGCACATTTGTTATTCATGCTTGTTATGATAGTTGTTTCGATACATGCACATCAAGCACTCAATTACTTGCGGGTTTGTCTTTTAGTCCTATCTAAGCGTTGCATGTTCACATGTTTTGGAGGAGTGGCTTTAAAGAGAGGGATTAAGGAAGTGTGCAGGATATTTCTGTTGGCTAAGATAAAGAGCCTAGCCTGACACAGCAAACTTATTTTTTAAATAAGTGAACCTGTTCCACATTTCCATAGAGAAACAATTATTATGTGTCTCCGTGAATGAACTGTTGCTATAGCAACGTAATGTATTGAGACAAGCGTACTGATACTCTCAAAACCTCAGATCTGATGCTTGTGTCAGAACTGTGGTTATGCTAGGTTTACACTGGGGCCACTGTGTCTATAATCAACAGATTCTGAAGAATCAGGATCCAGAATTTAACACCGCCACGATGTAGTGTGTTTTGTGAAGAATTTTAATATCGGTGTTTCTCCTCACAGCACAGTCTCCTGAAATAGTTTAGTCGATATGGAACGGCGCCCGCTGACCACGGAGGTGTCATTACACATTTTCTCTCAGCATGCCAGAGCTCTCTCTCTCTCTCTCTCTCTCTCTCTCTCTCTGTGTGTGTATGTGTGTGTGTGTGTGTGTGTGTGTGTGTGTGTGAGGGAGGGAGATCTGGAAGGGGATTGTGTCTCACACTCTTTTTCACACTCACCTGACTGAACCTCATGTCGTGGGTAGACGAAAAACACAATGTAGTCTCATTCCAAGACGCAGAAATAAATAAGAAAAACAGAAAATAACACTCATTTACTCACATATCAAGAAAGGGTTTTGTTTCTGGTGGCAGATTAGCGATTAGGACTCGAGCTGATATGCAGCAGCACAAGAATGTGTTCATTTTCCACACAGACACTCGGAAAGTGGAGTGTTCCAGCAAAACAATGAGAATGTGTGACAATATATATATATATATATATATATATATATATATATATATATATATATATATATATATATATATATATAACAAAAATAAAAGGACAGGACAAAGACTTTCTATTGAAACTCCATTTATCACTACAGATCTGTTTCGAGGGGTGGTGAAACCATCCTCTCTCTTCAGGTGATTATAGATAATCACCTGAAGAGAGAGGATGGTTTCACCACCCCTCGAAACAGATCTGTAGTGATAAATGGAGTTTCAATAGAAAGTCTTTGTCCTGTCCTTTTATTTTTGTTATTTGCTCTACCAAAAAGTATTGAGCACTCTCCTACGGAAGGATCTACTCAGAAAATCCTCTATATATTTATATGTATATATTCTTCTTTTCCTTTCGGCTGTTCCCTTCAGGGTTTACCACAGCAAATCACCCGCCTCCATCTCACCCTGTCGTCTGCATCTTCTTCTCTTACTCCAATGACCTTCATGTCTTCTTTTACCAAACCATCTCAATCTAGCCTCTCTGACTTTGTCTCCAAAACATCTTACATGGGCTGTCCCTCTGATGTACACATTTCTGATCCTATCCATCCTCGTTACTCCCAGAGAGAACCTCAACATTTTCATCTCCGCTACCTCCAGCTCTGCCTCCTGTCTTTTCCTCAGCGCCACTGTTTCTAAGCCATAGAGCATCGCTGGCCTCACCACCGTCTTGTACACTTTTCCTTTCATTCTTGCTGATACTCTCCTATCGCACATCACACTGGACACTTTTCTCCAACCATTCCAGCCTGCCTGCACACGCTTCTTCACCTGTTTCCCACACTCTCCATTGCTCTGTATTGTTGAGCCTAAGTACTTAAAATCCTCCATCTTCGTTATCTCTGCTCCCTGTAACATCACCGTTCCTCCTGGGTCCTTCTCATTCACACACATGTATTCTGATTTTCTGAGGCTAACCTTGATTCCTCTCCTTTCCAGGGCATGCTTCCACCTCTCTAGATTTTCCTGTACTTGTTCTCTGCTCTCACTACAGATCACAATGTCATCTGCAAACATCATAGTCCATGGAGATTCTTGTCTAACCTCGTCTGTCAGCCTGTCCATCACCATAGCTAACAAGAAGGGGCTCAGAGCTGATCCTTGATGCAGTCCCACCTCCACCTTGAATTCCTCGGTCACGCCGACAGCACACCTCACCACTGTCTTACATCTGTCATGCATGTCCTGCACCACTCTAACATACTTCTCTGCCACTCCAGACTTCCTCATGCAATACCACAGTTCTTCTCTTGGCACCTCGTCATATGCTTTTTCCTGATCCACAAAGGCACAATGCAGTTCCCGCTGACCTTCTCTGTACTTCTCTATTAACATCCTCAAAGCAAACATTGCATTTGTGGTGCTCTTTCTTGGCATGAAACCAAACCATTGTTCACAAATGCTGACCTCTGCCCTTAGTCTAGCTTCCACTATTCTTTCCCATAACTTCATCGTATGGCTCATCAACTTTATTCCTATGCAGTTGCCGCAACTCTGCATGTCTCCCTTGTTCTTAAAAATGGGCACCAGCACACTTCCCCTCCATTCTTCCAGCATCTGCTCACTCTCTAGGACCTTGTTAAATGTTCTTGTCAGGAAATCTACTGCTACCTCTCCTAGACATTTCCATACCTCCACAGGTATATAATCAGGACTAACTGCCTTTCCATTCTTCATCCTCTTCAGTACCCTCCTCACTTCACCCCTATTAATCTTTGCTACAGCCTGCTCCTCAATGGTCACCTGTTCTACTCTTTTCTCTCTCTCATTTTCCTCATTCATCAGCTCTTCAAAGTACTCTTTCCATCTTCCCAGCACACTTCTGTCATCAGTCAATACATTTCCCTCTCTGTCCTTAATCAATCTAACTTGCTGCACGTCCTTCCCATCTCTATCTCTCTGCTGTGCCAACCTGTATAGATCATTTTCTCCCTCCTTACTGTCCAACCTATCATACAAGTCATCATATGCCCTCTGTTTGGCCTTAGCCACTGCTCCGTTCGCCTTATGCTGTGTCTCCCTGTACTCCTGTTTACTCTCTCGGGTCCGCTACATGTCCCACTTCTTCTTAGTTAACCTCTTCCTTTGTACACACTCCTGCACTTCCTCATTCCACCAACAAATCTCCTTATCTACTTTCCTTCCAGATGACACACCAAGTACCCTCCTACCTGTGTCCCTGATCAAATTTGCTGTGGTTGTCCAGTCATCTGGAAGCACTTCCTGACCACCCAAAGCCTGTTTCAACTCCTCCTTGAAGACAACACGACACGCTTCCCTTTTCAACTTCCACCACTTTGTCTTCTGCTCTGCCTTTGCCTTTTTCACCTTCCTCACCATCAGCATCATCCTGCATACCACCATCCTATGCTGTTTGGCAAAACTCTCACCCACTACTACTTTGCAGTCACTGACTTCCTTCAAATTACATCGCCTACACAACATGTAGTCTACCTGTGTGCTCCTACCTCCGCTTTTACAAGTCACCCTCTGCTCCTGTTTCTTCTTGAAGAAAGTATTCACCACAGCCATTTCCATCGTTTTTGCAAAATCAATAAACATCTGTCCTTCTGCGTTCCTGTCCTGGATACCAAACCTGCCCATCACTTCCTTGTCTACTCTGTTGCCTGCACCAACATGTCCATTGAAGTCTGCACCAATGACCACTCTTTCACCTCTGGGAGTACTCTGCATCACTTCGTCTAAGTCACTCCAGAATCGCTCCTTCTCTTTTAGCTCACATCCTGCCTGTGGGGCATAAGCACTAACAACATTGAGCATCACACCTTCAATTTCTAACTTGAGACTCATCACTGTGTCTGACACTCTTTTCACTTCTAGAACATTCCCGACACACCCCTCCTTCAAGATGACTCCGACTCCATTTCTCTTCCCATCCACACCATGATAAAACAGCTTAAACCCTGCTCCTAAGCTTTTAGCTTTGTACCTTTCCACCTGGTCTCCTGAACACACAGTATGTCCACTTTCCTCCTCTGCATCATGTCAGCCAGCTCTCTATCTTTTCCTTGCATAGTTCCAACATTCAAAGTCCCTACTCTCAGTCCTAGACTCATGCCTTTCCTCTTCTCTCTCTGCCTATGGACACGCCTCCCGCCTCTCCTTCTTCGACCAACAGTCGTCCAATTTCCATCAGCACCCTGTTGGTTAACAGCACTGATGGCGGTCGTTGTTAACCCGGGCCTTGACCGATCCGGTATGGGGTAATACTTCTGATTTGCATCATAAAGGTTTAGCATGGGTTTTACATCGGGTGGCCTTCCTGCACAACCCTCTGCTTTTCTCTGGGCTTGGGACCGGCATAAGGGGGAGAGACACTGGTTCGTGCCCACCCATATAGTAGTCCTTCTCAAAAAATTACCATATTATGATAAAGTTCATTATTTTCTGTAATTTACTGATAAAAATTAAACGTTCATATATTTTAGATTCATTGCACACCAACTGAAATATTTCAGGTCTTTTATTGTTTTAATACTGATGATTTTGGCATACAGCTTATGAAAACCCAAAATTCCTCTCTCAAAAAATTAGCATATTTCAGCCGACCAATAAAAAAAGTGTTTTTAATACAAAAAAAGTCAACCTTCAAATAATTATGTTCAGTTATGCACTCAATACTTGGTCCGGAATCCTTTTGCAGAAATGACTGCTTCAATGCTGCTTGGCATGGAGGCAATCAGCCTGTGGCACTGCTGAGGTGTTGTGGAGGCCCAGAATGCTTCGAAAGCGGCCTTAAGCTCATCCACAGTGTTGGGTCTGGTGTCTCTCAACTTTCTCTTCACAATATCCCACAGATTGTCTATGGGGTTCAGGTCAGAAGAGTTGGCAGGCGAATTGAGCACAGTAATACCATGGTCAGGAAACCATTTACCAGTGGTTTTGGCCCTGTGAGCAGGTGCCAGGTCGTGCTGAAAAATGAAATCTTTATCTCCATAAAGCTTTTCAGCAGATGGAAGCATGAAGTGCTCTAAAATCTCCTGATAGCTAGCTGCATTGACCCTGCCCTTGATAAAACACAGTGGACCAACACCAGCAACTGACATGGGACCCCAGCCCACTGACTGTGGGTACTTGACACTGGACTTCAGGCATTTTGGCATTTCCTTCTCCCCAGTTTTAAGGAAGACTCTGTCCCTACTTCCTCGTCTCTAAGCTCGTCTGTATCTCTGTGTCTCGATGTCAGAGTACTCCGGGAACAGACAATGCCAAACCACACGAGTGAAATCAGTCTGGTTTATTCATCAGCTGCTCAGTGTGCTTCACTGGGCATAAAGCTTTTATACAGTGGAGGTGTGTGTGAAAAAGTGGTTACAGAGTCACATGTTTCTTTGTTCACAGCCTAAAAGTTGTACCATAAATCAAAGTGCATGATAAGAAACCATCCATCACATTCCTGTGCCTTAGGGACGACATTTACTACTCTGTGAACTTTGACCTCAGGAAGAATGCCGCCTCGTTGAACATCACAACAGCAATAAAAGTCCACAGTTAAAGCACAGGAATGCTGGCAATTATACAATGGTTAAAGATAAGCAAGAATGTGACTTTGCAGTGACCTTACACCAGTCTTCCTCCAGACTCTGGCACCTTGATTTCCGAATGACATGCAAAATTTGCTTTCATTCGAAAAAAGTACTTTGGACCACTGAGCAACAGTCCAGTGCTGCTTCTCTGTAGCTCAGGTCAGGCGCTTCTGCCACTGCTTCTGGTTCGAAAGTGGCTTGACCTGGGGAATGCGGCACCTGTAGCCCAGTCCACTGCTTCCACAGGTCCCCCAAGGTCTGGAATCGGCCCTTCTCCACAATCTTCCTCAGGGTCCGGTCACCTCTTCTGGTTGTGCAGCGTTTTCTGCCACACTTTTTCCTTCCCACAGACGTCCCACTGAGGTGCCTTGATACAGCACTCTAGGAACAGCCTATTCACTCAGAGGTTTCTTTCTGTGTCTTACCCTCTTGCTTGAGAGTGTCAATGATGGCCTTCTGGACAGCAGTCAGGTCGGCAGTCTTCCCCATGATTGCGGTTTTGAGTAATGAACCAGGCTGGGAGTTTTTAAAAGCCTCCGGAATCTTTTGCAGGTGTTTAGAGTTAATTGGTTGATTCAGATGATTAGGTTAATAGCTCGTTTAGACTACCTTTTCATGATCTGCTAATTTTTTTTGAGATGAGCTGTATGTTTTTCATGAGCTGTATGGCAAAATTATCAGTATTAAAACAATAAAAGACCTGAAATATTTCAGTTGGTGTGCAATGAATCTAAAATATATGAAAGTTTAATTTTTATCAGTACATCACAGAAAATAATGAACTTTATAACAATATGGTAATTTTTTGAGAAGGACTAGTATACATACACACACACACACACACACACACACACATATATATATATATATATATATATATATATATATATATATATATATATATATATATATATATATATATATATATATATATATATATATATATATATATATATCTTCTTCTTCTTTTCCTTTCGGCTTTTCCCTTCAGGGGTCGCCACAGCGAATCATCTGCCTCCATCTCACCCTATCCTTTGCATCTTCTTCTCTTACACCAACGACCTTCATGTCCTCCTTCACCACATCCATGAATCGTCTCTTTGGTCTTCCTCTAGGCCTTTTGCCTGGTAGTTCCAGCCTCAGCATTCTATTACCAATATACTCACTATCCCTCCTCTGTACATGTCCAAACCATCTCAATCTAGCCTCTCTGACTTTGTCTCCAAAACGTCTTACATGTGCTGTCCCTCTGATGTGCTCATTCCTAATCCTATCTATCCTCGTTACTCCCAAAGAGAACCTCAACCTTTTCATCTCTGCTACCTCCAACTCTGCCTCCTGTCTTTTCCCCAGGGCCACTGTTTCTAAACCATACAACATCGTTGGCCTCAACACCGTCTTGTACACTTTTCCTTTCATTCTTGCCGATACCCTCCTATCACACATCACACCAGACACTTTTCTCCAACCATTCCAACCTGCCTGCACTCGCTTCTTGACCTCTTTTCCACACTCTCCATTGCTCTGGATTGTTGAGCCTAAGTACTTAAAATCCTCCACCTTCCTTATCTCTGCTCCCTGTAATTTCACCTTTCCTCTTTGGTCCTTGTCATTCATGCACATGTATTCTGTCTTACTGAGGCTAATCTTCATTCCTCTCCTTTCCAGGGCATACCTCCACCTCTCTAGATTTTCCTGCACTTGTTCTCTGCTCTCACTACAGATCACAATGTCATCTGCAAACATCATAGTCCATGGGGAATCTTGTCTAACCTCGTCTGTCAGCCTGTCCATCACCATATCAAACAAGAAGGGGCTGAGAGCTGACCCTTGATGCAGTCCCACCTCCACCTTGAACTCTTCTGTCACACCGACAGCACACCTCACCACTGTCTTACATCTCTCATACATGTCCTGCACCACTCTAACATACTTCTCTGCCACTCCAGACTTCCTCATGCAATACCACAGTTCCTCTCTCGGCACCCTGTCTAGCTTTCTCCAGATCCACAAAGGCACAATGCAGCTCCCTCTGACCTTCTCTGTACTTCTCCATTAACATCCTCAAGGCAAACACTGCATCTGTGGTGCTCTTTCTTGGCATAAAACCAAACTGTTGTTCACAAATGCTGACTTCTGCCCTTAGTCTAGCTTCCACTATTCTTTCCCATAACTTCATCGTATGGCTCATCAACTTTATCCCTCTGTAGTTGCCACAACTCTGCACGTCTCCCTTGTTCTTAAAAATGGGCACCAGCACACTTCTCCTCCATTCCTCTGGCATCCTCTCACTCTCTAAGACCTTGTTAAATGTTCTTGTCAGAAAATCTACTGCTACCTCTCCTAGACACTTCCATACCTCCACCGGTATGTCATCAGGACCAACTGCCTTTCCATTCTTCATCCTCTTCAATGCCCTCCTCACTTCACCCTTACTAATCTTTGCTACTTCCTGGTCCTCAACAGTCACCTCTTCTACTCTTTTTCTCTCTCATTTTCCTCATTCATCAGCTCTTCAAAGTACTCTTTCCATCTTCCCAGCACACTTCTGTCATCAGTCAATACATTTCCCTCTCTGTCCTTTATCAATCTAACTTGCTGCACGTCCTTCCCATCTCTATTTCTCTGCTGTGCCAACCTATATAAATCATTTTCTCCCTCCTTACTTTCCAACCGAGCATACAAGTCATATATATATATATATATATATATATATATATATATATATATATATATATATATATATATATATGATTTTCTGAGTAGATCTGAGTAGATCCTTCCGTAGGAGAGTGCTCAATACTTTTTGGTAGAGCAAATAAACAAAAGGACAGTCCTTTTGGCCTGTCCAAAAGGCCTGTCCTTTTGTTTTTGTGTATATATATATATATATATATATATATATATGTGTGTGTGTGTGATATATATATATATGTGTGTGTGTGTGTGTGTGTGTGTGTGTGTTCTTCTATAATCACCTGAAGAGAGAGGATGGTTTCACCACCCCTCGAAACAGATCTGTAGTGATAAATGGAGTTTCAATAGAAAGTCTTTGTCCTGTCCTTTTGTTTATATATATATATATATATATATATATATATATATATATATATATATATATATATATATATATATATATATATATATATATATACATACATTTATGTACACATTTATTCCATACAGTTTTTTTTACAATTTTCAGTGACTTGAAAATTTTGTTTTTCTATTTTTCACAATTTCCACAAAAAAAGTTTGTCCAAACCAATCAGACCGCACGATGGGGAACAGACTGCTGATCCTGTTAGTGAGTGAATATGAGGAGATTTATGAGATGTAGAGTGGAACAGATTTCATATCCTGTACTCCAAGTAAAAATAACCAAGTGTGTATTTTTGGTAAATCATGTGATGATGGAACATAACTTAGGATAAAGCTACATTACATATGTTGTGTTAAAGCTACAATGCATAACTTGCACTACAGTGACAGTGTGTAACGTATACTAAAGCTACGATACATTACCGTAATTATTCATTCATTCATTTTCTGAACCACTTAATCCTTAGGGTTGCGTTGAGGCTGGTGCCCATCTTAGCCGATGAGGGAGAGTACACCCTGGAGAGCTCTCCAGGCCATTGCAAGGCAGAGACACACTGACAGTGATGCAGCTTCTCTTTATGAAAGTCAGCAATGGTTCTTTTACAAACAAAGACAGTGAGAGACATGGCTGGCCTCTGGTAACCCAGTTAGCTGCCATGGGGGACGACAGCAGTGACAACCTGATGATAGTGGTGCTTGAGCTCCTGATCTTAGGATAAGTAATTCAGTACCCTACGACTGGGTCACCACTGCCCTGTCAGTGGTTATGTTTAAAAATGTTAAAAATGTATTATTCGAAAATTAAGCTTTTAGGGTCAAACTATAAAGATACAATATGTAACATAGTCCTGTGATGGCTTGGTGAGCTGTCCAGGGTGTACTCAGGTCTCGTCCCGAGTCAGCTGAGATGGACACCAGCTTCCCTATGATCCGAATTAAAATTAAGTGGTTCAGAAAATGAATGAATATGTAACATATATTAAAGCTACGGTATTTAATTTATATTAAAGCTACAAGTGCATTATACAACCCCTGGCAAAA
>CM045730.1:16716553-16774053 GCA_024760905.1 Plotosus lineatus
TGCTCTCTTTCTCTACAGTATGACACACTGTCTTACCCCCATCTTTATCCCACCATCATCTCAGTGGTCCTCCTTTCAAACATCTTCTGTCCATCAAAGTTGCATGCGTGTTTATATTTTTCGCAGTGTCTCTCAATATTTTTTTCTTTAGAAGGAAACAGGTTTCTACAGAGCTATACATCCCATATGATCATCTGAGGGAACCTTTATATATTCAGCATGTAGAACCTTGTGTTTCCCTTTGAGAAATGTTTCAGTGTAGAACACATTTTTGGAAGCAAAGAACTTGTTCGGAAGCAAAGGGATTGTTCAGCAGACCCTCTTGATTATATTTGTCATTGCACGTGGCACTTTGCATTTACATCTATGGCATGTGGCAGATTTCCTTATCCAGAACAACTTGCTTTTTTATCTCTTTTATACAGCTGAGCAGTTGAAGGTTTAAAGTCTTGCTCAAAGACCCAATAGTGGCAGCTTGGTGAAACTGGGGTTTGAACCCTCAACATTCTGATCAGTAACCCAGATCATTAAGCAGTCATCACCATTTTGGTCCATTCTGACACTTCCATTTTGCAAATGGAGTACTGAATGTATGAAAAGATTACATGTACTGTAGACAGGACAGGACATGGTTGTGGTTTGCACACCCAATCCACAGCAAGAAGGTTCTGGGTTTGAGTCCCAGGCTTTACAAGGGTGTTTCTGTGTGCAATTTGCATGTTCTTTCTATGGGTACAGCTTGTTCCTTCCACAGTCCAAAGACTTACATATTAGGTTAACTGGGTGTTCCCAATTTCCCCTAGGTGTGAATGTTGGCCCTGGGATGCACTGATGAGCTGTTTAGGATGTACCCTGCTTTCATCCAGGGTAGGCTGAGATGGGGAATGTTTTTGGAAATGTAACTATTCAATAAACCCATAAAGAACCTCAAGGTACCTTATTTTTGGAAGGCTATAGGAATTAAGTTGAATATATCTAGAACCTATCAGGAGATCAATCTTCATCTCACTGCACACTTTTCCTCCTCAGAGTCGAATTTCTTAATATAGTGTTGATGAAGTCACCAAAATTGTCCCGAACTTCTTCCTTTGCCAGGTTTTTCGTGAACTTCCCATCAGCCAAGCAGTACTTCAGTCAGTTTCGAGACATGGATGACCCAGAGGAGATGGAGAGGAGCTCCCAGCTGAGGAAGCATGCATGCCGTGTCATGAACGCCATCAACACCGTGGTGGAGAACCTCCATGATCCTGAGAAGGTTTCGTCTGTACTGGAGCTGGTGGGGAAAGCCCATGCTGCTAAGCACAAAGTGGAACCCATGTACTTTAAGGTACGAGGCACTTAACTTGGCCTTCATGAATATTTAGGTCATGTAATAAGATGTTGAGAAAATCACAATGTGGTTCTCCTGCTCAGTTTCTTTTCCTTCTTTTTCATGTCAGATTCTGAGCAGCGTGATCCTCGAGGTTCTTTCTGAAGACTTGCGTGACTGTTTCACTGACGAGGTGCAGATGGCCTGGACCAAACTAATGGCGTTGCTTTACTGGCACATCACTGGAGCGTACCAAGAGGTGGGCTGGGTCAAACTCTCCAGCTCAGCCGTCTGAGATCCAACTCCAACACATACATTGCCACGCGTGGTCCACTGACCTCCTCTTAAATCTTCTTAAACGGAGTGACAAGTCACGGTCATTAAAAAAAACAAACAAGTGGTTTACTCTAAACACGCACTCATTACATCATCGTTTTATCCACTGCTTCTTTTATCTTTTTCAAAACAAAGACAAATCTTGATATTTTGGACGTGCAGAGATTTAAAGAAGTGAGAATCTATATAATGGGATTTTCTTTTAACCCCCCCTCCCTCCCACACACACACACACACTTTAAATTTTTATTGCTGTTTTGATTTAACTACAGAACATTTCTATCTCAACATCCCTTCATTCACACCAGAAAACTACAACAAAACAGTCCAGTCTTGACAGCCATTAAAGACGTGAATTTATTTCTACACAATATGCAGCCATGTTAGGTTTCACCTTACCCCCATATGGTTCATCTGTTGTTCCTCCGGTTTCACTGTAGCAGATTAAAGTTTAAATTGTCCACTGAATGCTAAGAACCTTTGGAGAACCCTTCGGTCACTTTCCTGTTGTTCAGTTCCCAAAGCAAATCTGTTTGCTCCACACACTCCTTGATTTAATTCCTCGTAGAACCGGTAACGAAGCAATTCTCCAGTGAACCAGTGAAGAACCCCTGATCAATATTTCCTTTTTCTATTTCAGTCCTGACATTCTTTGTTATTCTAATCCATACACATTATACTTTCTTCGGTTTCCCCTTTGAAACCCTTAATGCAGGTCTGACATGCAAGCAGTTCTGATGGCAAAACTACACTGAACTGCCAAAATATGACAGCGGTGTTGCAAAACAGCCCCATGCAGGAGTGGGTGCAGAGGCATTTCGAACCCATGACGGTTTAGGGTTTAAAATGATGGTGGTACGACAAAATAGGAGTGAGCAGTAGGTGAAAACTTGCCCTGAATCAGTTATATTGAAGGTGGCTCAGAAAGGCTGTGAAATGTGACAACACGGCAACTACAAGGCAGCAAGATGGTGATCCAAGGTTTACATGTGTTTTTAAAACCACCATGACATTTTTAAACTTACTGAAAATCTTGCACTTTATGGTTGTCAAGACAATGTTTTTAAGGCGTCCATACAATATCTTTGGGGTACAACAGGCTTTGGAATCATGCTGAACCGCCATTGAATCTCATCTTCACTATCTTCCTCTGCTTAATCCGGGGTCGGGTCGTGGCGTGGGGCAGCAGCCTAAGCAATGAGGTCCAGACATCCTTCTCCTCAGCCACTTCCTCCAACTCTTCCAGGGGGACACTGAGGCGTTCCCAGACCAGTCGAGAGAATTAATTCCTCTAATATGTTCTGGGTCTACCCAGGGGTCTCTTTGAATTCAATCTATCTGAGCTAAATAAAGGCAAAATAAAAGTCCCCATGAAGCTTAACGTTCAGCAGATTGAGGTTGGTAGTAGAGAATTCTGAGAAACCATGACTGTGGCTCAGCACACTTCTTTCTCTTTGGTCAAGGATGTCCTGTACACTAACTATTCTCCGTATATTCCATGATTATTACACTTAGGGAACCATTACTTGCTTCATTTGAAGCCTAGGTAGGAACCCTTATTTACCGAATGAACCATTTAGGAGCTTTTTTTAATTTGACGAAATGTCTGAAATAGTTTAAAATCTCCTTTCGCTTTCTTTATCAGGAGGCTCGATTCGGTTCAAGCCACGTGTTGTTTGGTTCTCCCATTCCAGGGGAGAACCCTCAGATGATATACTTTACATAAAATTCCAGAAACAAAATGTTTAATGGGGCTGTGGTGGGCCGATGGTAAAGGTGCTGGATCACTGAACCCAAGTTTGGGGGTTCAACCCCTACTATCACCGGATTGTAACTGCCCCCCCCCCCCCCCCCCAGTGCACTACCAGGGTTATCAAAGGCCGGCCGTGTCTCTCACTGTCTATGGTGAGAGGTTCATGTAAAAGAACCATCGCTGACTTTCATCAGTGACTGCACAGCCATCAGCGTGTTTCTGCCCTGCGATGACCTGACGAGGTGTCCAGGGTGCACTCTATCTTTATTCAGAGTCGGCTGAGATGGGTGCCAGCCTCCCAATGACCCTAATTAGGATTAAGTGGTTCAAAAAATGAATGAGTGACAAAATCTTTACATATCAATATTTTCCAAGTCTAAATTTTTTGGAAGATAAGAACACTTGAACATTAAACCTTTTGATAGCTTTTAGATCCTGGGGTAATTTAAGTACTGTGGGAACCATCATTAACGGAACCCTCATTTGAAATCCATTCTAGAGCCATGAGCCATTTCAAGTAATCTGCTGGAATTCAGCTCATCAGAGAAGTTAAATGGTTTTTAATCCATTGCCAAGATTAGTCATTGACTATTCCTGGTGAAGCGATAGATCATCATTCTGGCTCTTGTTAAGGTATCAAATCATACCAATAAGATTTTAACAAACTTATATTTTTATAAAAATTACCAAAAAAAGCTTAACAGGCCACACCTACAAGATATATTTGCATGGGTAGCACGTTGCTTGCTGGTGTGTGTACAGGGAACGGTGCGTTCACTTTGTCCTGAAATGACAGAAATTACAAGATTATCATTTAATAGCCATGCACACAATGAAAAATCATGTTGCTCTGAAGCAAAGAAAAATTTAAACATCGGGCTTTAAATTACTAGATTTTTTTATTATAAGGTGACAAGAAAATGGTGGGGCTGTTTAGTAGTAAATTACAAATGTAGATAAATAAAATCATGTAAAATCCTAATATAAAAGTCAGTTCATACTGCGATGTCTAAAACATGTCATCATTTACCATAAATATAGTGAACGCACTTGTGTGTGTGGTCATGCATCGCATAGGTATGATGTACCCTATACAGCCTCCAGTAATGTATGCCTAATGCCTCGCTTCAAAACACACACACACACCATTATCATAACACTGGATTCCCACAGGAAGCGATGAGTGACAAGCAATCATGAAAAGCCAAAGAATGAGTGGAGGAATTTTCTGATACGATATAAAGTATGGAGTTTAACATGCCTGACCTTTACGCAAATGACAACCAATCAGACCTTAAAGATTCTGTTGTTTCACAGATGCCACCAAAAACACCAACTTCCCCAAAAACCTTTCCATTTTTGCCCCCATAGATGGCTGTAAATAGGCGATTTTGTGCAGAGTTAAACAGCAAATTAAATCAGGTGTCGCTTGTCGCTTCCTGTGTGACTGCAGCTTAAAGCTAAGATATGGCTTCTGACTGTCTGAAACGTGAACGTACTCACTATCCCCTACAGGTGGAGCACTATGTAGCACATTAATACAGGTAATTGAATTAACGTGGCATCATTATATCTTATTATCATAGCATCATTATAAATATCTCAATATCATCATGGTACTGTGGATGTGTCCCAAATTACATATCCGATTCTCAATATCATGCACATGAGCATAAACACCATTAAAAATGTCTAAAAACATCGTGTTACAGTAGACGTGTCCCAAACCACATATCATATTCACCACAGCTCCAGCACCATCTGAAAAATCTCACTGTCTATCAAACATGGATGTGTCCCAAACCAGACATCAAATTCACTCTATAGGGCACACAGACACAAAATAAATGTCTGAACATTATAAATTCATTATTGGTGTTCCAATCTGCACAGTTTGACTATATAGGACACCTAATCGCCATAATGGGGACGGGTCCCAAACCATATAATGTTTCACTATACTGTATAGGGCACTTAAATTCCAACCACACCATTCCCATCCTATTCTATAGCTTATACTGATGTATAACATCAATCAATTTTGGGTGTGTCCTAAACCATACACACACACACACACACACACACACACACACACACACACACACACACACACACACTCACACACACACACATGCCATGTCCCAAATGGCACATTATACTCTCCTGTCCTTTTCTAACCCCACACTGTGAGGAGAATTACTTTTAAAAATTAGCACGAGGATGTAGCATTAGCTGTTCTGAAATGATCTCTAGAGGGATTTTAATGTAACATTTATAGTTATAGTTTAATGTAACATTTATAGTAGTATAGTCATATACTGCTAAAACTGTACTTTGTAAAATAAGACTAGCAGACTAGCTATAAGTACATTATAAACTACTGTTAGCCTTAATGTTTCTGCATTGTGGTGTAGCTTTAGCTGGCAGGACGTCTGGGAGGATAATTCATAAAGTGATGCTCAAGCTAACCTGCTACATTTACAGCATTTGACAGATACTCTCATCCAGAGTGACTTACAATTATCATTTTTATACAACTGAGCAATTGAAGGTTAAGGGCCTTGCTCAAGGGCCCAACAGTAGTGACAATTGGGATTGAACCACTGACCTTCAGATTAGTAACCAATCGTATTAACCACCAAACCATCACTGCTATGTTACATTAGCTAATCTGACAAGATTTAAAATGATATTAAGAAAAATAATTTGTACTGCTTTCTTGGATAAATAGCATATGTGTGATCCAAGTCTGACTGGATTTCTGAGAGAATATAAATAATAATCAAAATTAAACAAATTTTCACTTCCTGGACAGGATAACTAGCTAGCATAGATTAGCTAACCTGACTGGATCTGAGTGGATTTCTAAATAATTTTCAAAAAATAAAAAAAGGAGAATCTGTATTTCTTTGATGAATATCTACCAAGCATAGATATCTAATCTCACTACATTTCTGAGAGGATTGCAAATGATATTCAAAAATAAAGAATCTTCACCACTAAGTAGCTTCCGTAAATTAGCTAATCTGACAGGATTTTGAGTAAAATTCAAAAATAGTTTACCGTTGCTTTAAAAAACTTTGTAGCGAGCTTATGTTAGCTAATCTGACATTGCCTCTGAGGGGATTTAGTTTTTAATAAATTATGTAAGAAAAAGTCTTGTGCTTACACAGGCTGAAGGCTAAAATGAAAGTGCTATCTGCTGTTAGCTGAAAGCTGTGTGAAGTGCTACCTGTAAGCAATATCAGGTAAGAGTGGGCTGTGAAGTCCATACTACTCCGAAAGAAGGACCATAAGACTGAAGTGTGCTATTTGGGACAGGTCCTAAATCTCACTAGTAGAGCAATAAACACTAAGCCTAGAATACTGACTGTTCTACTTGTGTGTGTGTGTGTGTGTGTTAACTTTTGGTCAGCATCAATGATGTGTAATGCATGTCATTCTGTATGGTTCTGCTTGCTTTTTCGGTGTGTGTGTGTGTGTGTGTGTGTGTGTGTGTGTGTGTGTGTGTGTGTGTGTGTGTGTATGTGTGTGTGTGTGTACAGAGCTAAAGTGTCTCCATAGTGAACATCTCCTGACAGCCTGCTTAATAAACACCTCTCCACCATTCATCCATAACTTACTAGGCAATGTACTGTTCTCTCTATTTCGCTGTTTTTCATTTCTCTCTCTCTTTCAGTTTTTGTGTTCAGTCTGATTCTCATAGGAAGCAGGAAGCAATGAGTGACTATGGAAAGTTGACAATCGCCAGTGAAATGAGTGACGAGAGGCAAAATTTCCTCAAGCCACTTGAAGTAGGCTACAGTAGATACTGTTGATTGGCAGATGCCAATCAGTGAGCTCCCCAAAACCTTTTCTTTGCTCTCAGACTGTCTATAGGCAGTTTTGCATGTTCAGCGGCAAAGTGATTCATGTGTCACCTGTTGCTTCCTGTATGAATGCATCTATATGCTTTTCTTGTTTTGTTTGTGTCGGTCTCTCTATTTTTGTCTTCGCTTCCCTGTTGTTCTATTCATCTATATCACTATCTGTGTGTGTCTCTCTGCATGTGTCTCTCTTTCTGTCTCTGTGTGTCTCTGTCTGTGAGTGTCTCTCTGTTCTGCTATCTCTCTCTCTCTCTCTCTCTCTCTCTCTGTCTCTGTGGGTCTCTGTTTGTGCATGTCTCTCCGTGCTGCTCTCTCTCTCTCTCTCTCTCTCTGTCTCTTTCTCTCTCTCTCTCATTTTCTCTCTCTCTCTCTCTCTCGCTCTCTGTCTCTGTCTCTTTCTCTCTCTGTATCTCTCTCGCTCTCACTTTCTCTTTCTGTATCTTTCTCTCTCTGTATGTGTATCTCGCTTTTTCTGTCTTTCTCATTGTCTGTGTGTGTGTGTGTGTGTGTGTGTGTGTGTGTGTGTGTGTGTGTGTGTGTGTGTGTGTGTGTGTGTGTGTGTGTGTGTCTGTCTGTCTGCCTCTCTTTGTGTATGTCTCTCTCTCTCTCTCTGCATTCCTCTGATAGATGTTTCCATTAGCGGGCTTTTGCCCACCTGCTAGGCTGGACTCCTGTCTCTGTGAAACATCCTGTGCCAGGTTTTACTGTCATTACACACACACACACACACACACACACACACACACACACTATTTCAGCCTCGTATCCTGTACTATCGATGTTCCCTCGTGAATACATTCTTGTCTTTTCAGAGCTTGGACTTTATATTTTTCTACATATGTGAGCGAAAAATGTTTATCGGTGTCCTGGAATATTTAAATATTGATCAAGATATGTTGTTTAGGATTTTGTTTGTGTATGCACACACCGCTAATGTCTGAATGTTTAATGGAGTGGTGCCTAGTGCTGATGAAATCTGTTGAGATGAGATGATCTAAAGTCGTCTCTATGAATAAAGTTGTTACGTCCAGCTCTGATTGTGGTGTTAAATTATTTCTTTATTATGTTCTCATTCATTAGCCATCATTTTTTTATTATTAACATCTTGGCTCTTTCCCCCAAACCCTAATAATAAGTAAATAAACAAATACTGTACAGTAAATACATAAATAAATCACATCTAATTCTTGATAAGTTACCAAAATGTAGGTCTGATTATCTGATGGCCATTTGAGTCACTCACTCACCAATTTATCCTATCAGAATATCACAGGCTGCGGGAGACTGGAGCCTATCTCAGCTGACACTGGATGAAGTCAGGGTATGCCCTGAACAGCACCTCATTCCATCCTAATGCCAACTCACACACACACATTCACACCAAGGGCCATTTTAGCCTAAGGTACATGTAATTGGACAGTCAGAGGAGACAAGATTACTTGGACAATACACACAAGCACAGGGAGCACAGACTCCTTAGAAACGCCCTCGCTGACCCTTGGACTCAAACCCCAGACTTTCTTACTGGGAGGTGGACGTGTTACACCACCTTGCTGTTTATTCACATCTCCTCAATATAAATTCCAGTTAACCGTTGTTTGAATGTTCAGATAATGCTTTCTGTAACGGAAAATAAAAACAATTGTGTCTGTAAATAAATGAAGATTACTGAAATAAATATTTATTTAGACTTTAAATGATAGTAAAGAGCTTTAATATTAGAAAACATTACATGCTCCCAAGCAGCAAAAAGCATGATCAACTTGACTGGAGACTTGGCTGAGCTTTCAAGGCAAAAGGAGTGTCTTTCCTGTCACTCATAAGTAACAGCCAGCAATCATGAGCATCTGTGAGTTCATACATACATGCATGAAGGGTGAATGTAGACATGAATAAAAAGCAGACAGTGCTTTCCTCCGAGGGTATTTTGCCACTCCTTACTATGCATGTGCAACAGTGCAGTTAGCATGTGGTGACCTTTGCCCTCTCTGGTTGGTGGTTGTTGTGTGCCTTAACTGATGGGTGGGGAAAGGCCATGACAAAAAAATTTATCTCCCATTTGAAGAGGATCCCTGGGGAAGAGTCTATGATGGGTTGATTACATCCTCTTGTGATATAGCCAGATCTTGGCTGAATTTATTGGACAAATTGTTCCAGAGTCCCTAAAGAACACAAGACTATATTTAATTTAAATATAGTAAAGCTGAACAGCTCTGTTTCAGTTGGGGGTGGAGCCTAGAGAATATCTGCTCAAACTTTCTGTATGCATATAGAAATTAAGTTTTGTTGTGTTTAGAAGATTTGAACTTTTACACCATTATTTACACACTGAAAGGGAGAGCATTCACACTTTAGTTTACATGTTTCCCCTATGCTTGCATGGGTTTTCCTCTAGGTACTCTAGTTTCCTCACATATTCCAAAGGCATGCACCTTCACCACAAGTCTTCTGAGATCAGCTCTAGCCTCCCTGCAACCCTACTAGGATTGAGCAGTTTCGTAAATTATCTTAAAAACAAAAACAAATACACGGTACCACTATGAACATGTTATTATATTTGAACCTCCTCCTAATGTGATCTCCTCCATGTGACCTCATGGACATCTTCACCATCCTGCTGACAGAAGCATTCTCTTCATGCACGGATTATCACTAATCACATTAATAGTGTAAGCACATGAACAAAAATAATCTTGGGTAACTGACACTGACACATTGACTCAGGCTTGGCCTCAACACCACCTGAACAAAACACATAAATCAGAGTGATATGGTTTACAAAAGCCACTTCTTGCATTGTATTTATACAACTGTACACTTCCTGTACTCATGGTCGTCAGCATGTATCGGAACATCATTCATTTATTTCGTTTCTGAACCACTTAAACCTAATTAGAGTCGCGGGAGAGGCTGGTGCTCACCTCAGCCGACTCAGAGTACACCCTGGACAGCTCAGCAGGCCACCGCATGGCAGAAACACACTGACGGTTATGCAGCTTCTCTTGATGGCAGTCAGCAATGGTTCTTCTACATGAACCTTTCACCACAGACAGTGAGAGATATGGCTGGCCTTTGATAACCCAGAAAAAATTCACTGGGGAGAGCAGCAGTGACAACCTGTTAAGAATGGGGCTTGGACCCCCAACCTTGGGATCAGTGATCCAGCACCCTACCACTGGGCCATCACTGCCCACATTGGATTATTTATAAAAATAAAAGCTAGAAGCTAAATGTAATTCAGATGTAATATTATGCTGCAGAGAAAGTAAGTACTAGCCTGACCTTGCTAGTTAGCATTTTAGCTGAAATAACTTGTAGGAATGGCATGGTGGTGTAATGGTTGGCACATCTGCCTCACAGCAATAAGGTTCTGGCTTTGAGTCCTGGGTTCAGTGAGAGGTTTTCTGTACACAGTTTGCATGGGCTACCTCCGGGTAATCTGGTTTCCTCTTGCAGTCCAAAGACATGCACTGTAGGCTAATTGGCTGTTCCAAATTGCACCTTGGTATGAGTGCAAATGGATGTGTGTGTGTTAGCCATGTGACGGATGGTTCAGGAAGGCCTCTTCTTGACTCAGAGTCAGCTGAAATAGACCCTAGCCCCCCTGTGACAAAGTGGTTCATCAAATGAACAAATGAACTTCTTATCCACCAAAACTTCTCACTGGGGTTTAAAGAAGGTTTCACAAGAAGAAATACTGGGACGATACTGAGGATGGATTGGTCAAAGGCTCCATAAGCCAGACTCTAACATCACCAGGCAAGCAGTCATCTAGGAACCCCTTAAGGAAAGAGAGATAGAGGACCGCCCAGTAATGTGTGGCATTGAGATTCACATGGCGGCAGCTGGAGCAGGCTTGGGACTGAGACGGTTGGAAGGCTTTGTTGGCAGAGGCCCTGAGAGGGGGTGATAAATAAATAAATTCTCTGACTTTAGCCATAACTCATGATTGAAGTCATTGCAGTCATTAAGTTGGGCAAGTTGCCCAATCCCTGAGGCAGCAAAGCAACCCAAACCATAACATTTCTGTCATCATGCCACCATTCCACCACCAAATTTCGGAACAAACCAGTTTTAGATGTGGGTTTCAGAGGACATATGATGTTACTTCATCATTACCTCAAATTTTAAAGGCATAAGGTCACAAAAATAAAAATATTTCATAATATTGTTTAAACAGAAATTCCCCAAAATGTTTGCACTCCTAAAATAAAGAGTACACAATTTAATTCTGTAGGATGGAATCATCCTGCTGTCTTTCTTCGCAAGCCCTTCAAAGGTATCCAAACAGTATGCAACATATCCTAATGAGGTGCATTTTCTTAAATAATGAGATGCTTCTACAAAAGCGAGAGCAGGCACCTTAAAGAATTTAAGTTATTTCACATAAAAAAAAAATCCACCTGAAAGGACAAAGAAATCAGGCAACGATCTGGCAAGACTCCACGGTCATGTCTTTAATGAGAGTCCTCCTGTCATGAACAACCCCCGCTAACTAATGTTGCTAATGAGATGAGCAATCATATCATACAAAGAGCTGGAGAAGCCAGGCTTTCACATAAACTGCTTCTTGCTTAATATCCCTTTATGTGCACCAAGTGGCTAAACCATACCCAGGTCTTTAGATTAGCCATAAATTAGCATGAAATCTATATCCCACAGTACATCATAGAAAAATCATTGTTTACGTGAGGGAAAGAGCACCGAGTGAAATAATAAATTGAAGTTTCCCAATTAGTGTTTTTTCCTTTTTTGTTTATTCGTTCATTTCAGAATGAAATTTCACCTGAGAACCAGTAAAAAAAAAGAGCCATTTTGCTCATATTACAGTGGTAGCTTGACTTACGAAATTAATCCGTTCTGAGGGTAAGCCCGTAAATCAAAATGTTCATTAGATAAAACAAAAATTTGAATAGGAAATAATTAGAAAACCAATTAATCCGTTCCAGCTACAAATGCCAACGAGGATTGATGCGGGGTGATGCGAGCAAACAATATGAAGTGCAGTAATCACTACTTATAGTCGTGTACGGGATGCGTGTGTGTGGGGGGGGGTTGTTAAATGTTTTTTTTTTCCTATAGGGGGCATCACAGAAAATAATTGACAAGCAGTGCACAAGGTGTTCTCGGAGCGCGAAGGAATACAGGCGGAAGAATACAAGGCTAATCGGTCCGGAAAAGCCATTTTCCCAGCAGAGCTTTTAAATCAAAATTGTGCTGGTTGGATAGGGCAGATTTTTGGTGGGATCGAAGCTCATATCATGGAAAATCCATTATAAAAGACACTCGTAAGTCGATGGACCATACTTGACCCTGTCTACATTCATTAAAACACCAGCAAATTCAAATTCAAATTTTTACATTGACTGGACGAAAAGTTTGGCTGGTTTAATCATTTTCAATCATGCGGATTTTTCCCTTGCGTCATATGATCCATATTTACCATCAAATTCTTGCTAACTCTTTTGAAGGCGCTAGTAATTTACTGTTTATTAGCAATACATCAACAACAACAACAACACCTTGGATCTATTGTTGTCCTCATGAAGTATTCATCCTTTATTTATCATTAAAGTGCCTTAGCTGAGATAAAAGAGTTAAACAAGCCCTATAGTGTGACACGGTGGCGCAGTGGTTAGCATGCCTGCCTCAGAAGGTCCTACATTCAATTCCTTTTCTGAATGTAGTTTGCATGTCCTCTCTATTCTTGTGTGGGTTTCCTCTGAGTTCTCCAGTTTCCTCTCACAGTCCAAAAACTTGCCCAGTGGCTGATTGACGGTTCCAAATCTCCATGAGGTGTGAGAGTGAATGGTTGTATTTGTATTAGCCCTACAATGTCCTGGCAAGCTGAACAAGGTGTATCCCGCCCAGAGTCAGCTAAGCTGGGCATCAACCTCCCTGTGACCCTAATTTACATTAAACAGCTTAGAAAATGAATGAATGAATGAATGACCAGTCCTATCGAGATCTTCAGTGGTGAACCAGATTCAGGATGAATGTAAACCGGACCTGTGGGCTCATCTGAAAGAAACAGTTCTGCCAGTTTTGAAACAGGTACATTTACGGACACATGTACAGCACCCAAGTGCAGTTTAATTTTAAATAAAACAGGAAAAACAACCATTTCACAGATTATTAACTTTACATTGAAAAGATTAAATATGTTTGGTTTGTGTAACAGTCTCCTGAGATCCTAATCTGTACTGTCCCACTGTAATAAACCCTACCATGGACCTGCTCTCCAAGTTATACACATCCCTCCCTCTCTCACATACATAGACACAAGGATTAGCGTACAGTGCCTCCGAGCATTAAGCAGCCTATCTTAGTTGTATATGATTGGATGAGTCCCACCCATGCATCTGTTCAGTTGCACCCTCTTTATCTAATGGCTAATCTGGGATCTCAGGGAACATAGGAAGGACAGGAAAAGTACTGACTAGCCAGCCTGCTAACTCACCGATGAGGAAGGGTCATGGCCATGTGTAGCTGAGCAGCAGGGATCGTGGACGCGCCTGCGAGGGTCCAATCAGCCACTGCACCATGTGCACGACCATCATGGTGCTCACCACAGTGGCCGTTATTCTGCGTCGACGCTTTTCTAATAGGGTCAAACCGTGAGTAGGGCGAGCTTGGGTTTATTAGCCTTGCTAATGTCAGTTTGATTACTGGGTCATAGGCTACACTTTCACCATTCTTTCCTTTCTTTCCCATGTGTTGAGCAATGTTAGTGCTTTCCATCGAATCTCACTCTTGGCGATTTTATTCTCAATTAGTTTTCTTGGCAGATTATTTACTGGGTAGGTTGCCAGTTGTTTCCTTTTACCCTCGACAGCATCTGGTATTCTCAGATCGTCTTCCATCCGAGGACAGACCAGGCCCGACCCTGCTCAGCTTTCTGAGATCAGACAGGGTCAGGGGTCTTCGCAAAGTGAACAGAGGGTGTAATGTTTGTAATTAGGGCTTTTCCTCTTCAGCTTTATTTATTCATTCCTTTATTTATTCATTTGGGGTCGGTGGTGTAGTGGTTCGGGTGCTGGGCTCATGATCAGGAGGTTGTGTGTTCAAATCCCAGTTAGACCCCCACTGTGCTAATACCCGGGGCAAGGTCTTAACCACAAGTGTGCCTCTGTTCACCCAGCAGTATAAATGGGTACCAGTAAAATATACTGGGAAGGTAACCTGCAATGGACTAGCGTCCCATCCAGGAGGAGTTGTACTCCTTGTCGCTTCACGCTACGGAAACTGGGGATAAGCACTGATGAGCCTGATGAGCCACTATGGCTCGGGTGTGAAAATCCCAAAGGACTTTACCTTTATTTATTTAGTTGTCAATAAGAAATTATTATTAGTATCTCATTATTTAATCTTGATGCTAGTTTTATTTTCAGAAATGATCAGCTCGCTAACATTATCAGCTCAAGACTCGAGGATTAAAACTGTAGAAAAATATTAACCAGCTGTTCAGGTTAGATTCTTTCTCAGTTTTTCCTCATTTTTATGCAGAAAATAAACACTCAATGACCTTTGTCTTTCCTTATATTCCTTTCTTTTTTCCTTCCTTTTGTTCCTTCCGTCATTCCTTCCTTTTCACTTTTTGTTTCTTTCTCTCAGAGCACAAACCCATCGACTTAACAGTTCCCAGATATGACAAAAGAAAAAGAAATGATAAAGAATTTACATATCTCAACAATAAATTCATAAAGAATTAACATGAAGTTAAATTATTAAATCAATCAGGGAACTTCAAAGTTAAAATTTGATGTAAACATAACTGAAGAATTAAATACGATGTGAGAAATGTACCACGATTAGCACGTGTGATGTTTCCAGAAAGGAAAATTTATATAATCAGTGCTAATTCATGCTGTTGATGTGAAAAGGTTCTTCAGCTCGGTCTCCTGTCTGTGTTTTCGACCAGAACAGCAGAGTCTTCTCTCTCCTGATCGCACTACAAAGCGCTCTGTGTTAACACAGCTCACGGCAGAAAATGTCTGAAAGAAATAAAATTCATTCATTCTTGCCAGAGCGCTCAAGTTATCAACTCAAAAATCAAGGTTACCCTTGCGATTCCACATCTACCATTGTTTAAAAGAAATCTTCTGCTGCAAGCAGGGAGTACAAAACACACCGCTGGCATCTGTGTTGGTATTTTGATGATGTGCAAACAGCCAGATGAGGGATTAGCATCAAGGCTCAGGAAGTGATGACAACGTGATAACGTGCCGGCGAAGTGCCTGTCTGTACCTGGCACAGGTTGATCTGGACTGTCAAGTTTTTACATGCACACCAAAGGAAAATTTGGAACATCCAATTAGCTTAATGTGCATGTCTTCGGACTGTGGAAGGAAACCTACACAGCACAGGAGAAACATGCATGGTCCTCAGAGAAATGCCCTCACCGATCCTAGGATTTGAACCCAGAACTTTTTTGCTGTGTAACCTATATGTGTATATATATATATATATATATATATATATATATATATATATATATATATATATATATATATATATATATATATATATATATATATACACACATACAGTGGTACCTCACCTTACGAAAGACCTAACAAAACGAAATATTCAAGTTCGAAACGCATTTACCCAAAATTTCCGTCTCTGGATACGACACAAATTCACGTTACTAAATGTGCCATCTAAAAAATTCAACCAATGCACAAGTTGCTCTCCCATTGGCTATCTCCCAATACCCTGGTCCACTGGACTCCCATTGGCTATTATGGAGCTGCAGCTCCATATTACCCATGATGCTTTTCGTGTGCCTTCGACCCATTGTTCGTCACGGAGTTCTAACACGCATAAAGGATAGTGTTACTGTTTTTCGAGTGTGCTCATTGTAACTTTATTTATTGGCTCAGGCTTTTAACTTTGTATAAACATTTGTAAGATTATAACTGTGCTAAGAAGACATGGTCAACACACTCGTGCGCACATACACATGCGCGCACATACACACACACACACACACACACACACACGCATGCGCGCGCACACACACGCAGAGGTTGAGTGATATCGCAAAGAAATATGGCCGAAACCCATTTACCATCGGTATGATATTGAAGCAGAAGGAGGCCTTAAAAGGTATACTTTTATAATTTTTAAAGGATTTAGGGGGTAGTATTGGGGGCCTTGGAACGAATCAGGCCTTTTACATGTAAAACTTAGGCTCAACTTACGAAAAAATCAGGTTACCAAACCACTTCTGGAACGGATGAATTTTTAATTTTGTAAGGTGAGGCATGACATATATATATATATATATATAGGGCAGTGGTGGTCTAGTGGTATAGGGCGCAGGATCGCTGATCCTAAGTTTGGGGGTTCGAGTCCCCACAAAGGTTGTCACTGTCCCCCAGTGCAGCTAACTGGGTTATCAAAGGCGGGCCATGTCTCTCACTGTCTATGGTGAGAGGCATGTAAAAGAACCATTTTTGACTTTCATAAAGAGTAGGCTGCAAAGCCGTCAGTGTGTTTCTGTCCCTTGCGAAAGGGTTGTGACAGGAAGGGCATCCGACGTAAAAACCTATGCCAAATCAAATGTGTGAAAATCAAATGATTGATATATATATATATATATATATATATATATATATATATATATATATATATATATATATATATATATATATATATATATATATTCATTCATTCATTTTCTGAACTGCTTAATACTAATTAGGGTTCTTGGGAGGCTGGTGCCCTTCTCAGCCGTCTCTGGGTGAGGGCAGAGTACACCCTGGATGGTTCACCAGGCCATCAACATGCTGACGGCTATGTGGCTACTCTTTAGAAAAGTCAGTAATGGTTCTTTTACATGAACCTCTCACCAGAGACAGTGAGAAAAAAGGTCGGCCTATGATAACCCAGTTAGCACCACTGGGAGGACAGTGATAACCCGTTGAGAGTGGGGCTTGAACCCCCAAACTTGGGATGAGTGATCCAGCACCTTTACCACCAGGCCACTGCTGCCCCGTTTATATATATATATATATATATATATATATATACATTAATTTTTCGTTTTGTTAGGTCTTTCGTATTGTGTATATATATATATTTATATATATATATATATATATATATAAATATATATATATATATATATATATATATATATATATATATACACAATAATGAAAGACCTAACAAAACGAAAAATTAATAATATTATATATATATATATATATATATATATATATATATATATATATATATATATATATATATATATATATATATATATATATATATATATATATGTAATAACAACAACATCAACATAAAATATAGTAATCATGAGTGGGTGTAGTCAGGAAGGAGCTAGGGTTAGATAAATGGGGTTCTGTAGTCTTTTTCATTTCTTGGTTTTTGAATGTAGAACAGTTGTTTAATGCTAGGGTTTTCCGTCCAGTAATACCAAAGTTACTCTGCTGTTTCCTGCAGTTTTTTTTTAAAAAGCCTCAATGTAAAAGAAAAAATCTGAACCAATTTTATTTGATTTATCCAAAGAGGAGTGTGTGGGGAAGCAGCACACAGACAGGCCTGCAGTACATCCTCCTCTTTATTTCATTACAGCATCGATATGCAGCTCTGGTCACTTCCGTATGTCAAACCTGTTCTCTGGTGTATTATTATCATTATTATTCTACTGAATATAACTGAAAATCGTCATTACAGTGAAATGCAGAGATGATGATGATGATGATGATGATGATGATGATGATGATGATGATGATGATGATGATGATGTTTAAGCCCCATTAGCTGGCAGGGAAAAAAATAATGCACTGATGATGTGTTGCCACGAAGCTTATTTTCAAACCGTATCCAGAGAGTCATTTCAGAGACATAAAAATGAATAGAGGGGAAAACAGTGAGGTCCTGAGGCCCTCTTTGAGAAGGTAAACGAGCACTCAGTGGACACTAACTCTTGTGTGGGAAAGAAAAGCACTCGTCACATACTGTATAAACACTCATAAGTTGGGTTTCTAGCACCCTTCTGGAAAGCTTTCCAATTCTCAAAAAAAAAAAATTACGGCTGTGATTGATTTCAGAGAGGTGGCTCCAGAGAGCGAGATGAATTCCACATGCCTTTGGCAGGAAATCGTTTTTGTTGTTGTTGTTGGTGGTGGTGGTGGTGGTGGTGGTGGTTTTGTCATTAGCATGACTTTTGCCATTACTTCATTCCACACTGAAGAAAGTTCTACCCAGGCGTTAGCCAGAAAAGAGAAATAGTAAAAGATTATGTAGGATATGTTCAAGAACACACACACACACAAAGTCGATGTTCTGCATTCTGTTCTGGTGCGAGTTTGACAAGACAGTCGTCTTGTCCAAGACACGTTTCTGTGAATTACACCACAGTCTGTCCAGAGCCGCAGAAATCTCCTTCTGCTTATCGCATCCACTACAATACAGCACACTTCTCCATTCCGCAATTTATAACAATAAACAAAGCGTTGATAAGCAGAAGCAGGCTTGTTGTTCGGCAGGGTTCTATACCTCATTTCTATCAAAGCAAGTCAAATCCAATGCAAATTTTCCCAGCCTAAATTTACAGCTTTATATGAATGCGCTCACTTGAATACATTACGGTTTCCATAGCAACAGTTCACCCAGAGTGCACTTCAGACATATACAGATTAAAAATGGAAGTCACCACGAGTGTACAAAAGTTTTCTACAAATTAAGATGTTGATTAAACTTTCTTTTAGTAAGTAAGCTCCAGTTTCAGGACTTAAACAGTCTGTTGTTTTTATTCTAATATTAAAGATGCGTTCTTCACAGTTTGATTATTCACTACAGCAACTGTGTGAACACTTATTTCATGAAAGGAGAATTAAAACTTTTTCTTCCATATATTATGAGATGAAAACAAAATACTTCAAAGAATAATGTAAATTAAAAAACAATGAAAGGATTAGAAAAAGTAATCAGAAAATGATTCAATTGAAAAAAGAGAAAGATATACTCAATAAAAACATACACAGTAAATTCACACACACAGATACACACACACACACACAGATACACACACACACACACACACACACACACACACACACACACACACACACACAAATACAAACATACACACAATGACAAACATACACAAACACAAACACACACATACAGACACATACAGACAAACACACAAGTACACGCATACACATGCATACACACACATACACAAAAACAAACACACCAACACACACACACACACACACACACATATACACAGACAGACACATACAGACACACACAGACACACACACATAGAGATAAATGCATACACATATACACTGATACACACAGACACACACACACACACACACACACACACACACACACACATTCACACATACCTTCTTCTCCTTCTTCTTGGTTGTCTTTCGAAACGAGGAAGACGACGGTGTGCTCTCATCGGTGAGTACGCATGTGGCTTCGGAGTCCAAAAGCCGAAGCAGGTTGGGAAATGTTCTCTGGTTGGAGAGATGACAGTAGACGACATTCGGTGTCTCCGTTGGTGGGCTGCTTCAAGGCACGAGCGGTGGTTGTCTTTAAAGGCTACAGCTGTGCATTGGATCAAGGAGCGTCAGAGCTGTCTGTCATTAGCTGTCAGCTTGATTTGGCCAGGCTTGATATCTGCCCATTTGAGGTCTGCCTTAAGGTTATCTTTGTATCTCTTCTTTGGTTGACCTCGGATGACCACAGTTTCCTTTAACCAGTTCTCAGTTTCATGATTTCATCCATAGAGTGTGGTTCATCTAGTTCAGTGTGTTCTGCTTGTTGCTTTAACTGGTCAAGTGCACACTGGTCAACTGTGGAAGGGCGATTCAGAAGTTGGCTGAAATGTTCTTTCCATCTATTGTTGATGCCAGTTTTGTCCTTGATCAGTGTTGTTCCGTCTGAGGAAAGCAGAGGAGTAAAGCCAGATTTGGAGGGACCAAACACTGTCTTGATGGAACTGAACAACTGTTTTGAGTTATCTGAAAACCCTTTACAAACCCTTGGATCTTGTCAGCTTTCTCATACCACCACTTATCCTGCATCTTCCTTATCTCCTGCTGAGCCTCACTCTGCAAGGACTTGAATCTGTTCTTCTTTGGCACTGAATCTGGGTTGTTTTGCTACTCTATGAATGCCTTGTTTTACTTGGCCAAGAGATCCTCTATGGCAGTGTTGTTCTGATCAAACCAGTCTTGGTGATGTCTGTGTTTAGGGCCAAGCAGAGTCTTAGCTGTCTCCTGTATCATACCCCTGAGTTTGTGAGTTGAGTCTCCAGTCAGTGGTCCTGTAGTGGACAGCTTTTGGTCCAGGCTGTCCTTGAACATACGGAGGTAGGAGAGGCCCTGTAGTCTGGCTGTTGAAAACTGAATGAGTTTGCTTTGACCTCCTTGGGAAGTGGCGAGCGAAGTGCAATCAAAAGATTGTGCACACAATCCTATCATCATGAGCAACATTGAGCAAAAATGAACATTGGGCTTATGAGCAACATTCTGCACCCCTCATTACTCTTGTTATTAGGACGTCTTTAATGGCGTGCTTCATTAGTCTTTTGGTGATACCAACTGGAAGGTCTGGGAGCTGTTTCATCAGATATGACTTTATGGCTAAGCCGACTCCATGCATCCTGTCTTTGTTTTCTGCTTTGCCTTTCCAGAAGGTGTAGCCATCAGATGGTTCAACAAGAGCTCCTTTGTCCGCTAGTCTTGTCTCGCTAAGAGCAGCTATGTCTATGCTATAGCAAGACAATGCCTTGGCAACCAGGCCTGTTCTTCTTTGTGGCCTGTCAGCTTTGTTTCTGTCCATTAAGGTATGGGTGTTTGTCTCTGTCTGTTAAGGTATGGATGTTCCATGCCCCTAGTGTGAGCTTTTTTCTTCGTTTTCCATTGTTTCAACCACTTAGGGGGCTGTGGCGGGCTGGCCAGACTTGGTCAGGCAGGCAATATTTAGGTCACCTTTTCTAGGCTCTTCTCATACTTAGGTGAGCAGTGTTGTCCTGAAGAGGGCTGCGCAGTCACTATGGATGCTGCCAGACTTCTTTGCTGCCCCGGGGTCAAGGAAAAACAACCAATGTCCAAAGCCACATACATGTAGGCTCATGACTACAACTGCCAGTGATAATCTCCACCTGTTGCTTTGCCAGTTCCCCATCACCGTAGGCCTTGTTCATGTGCACAACCTAGACTGATGCATGAAGGTTATTTCAGTGGGAAAGCCATTGCACTGTGACAATCCCACTCTCTCGGCCTCTTAAGTCCTGATCCAGTGGCACAAAGAGTCGTTACGTCTGGGGACAACATCGGCTGCAGTAGATGACCGTGTCCGTCACTCGTGCTCTGACACGCTCTAAGCACTCTACAGTGCCTTGCTACTCTGCCTTCCTGACCGTAAAATCTAGTGATAATTGATGATTTCATCCACATAGTCTGCCAGAATAGATGTGTTTGTGGTGAGCAGTACCAAGAGGTCTCTGTCAGGGATACCTCACCCTTAGCTCCTGGCCAAAAGACCAACCCTGGAAGCACATGGGCTATTTGCCCAATAGCAGAAGGTCTGTTCATGGGCACCAGGATGTGTCCACACACCGGTGGGCCATGCATGCCACATGTCTAGGGGCAGACCACCTCCGAATCCTCGAAGTTCAGCCTGGGGCCGCAGGATACCCAGTTTCCATGTGTCACCATGAGGAGGAACTACATCGGGCTTGTCCATGAGAGGCTGATTGGCAGCTTTGCAGCCACCATGTACGAGCAAGGAAGGCTTTCACACACTAGTTCCCCTTCACATCATGCAGAGCTAGCTCTTTGTACATCAATAAGAGCATTCAGACACACATACACTCAAAGACAAACATACACACACACACAAACACACACACCCACACACACACACACCCACACACACACACACACACATCGGGACACACATACAGACACAGACCTACAGACACACACATATACACATACACACAAAGACAAACATACATACACACACAGACACACACACATACCAACATGCACCTACAGACACACATACATGTACAGACACAAAACAGACACACCCATACAGACAGACGTACACACACATCCATACACACACACACACACACACACACACACACACACACACACACACACACACACACACAGACGCACACACAGACACATAGAGACACACACACATTCACTCATAGACACACACATACATATACTCATACATACACACATACACACACTCATACACACATGCACAACACAGACAAAGATACACAGACACACACACACATACACATGCACACAAACACACACATACACACAGAGACATGCACACACACACACACACACACACACACACACACACACATAAAAACACAAACATACACATACACACATATACACACACACTCATACAGACAGACCCATATACACATATACACACTCATACACATACACATATAGACACACATACAGACATGCACAATAAAGTCTATGCTGGTACTGCTGAGGAGGATCTGACTGATCGTTGAACCTCGGATTTAGGAGAAACCATGTGATTTTCGTCCTGGCTGCGGCACTCTCGACCAACTCTATAGACTCCACAAGATCTTGGAGAGGGCATGGGGTTTTGCCCAATCTGTCCACATGTGTTTTGTGGATTTGGAGAAAGCTTTCGACCATGTCCCTCTGGCTATCTTGTGGGACGTGCTCCAGGACTACGGCGTTCCAAACCATTGCTACAGGCCACTCAATCACTGTATCACTGGAGCCAGAGTTTGGTCCATATTGGGTACAACAGGTCAAATTCCGCCAAAGCTGTCCTTTGTCTCCAATTCTGTTAATAATGTTTATGGACAGAATTTCTAGGTGCAGCCGAGGCGTTGAGGGGTTCTGGATTGGTGGCCATCGGATCTCGTCTCTGCTTTTTGCGGATGACATTGTCCTTTTAGCTTCATCAAGCCGGGATGTCCAGCTCTCATTAGAAGGATTCACAGTCAAGGGCGAAGCAGCCAGGATGAAAATCAGCACCTCCAAGTCTGAAGCTATGGTTCTCAGTCGGACAAGGGTGGAATGCACCCTCCGGGTCAGAATTGAGATCCTGTTCCAAATGGAGGAGTTGAAGTATCTCAGGGTCTTGCTCATTAGTGAGGAAAGGATAGAGCGGGAGAGCAACAGGTTGAGCCAGGTCCATTGTGGTGAAGAAGGAGCTGAGCTGCAAGGCAAAGCTCTGAATTTACCAGTCGATTTACATTCTAACCCTCACCTATGGTCATGAGCTTTAGGTAGTGACCGAAAGAACAAGATCACGAATACAAGCGGCTGAAATGAGCTTCCTTCGCCGGGTGGCGGGGCTCTCCCTTAGAGATGAGGTGAGAAGCTCTACCATCTGGGGAGAGCTCAGAGTAGAACCGCTGCTCCTCCACATTGAGAGTGGCTCAGGCATCTGGTTAGAATGCCTCCCAACCACCTCCCTGGTGTGGTGTTTCGGGCATGCCCAACCGGAAAGAGACCACAGGTTAGCCAAGAACACGCTGGAGGGACTATGTCTTTATATAGGGTGACCCAAAAAAATGGGAACTTTTTAACAATACTATATTTTATTTATAGTAATTGAAACATTAAAACATGCCATTTAAGAATAAATGACTAACCTTTCATGGTGAAGTATTTACTTGTTCAAGTTCACTCATGTTGACAAATGGAATATCTCAAACAGGTTTTCTGTACACCGTATGACTACTGCTGTTTTGTTTTTGTTATTGTTTTTTTTTTGTCTCTCCTCTTTGTGAGAATGGAAATGATGTCTGGCCTCCACCATCATTAACTGCAGTTGTGACCAGTGTGTTGCCACTTGCTCATGTCTAGCAATACGCAATTCAAAAATTCCCATTTTTTTGGGTCACCCTGTATACTAGTATGATATAGCTATGCATTTCTACTATATGCCTTAATTTAAATGTGTGTTTTTTTTATTAAAAACACTTTCCCCCAAATGGAAAATAATGGGGATTAATAAAAGTGATTAATAAAAATAAATAAATAAATAAATAATGGGATTGATAAAGTGTCTGTCTGTCTGTCTGTCTAGCTATCTATCCATCTACCTATCTATCCATGAAGCAATGAGAGAGTACAAACCCCAACCAAGCTAAACAAGTAAAGTTCACAGCACCCTCTGCTGGATCTGATGCAACCCTGGGTTTACACTGGGGTGCGTTGTCTGAGATTTCTGCGAATAAAAAAGTGCAGCGTTCCACAATTTTTGAGCACGATCGGAACTGATTGGGGTATGAAAAGGATGCAGGATTTCCAAGGTCATCAAGATCTCAAACGATGGCATATCAGCGACTGTTATATTCTGCTAAACTACACTCCCTTACAATTCCCATGTTCTATCAGGATTGGTGTCAAATGGTAATACATCTTAATAATCACGGCAAAAATTTTGGACAGTCAAATATTCTGTCATAGTCAGCACCATCATCATGAATCCACCAGGTTCCCTCACGATCACTACAATTTAATCCCCCTCTCGCCGTGCTCCTCAGGTCTCTCTCAAATCGTTAGGATCGCAGACATCTTGACCCAATGTAAACCCAGAGTACCCCAGTTCTGAACTCTCTCACAGCTTTAACAAATCTTTGAAACATTCCTGTAGCTAGAATTTGATTTGATTCATTTCCAGATTCTACTGGAGTGCTGTTTAGGTTATTCTTCACCAAAAAGAAAAGTTCATCATCAAAATCCAGTCATTCCTTTTTACCTAAAGCATACCTGCCAACTATCCCGATTTTCGCGGTATTATCCCGATTCCAATGTTTCAACCCGAATCCCGATTTCGGGATAGTAAATTAAGCTGAAATCCCGATTCTCCTAAATTTTACCCGACAATCACGCCATTTTACCGATTTCCATTGTTTGCGAGTGATGGGAGATAACTTCAGTCTTTTGACAAATGAAAAACATCATAGCTCATCAATTCGGGTTCGAGAAGAAACCGGAAGTGAGGAATATCGAAAATGGAAATGGCGGCATGATGTATGTAAACAGCTGAAAGTAGAATCTAACCTGTTGATCAAAAGCGGTATTTTTCAAGGATCGTGTATTCGTGATTGACATTTTTATTGTAATTAAGGTTGTAATATAATATAATAGCCTCCGTTCGTGATCCATCGGCTGGCATGTAAGAAGTGAAGGCATTCCTATTATTATCGTCCCACTAATTAATTAGCAGAAACTGAGAGATTATAAAGTAAGTTTCTGAAGTTGTTCCTACAATTATATTGAGTTGAATTAGTATGAAGTTCATTGAACTGGAATTCGTGAGTAATAATTAGAAGTCTCAAAAGTTGTTTCTGCAATTGTACTATTATACACTGTCTCAGTGCTATTATTGTTTTTATGCCTTCTGCTGCTTCTCTGCCTGTTGTGAATACTGATGCCACATGTCTCTCTCACTTGCATTCTTTATAATAAATATAGTTATTGCATATTATTGACACAATTTCCATATCAGTAGTATGAGGTAATTTTGAGCCTTTATAATTGGTATGTTTCACTTCTAGTGAAATGAAGAATCGGAAAACAGGAAGAACAAGAGCAAAATAACATATTATATATAACATGATATTATTATATATAACATTAACAAAGAAGAATCCATACACTTATATGGCTCAGAAATAATAGCCATGGTGTCTACCAGTATAATTTGGTGGTTGCGGGAAAAATCCTCCATGGAGATATTCAAAAGTTGGCCAGTCTGCTAAAGTTGTAAACAAACAGACAAACAAATGCTTCCAGACAGAATCGACACCTGCTTTGTGAAGGTAAAAAAAAAACAAAGTTCTACTGTTCTACTTCTACTTACTTGCAAGCATGTTTTGTCAACTCAAAACAAAAAGCCCGTCATAAAGAAGGAAAAACAAGTTAATAAAGATCCTGGGCTCAATAAGTGCCATAATTAGATCAGCACATGTCTATAAAGAACGGAAATATGAGCAATTGAAAATATATGAAGATTTGTTCATTTTCTCCAGGCTGTGTGTGTGTGTGTGTGTGTGTGTGTGTGTGTGTGTGTGTGTGTGTGTGTGTGTGTGTGTGTGTGTGTGCGTTATATAAACCAGGCTGATGAAAGCAGAACGATGCTGGAATAATCCTGCCTCAGGCTGATAGGACCCCCTCACACATGCCACACACAGTAAACGCTCACTTGGCTGTCAGTGTTGTTTCTCCTTGTCTTGTCTAATTCATCCTGACATACATCATATCGTGTCTCTGTTCTCCATCCCTTGTTCACTTTCCTGTACCTTTCCATGCCGACCCCCCCCCCCCCAATTCCACATCTCCCCAGGGTTCAGGAGGATCTTTTTGAGAAGGACACGGCGTACGTGCGGAGCGACAGCACAAATGTACATGAGTGAACGTTGCTTCTTCATGTCCCAGGCTGCGTATCAGGTTAACACACTTCTTGTTTTCTGACATTCGTTCTATTCATTATACAGCACATATAATGCACTGCTTGATGAGTTCTATTACCTGAAAGCAAAGTGCTGAATCCCCACAATGCTCTGCCGTAGGTGAGTGCAGAACTCTACTAAACTAGTCATGCTCTTTCGCAAAGTTATATGTTTACTACCAGCCATGATACATATACTCATAGAGTGCCACTTAGCACATATGCATCTCAACAAGAAGGCCTGGATTCAATTCCCAACTTGGGTGTTTCTGTGTAGACTTAAATGTTCTTAAATGTTCTCCCCATTCTTGCATGGGCTTCCACCAGGTATTCCGGTTTCCTCCCAAAGTCCAAAAACATGCATAGTCAACCAATTGGTTGTTCCAAATCGCCCATAGGTTCAAGTGTTTGCCCTGCAATGGCCTGTCGAGCTGTCCAAGCAGTACCTCGTTCTCGTCCAGAGTTAGCCAAGATGGGCATCAGCCTCCCCACGACCCTAAACATTCAGAAAATAAATGCAAGGATGAGTTTACCAGCTGGCTAAGTACAAAAAGCTAGCTGTTTAGCTACATATTTGAAGCATTTCTATTATGCAATGCTAACAAACTGAAAATGTTTCATATGGAGGTTTATGCTAGCTAATTATAGCCAGATAATAAGATCCACTGCCAGTCTTCTCATTAATGGATGCTCAAGCTAATCACCTAGCAAGCTTCTAATGGTGAGGAAGTGGCATTACATAGGTTCTCTTCTTTTGACAGTTAAAGGTTTATTTCAAACTGCACTATGAATAATTCAAATATTTAAATTGTAACATATGAAATAATAGGGCAGTGGGTGGCCAGGTGGTAAAGGCACTGGATCACTGATCCTAATATTGGGGGTTCGAGTCCCACTCTCCACAAGGTTGTCACTGTCCCCCTAGTGCACTAATTGGGTTGTCAAAGGCCGGCCATGTCTCTCACTTTCTGTGGTGTGAGGTTCATGTAAAAGAACCATTACTAACTTTCGTAAAGAGGAGCTGCACAGCCGTCAGTGTGTTTCCGCCTTGGCGAGCAGTCCAGGGTGTACTCTGCCCTCACCCAGAGTCAGCTGGGATGGGCACCAGCCTCCCTGTGACCCTAATTAGGATTAAGCACTTACAGAAAATGAATAATGAACTCCATGAATGTTATTTTTCAACTGAGGTGGTCTGGTGCACTCAGAATCTGATGATTTTCTTATAGTTGTCATATGATTGCGCTACGATAAATTCACCGGAATACCATATTAACAATGTGTATTATTTCATTCATTCATTTTCTATGCCGCTTAATCCGAGTGAGGGTCACAAGGAGGCTAGAGCCCATCTCAGATTCATATCGCTGGTTGATTGTGAAAGGGGGTTAAATAAGACTAGAGGGTGAAATGATCTACTGGGTCTGATGAATTTTTGATATAAAATCAGAAGCTATCGAAATGAGAAATCTGAGTGGAAGAATGGGAGGAAAACTGGGCCTGGACCTTGTTTTGATGAACCACCGTGTTCTCTCAACACTCCTATTTGTCAAACTGGTTCAGTTTATATGAACCAGATACGGAAGTATACACAAAATAAGACATCTCAACCTCCTGCATCACAAAATATTCCTTTCACGCCAGAGGTGATGGAGCTTCCACTAGGTCATGTGATGTCTATTTGGCTGATCCAGTATAAGATTCTGAGGATTATCATTTATCACAACTCAGACAGCTGCCTTCTGGAAATATTAATACGAGCAGCTTTAAAATGCTTATTTAAAAGGGCATAATGAGTGATGCATCTTCTGGGAAACATCACGAATGAGACTTATTACATAAACACTAGTGAGAACACAATGTCGAACACACGGTGTAGGTGAAGCATGCTGATTTTTTTCCTGGATTTGCACAAGAGGAGATAGACAGGCAGCGAGCCGGAGACAGATCCGTCTCTCCTCTCATCGGTCGAGTTGCCATGGTGATGTGTGAGCTCTGGCATGCAGAGTGTGTGTGTGTGTGTGTGTGTGTGTGTGTGTGTGTGTGTGTGTGTGTGTGTGTGTGTGTGTGTGTGTGTGTGTGTGTGTGTGTGTGTGTGTGTGTGTGTGTGTCAGGAACAGGTGTATCCACAGAACAGCCTCGTGTTAGTAGAATCAAATGGGTTTCAACACTTAAATCTCCGTAACTCTAATGAACTAATCAGGTTAAAACAGTGGCTTTTTATTGTTAATAAATGAAAAAAAAAAAAAAATTGGTCAATATAAGAGAGGTTACATCTATGACTGGATTGGACCAAACCATGATCTCATGTAAGGAAGGATTATTGTAACCAAGCTAATACAAACTATGAATTATTTTCGTCCTGCAGTTGCACCACCAGCAGCAAGTCAAGGGAATAGACAGACAACCACTGGAATGGCAAGATGGTTATGGACGAGTGCAGCAGAGTTTGAAAGGCAATAGTTTTTATCTATTGCTTCTAGTTTCTTAACAATTGGTAGAATGTTTAAGTATGTTATTTAATTCCACATTTTTGGTGCATCAGACAAATATCAGGATGTTGCTGGAGAAACCGAGTTGGAAGAAGCAGGGCATTGATGGAAAGTAGGGTGTCAGTGGGAAGTGGGATAGAGGAAGAAGCAAAGTGACGCTAAAGTGACGTATTTATGAGAAGCAGGTGTCGAGAGAATGTAATGAATTAAAGGAGGTAAAGTGTTTGTGCAATTTAGGATGCTGCTGGAAAGATGGATGGTGATGGAATGCAGGGTGTTCGTGGAAAGCAGGGTGTTGATAGAAAGAAGGTTGTTGGTGGAAAGTAAGGTGTTGGTGAAAAGCAAGGTGCTGGTGGAAAGCAGGGTGCTGATGGACAGAAGGATGTTGGTGAAAAGCAGGGTGCTGATAAAAAGCAGGGTGTTGGTGGAAAGAAGGATGTTGATGGAAAGCAGGGTGTTGGTGGAAAGTAGGGTTTTGGTGTAAAGCAAGCATTGGTGGAAAGATGGGTGTTGGTGGAAAGCAGGGTGTTGGTGGAAAGCAGGTGTTGGTGAAAAGAAGGATATTGATGGAAAGCAGGGTGTTGGTGGAAAGTAGGGTGTTGGTGGAAAGCAGGTGTTGGTGGAAAGAAGGATGTTGATGGAAAGCAGGCTGTTGGTGGAAAGCAGGGTGTTTATGGAAAGAAGGGTGTTGGTGGAAAACAGGTGTTGGTTGAAAGAAGGTGTTGGTGGAATGCAGGTGTTGGTGGAAATCAGGGTGCTGGTGGACAGAAGGATGTTGGTGGAAAGCAGGGTGCTGATAAAAAACAGGATGTTGGTGGAAAGCAGGGTGTTGGTGGAAAGAAGGATGTTGGTGGAAAGCAGGATGTTGGTAGAAAGAAGGATGTTGGTGGAAAGCAGGATGTTGGTGGAAAGCAGCGTGCTGGTGGACAGAAGAATGTTGATGGAAAGCAGGATGTTAGTGGAAAGAAGGATGTTGGTGGAAAGAAGGATGTTGATGGAGGGCAGGGTGTTGGTGGAAAGCAGGGTTTTGGTGGAAAGCAGGTGTTGGTGGAAAGAAGAATGTTGGTGGAAAGCGGGATGCTGGTGGAAAGGAGGGTGTTTGAATATAAAGAAGGATGTTGGTGGGAAAACAGGGTCTTGGTGAAAAGCATGATGTTGGTGGAAAGCAGGGTGTTGGTGGAAAGCAGGTTGTTGGTGGAAAACAGGGTTTTGATGGAAAGAAAGATGTTAATGGAAAGAAAGATGTTGGTGGAAAGAAGGATGTTGATGGAATGAAGGACATTGATGGAAAGCAGGGTGTTGATGGAAAACAGGGTGTTGGTGGAAAGAAGGCTGTTCATGGAAAGAAGGATGTTGATGGAAAGAAGGATGTAAGTGGAAAGAAGGATGTTGGTGGAAAGCAGGATGTTGATGGAAAGCAGGGTGCTGGTGGAAAGACCGATGTTGGTGGAAAGCAGGATGCTGGTGGAAAGAAGGATGTTGGTGGAAAGCAGGGTGTTGGTGGAAAGAAGGATTTTGATGGAAAGAAGGATGTTGGTGGAAAGCAGGTTGTTGATAGAAATCAGTATGTTGGTGAGAATCAGGCTTTGGGAGAATGTAGTCTGTTAAAGGCAGTAAGGTGTTTGAGAATGTACAGTGTTGGAAGAATGAACGGTCTTGGAAAAAGCAGGGCATTGCTGGAAAGTGGTATGTTGGTGAGAAGCAGGTTTTGGGAGAATGCAGTGTGTTGAAAGCAATGTAGCCGTGAGGGAGGGGCACAAGCCAGTGTCTCCCCCTGACACCGGTCTTAATAAATGGAGAGGGTTGCGTCAGGAAGGGCACCCGGCATAAAACAAATGCCAAATAAAGTATGCGAGTCACAACAAAGACTTTCATACCGGATCGGTCGAGGCCCGGGTTAACAACGACCGCCATCAGTGCTGTTAACCAACAGGGTGCTGGTGGAAATTGGACTACTGTTGGTCGAGGACGTTGAAGAAGAGGCAGGAGGCATGTCCGTAGGCAGAGAGAGAAGAGAAAAGGCATGAGTCTAGGACTGAAAGTAGGGACTTTGAATGTTGGAACTATGACAAAAAAAGGTAGAGAGCTGGCTGACATGATGCAGAGGAGGAAGGTGGACATACTGTGTGTTTAGGAGACCAGGTGGAAAGGTAGCAAGGCTAGAAGCTTAGAAGCAGGGTTTAATCTGTTTTTTCATGCTGTGGATGGGAAGAGAAATGGAGTAGGAGTAATCTTGAAGGAAGAGTTTGTCAGGAATGTTCTAGAAATGAAAAGTGTCAGACAGAGTGATGAGTCTCAAGTTAGAAATTGAAGGTGTGATGTTCAATGTTGTTAGTGCTTATGCCCCACAGGCAGGATATGAGGGAGAAGAGAAGGAGAGATTCTGGAGTGAGTTAGATGAAGCAATGCAGAATACCCCCAGAGGTGAAAGAGTGTCATTGGGGCAGACTTCAAAGGACATGTTGGTGCAGGAAACAGAGGGGATGAGGAAGTGATGGGCAGGTTTTGTATCCAGGACAGGAACACAGAAGGACAGATGTTGGTAGATTTTGCAAAAAGGATGGAAATGGCTGTGGTAAATACTTTCTTCCAGAAGAGACAGGAGCATAGGGTGACTTATGAAAGCGGAGGTAGGAGCACACAAGTAGACTACATCTTGTGTAGGCGATGTAATTTCAAGGAAGTCAGTGGGTGCAAAGTAGTAGCAGGTGAGAGTGTTGCCAAACAGCATAGGATGATGGTGTGCAGGATGACGCTGATGGTGAGGAAAGTGAAGGCAATGGCAGAGCAGAAGACAAAGTGGTAGAAGCTGAAAAAGGAAGAGTGTCGGGTCATTTTCAAGGAGGAGTTGAAACAGGCTTTGGGTGGTCAGGAAATGCTTCCAGATGACTGGACAACTACAGCTAATGTGATCAGGGAGACAGATAGGAGAATACTAGGTGCGTCATCTGGAAGGAGAGGAGATAAGGAGACTTGGTGGTGGAATGAGGAAGTGCAGGAGTGTGTACAAAGGAAGAGGTTAGCTAAGAAGAAGTGGGACATAGAGAGGACCGAAGAGAGAGCAAACGGGAGTACAGGGAGACACAGTGTAAGGCGAAGGTAGCAGTGTCAAAGGCCAAACAGAGGATGTTTGATGACTTGTATGCTCGGTTGGAAAGTAAAGAGGAAGAAAATGATTTATACAGGTTGGCACGGGAGAGAAATAGAGATGGGAAGGATGTGCAGCAAGTTAGAGTGATTAAGGACAGAGAGGGAAATGTATTGACTGATGACAGAAATGTGCTGGGACGATGGAAAGAATACATTGAAGAGCTGATGAATGAGGAAAATGAGAGAGATAAAAGAGTAGAAGAGGTGACTTTTGAGGACTAGGAAGTAGCAAAGATTAGTAAGGGTGAAGTGAGGAGGGCATTGAAGAGGATGAAGAATGAAAAGGCAGTTGGTCCTGATGACATACCGGTAGAGGTATGGAAGTGTCTAGAAGCGATAGCAGTAGATTTCCTGACAAAAACATTCAACAAGGTCTTAGAGAGTGAGAGGATGCCAGAGGAATGGAGGAGAAGTGTGCTGGTGCCCATTTTTAAGAACAAGGGAGACGTGCAGAGTTGCAGCAACTACAGAGGGATAAAGTTGATGAGCCATACGATGAAGTTATGGGAAAGAATAGTGGAAGCGAGACTAAGGTCAGAGGTCAGCATTTGTGAACAACAGTTTGGTTTCATGCCAAGAAAGAACACCACAGATGCAGTGTGTGCCTTGAGGATGTTAATAGAGAAGTAGGAGAGAAGGTCCGATGAAGCTGCATTGTGCCTTTGTGGATCTGGAGAAAGCATATGACAGGGTGCTGAGAGAGGAACTGTGGTATTGCATGAGGAAGTCTGGCATAGCAGAGAAGTATGTTAGAGTGGTGCAGGACATGTTTAAGAGATGTAAGGCAGTGGTGAGATGTGCTGTCGGTGTGACAGACGAGTTCAAGGTGGAGGTAGGACTGCATAAAGGGTCAGCACTGAGCCCCTTCTTGTTTGCTATGGTGATGGACAGGCTGACAGACGAGGTTAGACAAGATTCCCCATGGACTATGATGTTTGCAGATGATATTGTGATCTGCAGTGAGAGCAGAGAACAAGTGCAGGAAAATCTAGAGAGGTGGAGGTATGCCCTGGAGAGGAGGGGCATGAAGGTTAGCCTCAGTCAGACAGAATACATGTGTATGAATGACAAGGACCCAAGAGGAACGGTGAGGGGCAGAGATAAAGAAGGTGGAGGATTTTAAGTACTTAGGCTCAACAATCCAGAGCAATGGAGAGTGTGGAAAAGAGGTGAAGAAGCGTGTGCAGGCAGGTTGGAATGGTTAGAGAAAAGTGTCCGGTGTGATGTGTGATAGGAAGACGGCAAGAATGAAAGGAAAAGTTTACAAGACGGTGTTGAGGCCAGCAATATTGTATGGTTTAGAAACAGTGGCCCTGGGAAAAAGACAGGCAGAACTGGAGGTAGAAGAGATGAAAATGTTGAGGCTCTCTTTGGGAGTAACGAGGATGGATAGGTTCAGGAACGAGCCCATCAGAGAGACAGCACATGTAAGACGTTTTGGAGACATAGTCAGAGAGGCTAGATTGAGATGGTTGGGACATGTACAGAGGAGGGATAGTGAGTATATTGGTAGTAGGATGCTGAGGTTGGAACTACCAGGCAGAAGGCCTAGAGGAAGACCAAAGAGACGATTCATGGACGTGGTGAAGGAGGACATGAAGGCAGTTGGTTTAAGAGAAGAAGATGCAGAGGATAGGGTGAAATGGAGGCAGATGATTCACTGTGGCGACTGAAGGGAACAGCCGAAAGGAAAAGAAGAAGAAGAAGAAGAAGAATCATTGAGTTGAAAGCAATAATATGTTGGTGAAGAATAAGGTGTTTGGGTAGCAGCATGTCAGAGGCAGTTGGAGGTTTTCAGATTGTCGGAGGCAGTGAGGTATATCCAAAGGAAGGATGTTTGAAGCAGCAGGGCCTTTGTGGAAAAGGAGACATTGGAACGAAGAAGGATGTTGGTGATAGCAGGGTGTCAGTGTAAAGTTTCAAAAGAAACAACTTCTTGGTGGTAGCAGGATGTTGGTGGAAATTAAAAAACAAAAAGAATGAACAAACAAGACTTTTTGATGTTTACACTAAAAATATTAACCAAGGAAGTTTATTTCATCTTTATACGACAGGCTTCGATACAGCCTCAAAAGCAGCTTCTGAAAAAATAATGAAATACATATTGGATGGTGCATCAGAGCAGCCTGTTTGTGGTCGCTACATCATTGATTAAGGTCCAGTAGCTCTGAATAGTCCCTGTGTGTCCTATCGAGTGTTGCTTATTTAACATTGGCACTTTTAAACGAATGGAGTAGTTTTTAATTAAACTGAGCGCACAGATGCTAAAAGATCAGGACTGTGAAACACTTGAGAAATGTTAATTTACCTTCTGAAATCCTATAAGATATCTGGCCAGGCTTTGGGGGTTTTAATGAGTTCTTTCTTTCTAATAGCAAAAAAAATAAAATAAAAAAATTAAAAAAGGAATTTTTATAATGTCTAAATCATAACATTTAATTAACTAGTTAATGAGCTAGCTACTTTTACAAACAACCTACGATAATACTCATTCATTCATTCACTCATTTTCTTCAGCCTCTTAATCCTAATTAAGGTCGAGGGGAGGCTGGTGTCCTCCCAGCCGACTCTGAGAGACAGTGCAGGTGCTGATTAATGTCTCCGGTTGGTCGCATGTGCTCCAGTAACCCTATTCCACTCCCAGTGTTAGAACCGGGGCAGTTTACTGTATTGAATTGCTCCCATCTTCACCTTATCTCCGAAACCTTTAGCCGTTACAGATGCGTATTGTTATTCCAAACAAACTGCTTTTTGCAGCTCAGATCAGGATCTAGAACAGGTTTCGAGATTCTGTTTTGGGGAAATGATGTCACGGGACTCTGGAACTGTGGCAGAAGTTGGTCTACCACCACACTGGAGGGATGTGAGAGAGTGGAGTATGGAGAAAAGACAGAGCTACGCAGTAAGACACGATAGCTTTTAGCATGCTAGTAAAATGCTTTGTACTTGTATCTGCAGTATTGTACAGAGCTGAGGGGAGTTTAGTTTAGATATGATTGTAGATTATGTTTTGTATTGATTTTTTTGTATGTTTTGTATGATTTTGGGTGATGTCTCTTATTTATTAGTTCATATGTCCAGTATAAATATTTAAAGCCGTGTATAATTTTACAATGTTAATAATAATAATGATAATAATAATAATAATAAGGATGAGGATTAACATGATGATGATGATGATGATGATGATGATGATGATGATAGGAGTCGAATATGTATAGTGATCATAAATACTTGAGTTGAATGAACCAGTCCGGTTCCCTCTAAATGATTTATGTGCTTGTGCTGGTTTTTCTGTATCAATTACCCGACTTACATTGGTTTCCTTCCTCGCTCTTGCTGGCTTTATGTTATTTTAACAATTCTTTCGTCCTGTTTCCGTTGCTGCAGATGTGGGTGTTAGACGTAGAGAGTCTTCTCAACTCCATGGCGAGACAGCTGGTGAGTCAAATCGCTAATAACAGTCCATCAAATACTAATGAGAGCTGATGCAGGCTTCTGGTTCTGGTTCACATTTATCTCTCATCAAACGGATTGGATTATCACATATTTATTTTAAATAAAGTTCTCGTTGGATATGATTAGCATATACAGTACAACATGCTCATTAGGTACGTGTAATTTTCTATTACTGGCCACAGAGCCAAACTTATAGGCTACAGGGGAAATCGCTAATCACTTCCAAAATCATTAGTACTGTATTAAATAATTAGCCTTTAGTGATCTAATATCATTCAACATCAGTATTTCCCTTTGAGTGAGCCCTGCTGTAGAGGTCTGCAATCCTTAAGCTGATGTTAATATTTTTTTTATTTTTGTATGTTGGGTATCTATCCAATTAGTTTATAGTATTCTTTCATTCATTCTTTTCTGTAACCACTTAATCCTAATTAGGGTCGTGGGGAGGCTGGCGCCCATCCCAGCCGACTCCGGGCTAGGGCAGAGAACACCCTGGACGGCTCGCCAGGCCATCAAAGGACTGAAACACGCTGACAGCTATGCAGCTCCTCTTATCACAAGTCAGCAATGGTTCTTTTACGTGAACCTCTCACCATAGAGAGTGGCCTTTGATAACCCAGTCAGTGACACTGGGGGTAGTTTATAGTATTAAGCTTAGCTAATGGGGACTAATTAAAAATTAAAAGCAATAAACAAATGAAGGAAAGCAAATTAATGCCAACAATCTAATCCACAAAACAAGCAAGTGAATTCTAAATAGTAAATTCGCAAGTGAATGCTAAATAATGAGTCAAGGCTATCTAGCAAATAAAGGGAATGGCAAATTAGCAAGTGAAAGCTAACTAGTGAGTGGGTGCTACATAAAAGCTAATTTGCAAATTAAATTTGTGGGCCATCTAGTGAGTGAAAGTGCCAGCAATGATCAACAAATAGCAAATAATAGCAAACTAGCAAGCTAACTAGCTTGAGTGAGTGGCGGACTACAAATTGCTAGTAATAGATTGTGCAGCCTTCCATAGCCCCTTTGTTCTAATACCTAATTCGCAAAGTAACTGTTCAGCTGGCAAGCTGTTAAAATACATCCCAGATGGAACACAATACCCAAAGTGCACCTTGCTGTAAGTCGGGGTTCAAATTTTCATTATAGTTACTTGTGCTAGCTAGTTAGCAAACACATGTTACTCTGTTCATGGTGTAAATAAATAGTTTTGTACGGTTGTGTTAAACATGGTTTATAAGACAGGATTGATTGCGTTCATTCGACTCTCAGCTAACCGGGTTATAGAAGGCCAGCTGTGTCTCTCACTGTGGTGGAGGTTCATGTAAAAGACCCATTTCTGACTTTCGTAAAGAGGAGCTGCATAGCCGTCTGCGTGTTTCTGCCCCACGATGGCCTGGTAAGCTGTAAGAGATGTACTCTGCCCTCAGCCAGAGTTGACTGAGATGGTCGCCAGTCTCCCCGCGAACCTAATTAGGATTAAGCGATTCAGAAAATGAATGAATGAATGATCATTGACTCTCACTGACTCTCCCACAGCATGATTCACTGGAGAAATACCCCAGATGTGAGCATGAAGATGACAAGTTCACATCCATACAGACCAAACGCAGGCCTTGTCAACTCTCAGCTGCAATACGACTATCAAACAAAATCTACACGGCCAGAAGTTTGCAGTAAACTGATCCACTGCAGCATCATTAAGTTTTACTCCTGATGAAATGGATAGGAATGTTCTGTTCAAGTGAAATGTTTAAACTGTGAGTGATATAGAGAGATAAAGATGGCCACAGGGCTGCAGTAATGTTTGTGTATTCTTGTTTTGTTTTTCACACTTTGTCTTGAAAATAAAGCTTGATGGGTGGAACTGATGGTGGATTAATATATTCTAGAAAGTCATTAACAACCTGGTATGAATGTAGTACAGTGTTTCTGTCTCTGGATACTGCTTAATTTCTGGCTTGTGAAATCAAACAAGTAGGAAATAAGTAACTCATTAGTAAAACAAGCTAGGAACCAGCAAATGACTGCAGTCTAGTCAGTAGCAAAAACTGGCAAGTGAAATCTATGCAGCAGATAAATGCTAGTCATCAAATAAAAGAAAGGGCAAACTAGCAAGTGAACGCTAACAACTCAAAATACTCTCTTAAGGTGAAAACTGCCAGCAAGTCCAGCAAATTGTTCAATGTTAAAAAAGCCTTTAAAAAATTCTGGGATCCTCAATTTGATCATCTTCAAATTTGAATGTTATTTTCCTTGTTCAAAGCCTGGTAGAAAAACAGTTTTAGGGAAATCTGCAGAACACTTTTTGTGTAATCCTGTTTGAAAAATGCACAAACCTTCCTGAAAAAGTAACCTTCTGGTACATAAACATTATGGGGAAACTAGGAAGTGAAATTTGATGAGTGAATAACTGCAAGCGAATTAACGACAAAATTTGCAAGGGAAAGCAAACTGGCAAATAATAGGACATCAAGCTCATAATCCACAACTTGAACCAGAAACACTAAGAGACTGCAAACCTCCACCAGGACATAGGATCACTCACAGTATTGAGCTGCTCATGCCATATAATTTAGAATTTTAAATAAAATACGTCTCTTTTAAAATTTGAACAAAGTCTTATTATATGATTAAGAAATATTATTATATTTTATGTTGTTATCGATTCTATTCTTGGGCAATATGGTGGTGTAGTGATTAGCACGTCCACCTCACAGCAAGAAGGTCCTGGGTTCAAGTCGTGGGCTCTGGGTTTTTCTGTGTGTAATTTGCGTGTTCTCGCCATGCATGCATGGTTTTCCTCCGGGTACACCACTGTCCTCCTACAGTCCAAAACATAAGCACTTTAGACTAATTGGCTGTTACAGATTGTCTCTAGGTGTGTGTGAGTGTAAATGGTTGTGTGTTGGCATCTTTCCTGTGCTGTCTATATATGAACCATTTGTAATAATATGATGGAACATAAAGATGTTTCAAGACTGCATTTTTTTTCGGTCCACTTTACAAACAGTGCGATTTCCTCCACAATTTCCCCTGATCTGACTGTTTTCACTGTGACGCCAGTGAGGCGATGCCTGATTAAATCAAGAAATGATCCGACATCCCTCTGTCCCTGTGTTGTTGTTTACCATATTGCCATGTCGAGTGATTGAATTAGCTTGTTCACTCCATCTGGGATATGGATACAGGGCGAAAGGAAAGGTACGGTCACCAGTGATGAGGACCACTTATCATGAAGCAGGCTCGGGTGAGAAGTAGGAACAATCCCTGATGAATTATCCTTTACAGCACTTCGTGTGTTTGGATGGTGCTGTTAGGAGTAACATAACGAAAACGGGCTTTACCTGACAGGAAAACCAGGGTGTGCTCTCCAGCTATCAGGTAGATAATCAGGTAGATAAGCTGAAATGTCAGGAGTGCTGGATGTGATGCTTCTCGGATGTCACGATGAAAACCTTGTTTGGTAAGTGAAGCCAAGACCTGGTCATTAGTGCTGTTGCCTTCCTCATCTTCCCCAAGGCCCTGCAGAGCGCTCAGCTAATTTAATGACACAGAAAAGCAGGGCTGTAATGACACACACATACAGAGAGAGAGAGAGAGAGAGAGAGAGAGAGAGAGATGATAATAGATGCAGTCATAGATATAATGATGTGGTACAGTGGGCCCCTGTTTTTCGCCGGGGTTTGGTTCCAGTCCATCCAGCAGATCAAGAAATTCCACAATATATTTACCCGGAAGTAAAACACAGAAGTATGATATTACATGCGCTAAAATATGCTTGTTAAACACATTCTATAAACGGTATACAGTGTATATATATATATATATATATATATATATATATATATATATATATATATATATATATATATATATATATATATATATATATTGTGTACATAATATCAATAAATACATATTCAATGATATAAATGCTTATAATAACAATTAAATTAAATAATAACATTCAAAAATAATGCATAAGATGTAAATAAAATATAAATAGACACACACATACAGATGCACGCATGCACTCAGATGCGCACCTCACAAATGTAAATAGTTTTGATGGAGGGTTTGGGTTGTTTTTTGTTTTTGTTTGCTTGGGTTTTTATTGCATAATTGGCCTTGTTTTTGTAGCATTTTCTTTAACTTATCCCCTATTCTTCCTTAATTTCCATATTTTTTTATTCGATGAATATTTAAAAAAAAAAAAAAACTGCTATGCACTGAAGCCGCATAAATTGAAGCGCAAAGTAGCAAGGGATCCCTGTGTGTGTGTGTATATATATATATATTCACTGCATAATAACTTTTTCCTTCTTGTATCATATCAAGCAGTTCATTTTCATGCAGTGTCATTACTTTTTTCTTGTGCTTAGGCTCCTTACCAGAAGCCTGAGAAGATGCAGAGCGTTTGGCTGGCATCACAGAGCTTAATTGGTAATTAAAAACACACAAAAAAATGCACATTGAGAACTTGTGCGCAAATGAGAAAAAAGGTGTATACATCATCTCCACCAATCAGCAGGAGGGAGAAACAAAAGCTTTCAGCCATTGGCTAAATTTGACTCATGTGCTCGTGACTTCTAGGTTTGTCTGCAATCCGCGAGTATGCAGGAGCGCCAGCGCAAAACCACGAATGGCCAAAGGCCTACTGTATAATAGACATCTGTTTCATCAATGTGGCTCAAATTTGTTCATATAGATGTACTGTATTTTTTATGGTTTTAATAGTAACAGTTTTTCAGTTACGCGTATCACAGGCATTCACCATAAACAGTTTTAAACTTTAAACTCAGAAAGCACAAACCTCTGCCAATCCAAAAATGTCAGAAATCATCCTATTCTACAATATTAAAGAACCTGGTCCCACGATGCTTTGGGTTTGACCTTATAGGGTTACCTCAAGGTCAAAGGTAATTGTAGTAATGTGGTGTCCCCACCAATTTAAGTGAAAAGTTGTGCGTAGGTGTGGTTAAAATGACAAACGGACAAACAAACAGATCAACTTAATTTGACTTCATGGATGTTTTAGCTTAAAATGTTGCCTCAATATTGAATGAAGGTTAAACAATGTTACATTAAAACAGTCTCCAGTAACCACCACAACTTTTTTAGCTTATGCCAGTGAAGACAGGTACACCCTGAAAAGGTCACCACACCATTACAGGGCCAACACTCACACAACCTAGGGCAGTGCTTCTCAATTATTTCTGTCATGCCCCCCTAGGAAGAGGAAAACATTTCGACCCCCCCCAAATTTAAATAGTGTTATTTGTCTAAAAATTGTTATAAGTAATCCTCTGCATAACACTGTATCCTTATTAACACAATAAATCCTTATTATCACTATAGAATACAAAAACATGAAGAAATATAGATCAACATCCAACAAAGAATAACTTTATTAACAATTTTTTAGTCTTTAAACAAAAAGATTTAAAGTGCATCAATTTGCCTGAAATAAGAAAGTATCCTTATTTAAACTGTAAACATTTTTGACCAATAATTTGAACCATTCGATACTGAAAAATAAAATAAAATAAAATCAATAAATAACAATAAATTCAAATTGATCAGCAATATTAATTCAGGAGCAAGTGTACCAAAACAGCTACTGCTGCTAACTCAGCTGACTTCTTCAGCCGGGGACCACCCATCAACGAGTGTTTCGACCCTTTAAACCCGGGACACTCTCAGGGTGGCGGGTCTGCAGTGATGATGTCAGCTGATAGCTTCCAGCTTTTCTCCTCTCTCTTCAGCCACAGCCAGCTCGATGACCTTTCAGCTGCTTGGCATACTGCTTTTACAGTTCTCTTCCTGTCCCTGCCCTTGACACCAAGGCTTCCTAATGTTCTCCATAAGGACTGTGCAACGAATCCTCTCGCTCCTACTTCTACAGGAAAAAGCCAACACTTCCAACCTCGTTGCTGGCACTGTTCAACCAATTCAGTGTACTTGGCTTTCTTGCGCTCAAACGCTTCCTCACATCTTGTTTCCCAGGGTACCGTGAGTTCAACGATTACAATCCTCTTGTTCTTTGCACACCAAATGACGATATCAGGCCTCAGAGTAGTCTGGACTACCTCTGGCAAGACCAGCCTCCGGCCCAGGTCAACTATCATTTCCCACTGCTCTGACTCGCCAAGCACTGATGATGTTGGCTGAGCCACTATAGTTTCCCTAGCCTCCCCCTCTTTGACGAAGTTGATACATTTTCTTGTTTTCTTGGGGGTCCTCTTCTTTCTCCTTTCTCTGTCTAACGTGTCAGCCAGTTCCCGTAGAACTTTGTCATGTCTCCATGTATAGCGGCCTTGATTCAGTGCATCCTTCCACTGTTGAACTAGCTATTTTGTAGAGCATGAGCAGCCACACTTTAACCTACAAAAAAAAAATGAATAAAACAATTTGTATTTTTATTATTATTATTATTATTATTATTGTTGTCAAAATGATTAAGTCCAGATTATTGGTACAATGAGCACATTTTCAGTACACAGCTTTTCGAAGCCGGGTTTAAAGCACAATACTGAACTCTCAGCTCCTTCTCAATGCTGAACTGGGACCTGCACATATTTTCACAGTGCTGATGTCATCCAGCATGATGGAGATCGTGTGTGCTGCAGGTAGGATCAGTTTCTCTGCTCTATAGGAGGGAACCGGTGTACCCAGTGGAAAGCCTTGCAAGCACAGAGAGACCGAAGAGAAGACTGAACCGTTTTAAACCAGATGATTAATTTAATAATCCATGCTGGTATCCATACTTGATGAGTGAGATAGCATGGACAGTACATCGTGCATTGTGGTTAGGCCATCTACATTACAGCAAGAAGGTTCTGGGTTCCAGTCTCTAGTGTGAAGAGAGTGTTGGGAGATAAGATAAGATAAGACAAGATACAACTTTATTAATCTCACAATGGAGAAATTCACTGTTACAGGCTCTTGAGGTACCATCAGTAGGGGGTGCAAAAATAGATACATATACAAACATACACACATACATATATAAGTAAATAAATAAATAGATACATAAATAGTATAAATTAATAAACAATAAATGAAAAGAAGGGAACGACTTTGTAGACTGGCCTATATTAAAGTGTAATGTATCTGAGTGCACAGTAGATGGGTTGATATGGTTCACGGTCAGTGGGGTAGATGTGGTTGATTAAAGTGCACGGGGTTTTTATTGCACATAACCGGTATTTTCACAGACCGTTACAAAGTGGCGTTGTACAGTCTGACAGCGGTGGGAATGAATGACCTGCGGTAGCGCTCCTTCCTGCACTGAGGATGTCTCAGTCGTCCACTGAAGGAGCTACTCAGCTTCTCTACAGTCTGGTGCAGTGGGTGAGAGCTATTGACCAGGATGGATGTGAGCTTTGCTACCATCCTCCTCTCACTCACCTCCTCCACAGAGTCCAGTGGGCAGCCTAGGACAGAGCTGGCCCTCCTGACCAGCTTGTTCAGTCTCTTTCTGTCCCGCTCTGTGCTGCCCGGGACCAGCAGATGGCAGCGTAGAGGATTGCAGAGGCTACCACAGAGTCATAAAAAGTCCTGAGCAGAGGTCTGCATACTCCGAAGGACCTGAGTCTCCTCAGAAGGTGGAGGCGACTCTGGCCCTTCTTGTACAGGGCGTTGGTGTTGTGGGACCAGTCCAGTTTATTGTTAAGGTGAACACCCAGGTACTTGAAACTGTTCACTATCTCAATGTCCTGTCCCTGGACGTTCACTATTGAGTGTGTGTGTGTGTGTGTGTTAGAGTGCTTCTTCTAAAGTCGACCACCATCTCATTCATCTTCCTAGTGTTCAAGCACAGGTGGTTGTGCTCACACCAGTCCACGAAGTCAATGATGACCGACCGGTACTCCAGCTCGTTCCCCTCTGATATACGGCCCACGATGGCGGAGTCATCCGAGAACTTCTGGAGGTGGCAGCTGTCTGTGCTATAGCTGAAGTCCGAGGTATAAATGATGAAAAGGAAGGGTGAGAGGACGGTGCCCTGCGGTGCCCCCGTGCTCCAGACTACCACCTTTGACTTACAGCCGCGCAGCCACACGTACTGTGGATGGTTAGTAAGGTAGTCGATAATCCAGGCAGCAAGATACCCGTCCACTCCCACGTCCTCCAGCTTCCCCCGCAGAAGCGCTGGCCTGATGGTGTTGAAGGCGCTGGAGAAGTCAAAGAACATGACCCTCACAGCGCTGCCAGCGATCTCCAGGTGGGTGAGTGCCCGCTGCAGAAGGTAGATGATGGCGTCTTCTACCCCGATGTTGGGCCTGTAGGCAAACTGCAGCGGATCTAGGGTGGGGCTCACCATAGAGCGGAGGTGTACGAGGAGTTTGCTTCCCATGATTGGATGGACTTTCTCTGGGTGCTCTGGTTTCCTTCTATAGTACAAAGACATATAGATTGAGCTAAATAGCTGTTCCAAATTGGCCCTAGGTGAGAGTGAATGGTTTTTGTGTGTGTGTGTGTGTGTGTGTGTGTGGTCCTGTGATAGAATGGCAAACTGTTTAGGGTGCACGTTGTCTTTGTCCAGAGTCGGCTGAGATATGCTCCAGGCACCCTGTGACCCTTGTAGGATTATGTGATTCAGCAAGGGTATAGAATATCATGTTGTTCTTTAATCCGTAAACAGAACGAATACTGAAACACCAGCGGTCGCTCCACTTTCCATATAAGGTCAGTGTTTCCTGTTCTCGGTTGCCATAGTGATTAATTTGTTTCAACTGTTGCTCATTAGCCTTCATTGGTGCATATTGAAATTCTCAGCATTTCTTACTGAGGTAGTGAAGCATTCCTACACCTCTATTTCTTCTTCTTCCTGGAACACATTACATTTCTCCCTGTTGTACGCCATCAAAGGTTCCTACTGTTTCTGTCATCTCTCGTTCTAACTCCACCCACACCGGGTAATAAGATTGTGAATAATCCTGCTGTTGCTTTTCATCTGTGAGGAGGTGGACAGGTAATTAAGTGTCCGGTTATGTATTGAAATCTGAACTCTGTTCTTAGGAAACTGTCCATAATTAATTCAATATTCTGCTCAGAGACACAATGAGAGAACAGAAAACTACGAATGGCAGGAGGAGAGATGAATAGAGGTGAGAGGACAAAGAGAGACAAAGAGAGAAGAGATGTGGAGAGAAGGAAAGACTAAGAGAGGTGTGTGGACAGGAGAGGAAAATAAGAGAGCTGAAAGTAGCGGAGGAGAGAAGACTATAAGAGATGAGAGGAGAGATGAGGAGAGAAATGAGAGAAGAGGAATGTCAGAGAGACAGGAGGAGAGATAGAGAGTAGAGGAGAATAAGAGATGAGAGGAAAGGAGGATAGAGAGATGGAAGGAGTGAAGAATAAGAGAGATGAGAGTATGAGAGATGAGAGGAGATGAGGAGAGATAAAAAAGGAGAAGAAAATGAGAGAAATGAGGAGAGGAGACTATGAGAGACGGGAGGAGAGGAAATGAGGATAAGAGAGACAGGAGGAGAGATAAGGAGAGGAGACAAGACTATGAGAGATGGGAGGAGAGGAAATGAGGATAAGAGAGACAGGAGGAGAGATGGAGAGAGGAATAAGAGAGATGAGATGAAGGAAGATGAAACAGAGATGGGAGGAGAGATGAGAAGAGGACAATCTGAGAGACAGGAGGTGAAATGAGGAGAGGAGACTAAGAAAGACAAAAAGAAGAGATGACAAGAGGAGCAAAGACAGGAGGAAAGAAAAAAGTTGAGCTGAGTGAAGAGCAAAGGAGAGAAGAGCAGATAAAAAGAAGACACAGAGGGAAGACGAGAGGCAATGAGTGAAAAGATTATGAAATAAAAGATGAGGAGTGATGGTGAGAGGAGAGAAGATGAGAAATAAGAGATGTGTGAAGCAAAATTATGAGAGAGAGAGAGAGAGAGCAACAAGATGTGCAGAGGGACGAGAGGAGGAGAGAAGATGGCGAGAATAGAAAAGACATCAAAACCGGAGGAGATAACAGAAGAGAATATGGAAGAAAAGCAGTGAAATAAAGAGGAACCTGAGAAAACCTTTGAAGAACCTGAAGGTGAAGGTTTTCCAGCTCTTTGTTTCTTGAGCTCAAATTCCTGAAGTATAAAGTGTTTGAATATTTATTACACTGAAATTCTTCAATAATCAAAGCTTGTCATTATAAACATGTCAAACCCAGATGTTTGTGTTGCATTGCAGCTGCAGAGGATTCCGGTTGACGTGCTGAATGGAGCTCTGAATGAACCGAAATGAGCAGATTTCGTTTTATTTCTCCTGAAATCTGTGAGATTGTAAAGCTGTAATTAATTTCTGATTGCTTTATCAAGGAAGATGTTTACCTGGCTTCATTCAAACCCAGACACTGCTTTGGATTGGTTTAAAATCAGCGGTTGCCATCTAGTGGAGGAGCTCTGCAACTACAGCCGCAAGTCTACAGGACTTCTTCTTTTCCTTTCGGCTTTTCCCTTCAGGGGTCGCCACAGCGAATCATCTGCCTCCATCTCACCCTATCCTTTGCATCTTCTTCTCTTACACCAACGACCTTCATGTCCTCCTTCACCACATCCATGAATCGTCTCTTTGGTCTTCCTCTAGGCCTTTTGCCTGGTAGTTCCAGCCTCAGCATCCTATTACCAATATACTCACTTTCCCTCCTCTGTACATGTCCAAACCATCTCAATCTAGCCTCTCTGACTTTGTCTCCAAAACGTCTTACATGTGCTGTCCCTCTGATGTGCTCATTCCTAATCCTATCTATCCTCGTTACTCCCAAAGAGAACCTCAACATTTTCATCTCTGCTACCTCCAACTCTGCCTCCTGTCTTTTCCCCAGGGCCACTGTTTCTAACCCATACAACATCGTTGGCCTCAACACCGTCTTGTACACTTTTCCTTTCATTCTTGCCGATACCCTCCTATCACACATCACACCGGACACTTTTCTCCAACCATTCCAACCTGCCTGCACACGCTTCGTGAATTCCCCTCAGACACACATCCGCATGCACATTTATTCTCATATTAATTAAAAAGTTTTCACTACATGTTATTAATTAGTCCTAATAACTGGTTTTGTTTACAGTTCATCGTATTACACATGTAGAAAATGATACTTTAATCCAGAACAGTTTCAACAGTGCACTGATTCATCTCAGAATCACCGGCCACGAATCACCGCGAATGAATCGGCTCGTTGAATCGATTCTTTCTAGGTTTTTTTTCTTCTCATTCATAATGGTGTCAGAGAATGGCTGCAGCCTATTACAGCCAACTCTGGGCAAATACAGGGCACATCCTGAACAGCTCCCCAGTCCATCACATGGAACACACACACACACACACACACACAGAGGTAATTTGAAGCAAACAGTTCGTCTCGTGTACATATCTTTGGACTGTGGGAGGAAACCAGAGTTCAGGAAGAAACTCGTGCAAGCTCGGAGAGGTTACAAACGTCACACTGGACTCCTCCCTCCACAACCCCACCCCGATTCTGTCTCTGATTTGATCTGTCTTCTGTCTCTGTTTGGGACATCACTCTGAACTCCTGTGTGTATTACTCCGAGTTTATAAAAGACTAGTATGCAATTAGCACAGGAAGTCTGAGGATATTTCAGGTCGATGAGAGGAACGCTGTGGAATCTCAGCCACAGGAAATCACCAAACATCGCCATCACCGCCTCCTCGGTCACATCACGCGCATTCCTAACATTTCATCTGTACAGCGCTGAAGGAGAGGTTTATTATTAACATATGTTTACTTTTAAAATAAACTCAAACACACACACACACACACACACACACACACACACACACACAAACAGAAAAACACTCACACAAAACACACACATATACACACACACATCCGCACATACAAACACAAACACGCACAACACAAAAACACACATGCATCTGCACACTCACACATACATACACAAACTCGCACACAAAAACACACAAACAAACACTCACCCACAAGCACACTCACACACACACACACAAACAAACACAACACATACACACACGAAACGCACACATATACACACCCACACAAAAACACTAACACAAACACACACACACACACACACACACACAAAACACACACACATGCACACTTGCGCACACAAACACTCACACAAACATGCACACACATAAACAAACACAAAAACACACATATACAAACTCACACAAAACACACGCAAACACATACCCACACATGCAAATGCACACATATGCACCCTCACACACATGCACAGACATACGCACACACAAAAATACTCACACACAAACACACAACCACACATACACAAACACACAAAAACACTCACACAAACACACACATACAAACTCTCTCTCAAACACATACACGAGGGGAAGATGGCTTTTAACACACCTGTGGGTCACTTCGAGTATCTGGTCATGCCGTTCGGTCTAACCAACGCCCCGGCGGTTTTCCAAGCCCTGGTAAATGACATGCTCAGGGACATGTTGAACCGCTTTGTGTTTGTTTACCTGGACAACATCCTAATGTTCTCTAAGGACCATGACGAGCAACTCCGTCACGTGAGAATGGTTCTAATGAGGCTCCTAGAGAATTTATGATTTGTCAAAGCTGAGAAGGGCGAGTTCCATGTCTCCTCAGTCTCATTCCTAGGGTACATCATGGAGAAGGGGCGGATAAGACCAGATCCGGCAAAGGTGAAGGCGGTGGCGGAGTGGCCAGCTCCAGGGACGCAGAAACAGCTGCAGAGGTTCCTGGGTTCACCAACTTCTATCAACGATTTGTACAGCACTATAGCCACCTAGCATCCCCCTCACACAGCTGACATTGGCCAAAGCGCCCCTCGAGTGGTCCCATAGTGCGCAGGCGGTGTTTGACAGACTGAAGTCAAAATTCGTCAATGCACCTGTACTGATCCATCCTGACCCCTTGCTGCAATTCGTGGTGGAGGTGAATGCCTCAAACTTAGGGGTGGGGGTGTTCCTCTCCCAGCGCTCCCCAAGAGATCAAAAATTACATGCGTGTGCCTTCATCTCCTGTCGCTTGTCCCCGGCAGAACAGAACTATGACATTGGGAACCGTGAGCTGCTGGTGGTGGTCTTTGCACTCCAAGAGTGATGGCACTGGCTAGAAGGGTCAGCCCACCTCTTCGTGATCTGGACCGACCACAAGAACCTGTCCTACTTTTGTACAGCCAAGAGGTTGGCATGATGGTCCCTCTACCTGGGGAGATTCAACTTTACTATGACGTACTGCTCCAGCCCCTGGAACACTAAACCCAACTCTCTCTGCAGGCAGTTCTCCCCGGGGAAGACACCACCATGGAGACCATCCTGCCTGCCTCCTGCGTACTTGGAGCCGCTCGATGGGAGGAACCAGAGCCCGTTGGGTGCCCCCAAGTTCAGTTATATGTTCCCTTGCCAGACAGAAACCCAGTGCTCCAGTGGGCTCACTCGTCAAACTTGGCCTGCCACCCCAGAGTCCGCCGAACCCTCTTTCTCCTCCAACAACGTTTCTGTTGGCCAACCATAACAGCTGACATCAGGGAGTTTGTTGGAGGTTGTGCCACCTGTTCCTGGAGCAAGTCATCCCATGATGCACCCTTGGGCCTCCTCCAACCCTTATCCATACTTCATCGCACCTGGTCACACATTGCGGTGGACTTCATCATGGGGTTACCTCCGTCTGAGGGCAACACGGTCATCCTGACGGTAATAGACCGCTTCTCTAAGAGTTTGGAGGGTGTTTTGCAACACCATAGGAGTCTCTTACAGTCTGACCTCCGGCTACCATTCTCAATCTAACGGGCAGGCGGAGTGGACAAATCAGAGCCTTGAATCCTCCCTGTGCTGTATCGCCTCCCAGCCTCCTGGTCCTCCCGTGCATTGAATACTCACAGAACTCCCTGGTTTCTGCTGCTACAGGGATGGGCCCCCTTCATGGTGATCAATGGGTTCCAGCCTCCCCTGTTTCCCATCCATCCAGGTGCACTTTCGCAGAGCACGCTGGGTCTGGAAAGAAGCTCGTGCCACCATGGAACAGTCAGCAGCCCGAAATCAGAGAATCTCTGATCGCCACCGGACCCCAGTGCCACCCTACACAGTTGGGCAATGGGTCTGGCTCTCCTCCAGGGACCTGCCCCTGCAGATCGACTCCAAGAAGTTAGCCCCCAGATACATTGAGCCCTGTCATCGAGCAGATTATAAACCCCAGTGCTGGTCGACTCAAGCTCCCAGCCTCACTTAAAGTGCACCCAGTGTTCCATGTATCCATGGTCAAGCCCATGATGAAAAGGCCCCTTCAACCCATACCGACCCCCTACCGCCACCTCCTCCCCGGCTGGTTGATGGACATCCAGCGAACACGGTGAATCGTATCCTTGACGTGCGCAGGCAGGGTCAAGGGTTCCAGTACCTGGTGGACTGAGAGGGGTATGGGCCTGAGGAACATTCCTGGAGCCCTCGTTCCCTAATCCTGGACCCAGACTTGCTGGCTGAGTTCTATTGTCGGTTCACGGACAAGACTGGTCGGGTGCCAGGTACGCTCCTTGGGGGTGGGGAGTACTGTTATGGTCTGTGTTAGTTAGCGGCTTTTAACATTCTTTCTCTCTCCCTATGCACTGCAGGTGCTGGCGAGGGGCGTGGCTGTCACACGCCGGCGGAATCCGGAGAGCACACCTGATTCCACTCAGCCATCAACAGGCTATAAAGATGAGCGGCGCACCCCCACCCCACCCCTCCCCACCCCCCAGCGCGAGAAGATTGTTTCCTCCATGCAATCCCATCTCCCCGTAATCTCACTGGCTCCTGCTTCCCAGCTCCGTGCTCGACCGGTTCCAGCTTTGATAGTTCTAGTGATTTTGGTTTTCGTGTTTTCCCTCACTTCTACGGTGAACACGATTTCCCATACTCCAGTGCCTGCTCTGTGTTCAATAAAAGTCATTGTATCATCATACTTGGTCTCCTACATCTTTGGATCTGACTGAAATGCTCCTGGCATCACAATTTTATCCTATACTTTATCCTATACTTTAAAATATTAGTGACAGAAACAAAGTCCAACTGAGGCAAGTCGACTGTTATACAAAAGACTTGTATACCTACCTTAACAGAAGAGAAGAAATACACACACACACACGTACACACCTCACACACACACACACACACACACACACACACACACAAACACACAGACTTACATGTCAGACGCATACACACCATACATACAGAAAACACAAACATACACACATGCACACACACAGACAAACACACAAAAACACACACCTCGGGGATACACATATGCACTCTCATTCACACACTTTCATTCTCACACACACACTCTCTCATTCACACACTCTCATTCACACTCACACTCTCAGTCAAACACACACCCATGCACATACAAACATGCACACTCACACACACACACACACACACACACACACATAAACACAAGAACATACATACACCTCACACACACACAAAAACACACAACGATACACATACAAACATACACACACACACACACACACATAAACACAAGAACATACACTTCACACACATACACATTCTCATTCACACATGCAAAAACAACACAAACACCACACACATGCACACGTACACACACACACACAAAAATACACTTACAACCTCAGAAACATGCATGCTACATACACTTATACACATACATATGTACTTAAACACACAAAAACAAACGTATAAACAAACACGTACCCACACAAAAACACACACCCGAGACACGCACACACACAAACACTTACACCACACCCACCCATCCACACGCACACACATGGACATACCTACACCTCAAACACTCATTCCTAACAATTCTTCTGTACAGCACTGAAGTATTATTAACATGTTTACTTTTAAAATAAACTCACACACATACACACATTTACACCTCAGACAAACACATGCACACACCTCACACACATCTCAGACATACATACTCCGACAAATAATATGTTGAAGTCAGTTACTCATTGAGATTCATTCATCTTCTCTCACAAAGATGAGAATTACACTCACAAAGAAGGAAGTATGAAGCGAGAGAGAGAGCAAGAGAGGGGGAGAGAGAGAAAAGAGAGAGGTGTGGGAAGAGAGGCAAGAGAGATGGGGAGAGAGAACAAGAGAGAGGGGGGAGAGAAAAGAGAGATGGGGAGGGAGAGAGAGGGGGAAGAAAGATGAGAAGGGAGAGTTTGAGAGAGAGAGAGAGAGAGAGAGAGAGAGAGAGAGGGAGGGGGAGAACAATAGAGAGGGGGGAAAGAGAGAAAAGAGAGTTTGGGAGAGAGAACAAGAGAGAGAGAGAGAGATGAGTGATGAAGCAAAAGTAATAAAGTGATAAAGTTCTGTTTTGTTTGGTTGGGTTGCCAGGTAAAGGTTCCGTGTCATGTGGAACCCTGCCGCAGTGTTTCGAGGGTTCTGTGTAAAATTTTTAAAATCTTTATTGTATATGAAGAACCTGCATTTCTTACAAACCCATAAAAAACGCAACGGTCCTGAGACGGTAGCATCAGCATCAGGCACTTGACATTCCTGTAACTGGAATAAATAAAAATAATGCTGGTGCACTCTTGGGTCAGGAAGAGGAACCGCGGTGAGGTCCGGTTTAGGTCTCTTCCTCCACCACGTGGCTGAGAGGAGGAGACAACGAGGACAGAGGATGAACAGGCTGTGTGGGGAACGGCGGGATGTTTGAGTGATGTATTTAAAGACATATAAATCATCCGTTCCGAACAGGAAATGGCTACGTGCTGAGTGGAAAACGCAATGCCTACATGAACCAGAAATTACAACACCGAACTATTTTACATGTGCTGGACATCCATCAGTGGTCACTTTAATAGGAATACCCAGAGGCTGCAGTCATTGTGGTATTGTAAGCTTGGTGATGAAAAAGGTCAACGGTTAAACTGGTTCAAAGCTGGCAGGAATATAATTAATCTGGACGAGACGTGTTGAGCAGAAAGGCATCTCAGAGCACGCAGCCTTGCAGCCGTGAAGCGACGTCCGGCTCGCAGAAAAGGATGACGGAACAGATCATGCGGCAGAAAAACAAGTTTTTATAAATCATGCATGCCGATCTGCAGGTTTTTTATCCAAATGTAATACAAATTTCACGCAAAGTCACAAAAAATACACAAATAGCATTGGTGTGTATGCATGAGCTGCTGTTGTGAAGGTTCTGAAGAGAACGTGTCCTGAAACACTCTCACTTAGTAATTCAATGCACTAGTTATTCCTATTAGAGACACAGGGAGGCTAAAGCCTATCTCAGCGAAGATGGGTTCTTCCAAAAAACAATGCCCCAGACCATCACAGGGCCAGCACACACACACACACACACACACACAACCATTCACACTCACACACACCTCAGGGCAATTTGGAACAGCTTGATGTGCATGACTACGGATTGAGGGATGAAACTGGAGTACCTGAGAAAAAACCCATTCAAGCACACGGAGAACATGGAAACCCCACAGAGAAATGGCCTCACTGAACCTCAGACTCGGACCCGGGAACTTCTTTGTGTGTGTTGAATGTGCTAACCACTACACTATCATGCCTTCACTCGTAGAAATTAAATTTTATTAAAGGCTATCAATAAAGATAATAAAAGGTTGAAACAGAACATATGCACCCATTGTTTTTGCTGCATGTTTTCATCAATGTGCAGAAAAATATAAACGTGAAACAACAAAGTAAAAGGGTGTGGCTAAGTAACAGAGATTTGAGCAGATGGTCTGGTGATCAGTGGCTGGTCAGGTGCCCTCTTCCAGCATATCCACCATATAAACCAGTCTGAACACCAGCAGTTGTTCTATACAGGGGGTCTGGAACACACACACCACTGAAAATCAAACATAAACGCTGAATTATAGCCAGGAGACGTTATGATGTCATGAATCCAAATTCATGATTTGAAGGCAAAACAATGTAGGACTGATCTACCACTGACCAAATCCAACGGTCAACCAATATGGACCCAGAGAGGGGTCGGAGTTCTCACCTTGGAAGCTCGTTGCTTTGTGCTCGTGCACTCAGAACCAGTCGAGATGACTCTGCAGTGCTGGCGAAATAAACTATTTCCCTGAACGGACTCAGGACTACAATTCCCTTTACAGTGATGATATAACCACTTCACGGTTAACTACTCTAAAGCAAACGTGAAACAGGACCCTACTGACCACGCACAGGATTCGAACCAAGTACCTTCTTACTGTGAGGCAGGCCATTACACTCCAATAGCCATGATATGCACCGTACATGGTATAGGTTTAATTGGCAGTGGTGGTCTAGTGGTATAGGGCGCTGGATCGCTGATCCAAAGGTTGGGGGTTCGAGTCCCACTTTCCACAAGGTTGTCACTGTCCCCCCCCAGTGCGGCTAACTGGGTTATCAAAGGCGGGCCATGTCTCTCACTGTCTATGGTGAGAGGCATGTAAAAGAACCATTGCTGACTTTCGTAAAGAGTAGCTGCAAAGCCGTCAGCGTGAGCCGTCAGAGTTTTACACATTCATTCATGAATATTCATTCTGAGCCATTTAATACTAATTAGGCTCCCGGGCAGGCTGGTGCCCATCTCAGCAGACTCTGGGCGAGGGCAGAGTACATCCTGGACAGCTCCTTCTTACAAAGGTCAGCAACGGTTCTTTAACATGGACCATCACCACAGACAGTGAGAGACATGTCCGGCCTTGAATACCCATATAGTGCACTGGGGGGCCAACCGGTGATAGTGGGGCTCGAACCCTCAACCTTCAGGTCAGTAATCCAGCACCTTACTACTGGCGCACTGCTGCTATATGTTTATTTCAATTGTAATATTATAACAAGAATCATTGTGACCATGAACACAATAGTGATTCCGTTTATTGTTTGGCAGTTTTGATGAATCCGACTCCTGTGACGTGTTGGAGAGATGTGTGGACTCCACCACCTCGAGGCGCACTTGTTCTGTGTGTAATAAGAACCGAAACGGCGCGCGCGCGCACACACACACACGCACACGCGCGCGCTGAGCAATAAAGCAGGCTGTGCTCGGAACGCTCACGTCCTCCAGCATGAGCAGCCTGGAGCCGGATCCCGCTGTGCCGGCGCTCCCGATGCGCGTTGAGTTCACCGGGAACCCCGGGGTCCGTTACGAGCTGGTCCTCACGGAGAAGGAGTTCACGGTCCAGAAAGTCGGTCCCGGGATCCGGAAATCCGAAAGGTTCACCGCGATAGTCCTGCAGGACTGCATCGGTTGCCGCGCGTACGAATCGGAGGACGGAGCGGACACGGCCGCGGGTTTGGAGGTGTATCACTACCCGGTGAAGAGACACTGGGTCGGGCTGTGTTCAGCGCTGGGACGGTGCAGAGTGGAGCACCGCTTACGGATGGCAGTGAGCCCGGACCCGCGGATCAACCTGGAGGAGGCGCGGAGATGGAGCAAAGCGATCCGGGACGGCTCGGTCCACCGGCCAGGTGCGTTCCATAACAAGCCCCCTGAGGGACAAACTCAGCACCACACTCAGCCGGAGAATAAGAGAGAAATTAGTTATTTACAGTTTATGAAGTTTTGTGAGTTATTTCACTGAAAACAACAAATAAATAATAAATAATAAGAAGAAGAAAATGAAAAGTAAAAACAACACGAAACACTAAAGAAAGAAAATTAAAATATATACTGTATAAACAAAAATGATGGATTTAAAGGAAAGAAAGATTTGATGTCTTGATTTGATGATTTGGGTCACGGGGAGGCTGCGCCCATTACAGCCAACTCTGGGTGAGGGCGGAGTACATCCTGAACAGCTAACCCAGCCATTGCAGGGAGCTAGAGAAAAAGAAAGTTAAAAAAGTTAAAGCTATCAAAGGAAACGAAAAAAGGTCTGAAAAAGAAAAGGAAAGAAAATTCAATGGATGCTGTGATTGGCGAAATATTAAGGGATGACAGAAATACTCAAAGTGCTGACAAAGCATGCTAGGGCGGCTGATGGAAGCAGCTTTGGAACCCAAAAGTGGCGGGTTCATTTCCAGAACCAGCAGGAAAAAGTGGGGGGATGGGGAGCTGCACCTTCACTTCCTCCACTTGTATGGCTGAAGTACACTTGAGCAAGGTACCTAACCCTCAACTGCTCTCTGGGTGCCACCAAGGTGTGTAGCAGCCCACTGCTCCAAGTGTGTGTGTCACTGTTGGGTGTACATGCATGTGTATGTGTGTGTATATGTGTGTGTGTGTGTGTGTGTGTGTGTGTGTGTGTATGTGTGCATGTGTGTGTGTGCATATGTGTGTGTGTGTGTGTGTGTGTGTGTGTGTGTGTGTGTGTGTGCGTGTGTAAATATAATAATTTCCCTTACGGGATTAATACAGTACAGTATAGCAAACAAAAAAAGAAAAAAAGAAAGAAACAGAGAATAAGTAACAAAATGTTAAAATAAACAGAAAGACAATCACAGATGAAGGAAAAAAGAAAGAGAAGGAATTGGGGGTGGGTGAATTAAAGCGATAAAGACTGAGGGAATGTATGGACAGAAGAAAGAATGAGCCCAGGTCTTTGTGAATGTTTTCCCTCGAACAGGAAGTGTGCAATATTTTTGTCCAGTCTATTATGTTTCGATGTTTTCGACGGTTCTTTTCCATTGCACCTACAATACAAACGCTATTCACACACGGCCCCGACCTCAGTGGGTTCACACACCTGCGGAGGTATTTATATTGTGGCAGGGACACAGATCAGCTTTGTTCACATAACTCAACCCTGCAAGGTTGAATTCATCAGCGCAGAAGGAAAATTCAACACTGCTGATTGTTTTCCTCCACGCGGTTTGAAAAACACTGGTTTACATCTCGAAGTAAAAGCAGTTGGAGCTGTCTGTCCACAAATAGCTGGATTACAAAATACCATCAGTCCTATCAGCCAACCTGTGTCAGATTCAAACACCAAGATCTACAAATATCTGAGGCAAAAAAATGCACCTCGGAAAAGTCACTGTTGTGAGGAGCGATAGCATAACTGACGAACACATGGGGTAGCTGCTGTATGATATGCTAATACATATGCTAATGCTGACAGCAAAAAAAAAAAACATGCTAGTGGACAATAAAAATTTCCTTTACTGCCAGCTCAGAGTGTTTGTATTTATCCGTATTCTACCGCACGCGTGGGGCCAGTGGCATCGTGGTTAGGGTGCTGCGCTCATGATCGGGAGGTTGTGAGTTCAAATCCCACTGAGACCCTCACTGTGCTAAGACCCCTGGGCAAGGTCTCAACCACAAGTGTGCCTCTGGTCACCCAGCAGTATAAATGGGTACCAGTAAAATGTACTGGGAAGGTAACCTGCGATGGACTAGCGTCCCATCCAGGGGGAGTTGAACTCCAGGTCGCTTCACACTACAGAAACCGGGGATAAGCACCGGCCTGATGAGCCACAAGGCTCGGGTGTAAAAACCCAACAGACTTTACCTACCTACCTAACGCAGATTGCCCTAGTCGGTTTTAGCTATCGTAGGCCTACTGTTAGCAGATCTTTATCATATCTTATATTACAGTGGTGGCAATCTCACTTTCATGCAGTGCCACATGACTAAATTCCTAGGTCATCAATCACCAAATAATTACCAGGCATTGTTCAGCAT
>CM045730.1:16781553-16801553 GCA_024760905.1 Plotosus lineatus
AACTATTGTACACTGAGGAAACCCACACAAGGACAAGGAGAGCATGCAAACCCCACAGCGCCGGGACGTGTAACCCATCGCACCGTTGTGCTGCCCCTCTGAGAGACTACTTGATTTGAAAAAGTAATTTCAGAACAAACACAGCAAGCATTGGATGTGAAACAGCTTCCATCTCCGGTTCTTAGCATCGAGGCCCGGTCTGGATGGTTCTCCGATAACCCCTCCTCCCTGATTACAGATTCGACTTCTTTAGACATCATTACTGAAGGTTTCTGTTAAAATTACACACCAGGAGGCCTGGGTTTTAACGAGGAGGCGTTCGACGTCCATCAAAGACTCCATTCATCATTTTGGAGGTCTCACGGGCACTCTGGCGTAACCGAACTTGATGATTAACACTTGGCGCACCCAACTTGGCACAACCTTGAGGCAATCCAGTTCCTCCTGGCTCTGTGTTTGTGGAATGTGATGGTTCCATCAGTGGAACCGGTTCTCACGCCCTCATCACATTATGAAAACCTCCTTGTCGCCGCCTTCAATGTGTGTGACGTTATGTCGCTAGTCTCTTTAGATGCTTCCAGAAATATGGGCGCATTGTTTTATCTTGCACTAAAAACAAATAAGACAAAAAGACAAATAAAAGCATGTTTATTTTAATATAGAATTAGTTATAATAAAGTAAAATACACTGATTTAGACCGCAGTGGTCCAGAGCTGCCGCTGCCCAGGACAGTGTATTTTAAAGTTAAAAAATTGATCCATATCTGCTTTCAACCAAAAACGAAACTGTTGTGTTAAGCCAATGAAGTCCATCGGGCTCAGTAATTCTGTGCTGATTGCGGTGTGCACCAATCTCAGGCTCGGTACCTGTGAGACAAACCCGCCTCCCAGATTTCCTGAATAGCATGTCCGCTTCACAGCAAGAAGGTAGTGGGTTTGAGTTCTGGGCTCGAGCGTATATGTGGGGAGTTTGCATGTACTTCCCATACTTGCATGGGTTTTCTCCAGGTACTCTGGTTTCCTCCCACAGTCCAAAGTTGTTCCAATTGGCTGTTCCAGATTGCCCGAGGTGTGACTGTGAGTGTGAATGCTTGCATGTATTATGTTCCTGCAGTGGTCCGACAAGCTGTTCAGAATATACCCCGCATTTGCCAGAGTCAGCTGATATAGGCGCCAGTCTCACCAAGACACTACAGTGGTAGGATTCAGCGGTTTGGCAAATATGTACAGTATATGTAGCAGCACGCAAAATTTAAAGTATTATAATAATAATACATATAATTCTAAAAATAATAATTGAAGGTAGAAGTAATGTTAAGATAATAAATAATAAACACTATTTAAAAGTAAAAACTTAAAGTTATAAAGAAATATTCACACACACACACACACACACACACACACACACGTTTCATAAAGATTCAGTCCAGCTCATTTAAAACATAAACATGTTGGTATTTTGAGACGTGCAGCTATTTTTGGCGGCTGTTGCGTGTGCTTTTTGAGGGTCTCTTCCCGGTCGGTAAAGGATGTGGACCTTGGTGTCCCATCACGTTCCACCCCGAGTGAAACAGGAAGTCATGGATGATGGGCTGTGATAAAGAAAACTAGAATATCCAATGGAACTTGCTCCTCTCATGCTGCGTGTGGTTCTCAGGAATTTCCAACAGATTGTTATTTATTTCGCTGGTAAACAAATGATGAGTGATGATGTCATGAAGAATTTTTGATCTTATATTTTTCACTCATGATCTGCATTCTTCTTCAGAACTGAATAACACGTGCTGATTAATCCGCAGGATCGTCTGAGGAATTATAATCACACGCCCTGTTTTATTTTGCTCGCTGAACACCTTTTGTTGTCACTCGAGACGACAACATCAAGAAGATATGCTAAATATTCCTGTGCCCTCATGCCGCCGCAAATTCCTTTCTGGAGCGTTTCAGTATCGGTTTGCAGGTTTCTGCATGTTGATGGCACTCCAGGAATGACACTGCACTGTTTCTCCCTCTCTTTGTCTGTTTGTCAGGGGGTGTGTGTGTGGAGGTAAGGAGGCCCCGGAGGTTCCTGGTCCTGATAAATCCTCGTAGTGGTAAAGGTCGAGCAGAGGCATTGTTCCATAACCACGTTCAGCACATGCTACAGGACGCTGACATCACATACACGCTTAAAATTACAGGTGAGGACACACACTGGGGTGCAGGTAATTATTTTAAAACATGGTGCATAACTAACTGCTAAAGTGTCATTTGTTGATGGACAGCTGGACTAGTATGGGATTGATAAATAGCCAAAGTGCAGCGTGCGTTACGTGAGAACGGGGCAATCTGATTGGTTTGCTAGCTCAGGATAATGGACATTATACACCTCGAGTTCCTAAATTATGACAAATGAATGAATACTAGTCAGTCGTTCAGAGTAAAACGCACAGACGCTCCCCGACTTACGTTTTTAATTGGCTCTGGACGGCCGAACGTAAGTTGTTACAGTGACGTATGAAGTGTGACGTATGACACTCATACTGTACTATACATCCATAAATACCATTACCGTATCTCATAAAACACCCATAAATCAATTATTATAAACATAACATTGTAAAATAATATCAAATACATCCAATAATATCAACATTAATTTCAAATAAGTCACTTATTTATACCAAGTCACTTTACATGAAGCTTAAAATAGCCAATCAATGCTTACAATATGTGAGGCGCTCAAAACCGAAAGTAGTGTACTTCTGAAAGTAGTGTACTTGCTGTGCGTTATACGGACTTCCGGTCTTTCAAGTGCGCAAGGGCTTAGTTGAACTCGTTTAGAACACAGCCTGCACTAATGTGAATCACCAGCAGAGCAGAGAGTTCTCTTTTTTCTGAATTTTTCATTCATATTACAACTCTCTTTGCTTAACTGAGTATGCATGGTAGATTGCGCGATCCAACCAGATAGTTAATTCATCTCTGTGTATGAGACTTGCACCCATGCTAGTAGGCTTACACTTCTGACCAACAATATTTGCTTAGGGTTACAAAAGTCTGCAAAACAGTGTAAACACAAAGATCACAAAGACGACGTCTTAACACAAGAGTAACACGCAGCTAACTGGGTTGTCAAAGGCGGGCCATGTCTCTCACTGTCTATGGTAAGAGGCATGTAAAAGAACCATTGCTGACTTTCGTAAAGAGTAGCAGCAAAGCCGTCAGCGTGTTTCTGTCCCTTGCTAAAAGGGTTGTGACAGGAAGGGCATCTGACGTAAAAACCTCTGCCAAATCAAACGTGCGAATCAGATGATTCACTGTGGCGACTCCCGAGTAAAAGGGAAAAAGCCGAAAGGAAGACAGACTGATAAAAATTAAACTTTCATATATTTTAGATTCATTGCACACCAACTGAAATATTTCAGGTCTTTTATCGTTTTAATACTGATGATTTTGGCATACAGCTCATGAAAACCCAAAATTCCTATCTCAAAAATTAGCATATCATGTTCAGGTAGTCTAAACGAGCTATTAACCTAATCATCTGAATCAACCAATTAACTCTAAACACCTGCAAAAGATTCCTGAGGCTTTTAAAAACTCCCAGCCTGGTTCATTACTCAAAACCGCAATCATGGGTAAGACTGCCGACCTGACTGCTGTCCAGAAGGTCATCATTGACACCCTCAAGCAAGAGGGTAAGATACAGAATGAAATCTCTGAGCGAATAGGCTGTTCCCAGAGTGCTGTATCAAGGCACCTCAGTGGGACGTTTGTGCGAAGGAAAAAGTGAAAGAAGGGCTGATTCCAGACCTTGGAGGACCTGTGGAAGCAGTGGACTGAGTCTGGAGTAGAAACATCCAGAGCCACCGTGCACGTGCAGAGGCGTGTGCAGGAAGTGGGCTACAGGTGCCGCATTCCCCAGGTCAAGCCACTTTTGAACCAGAAACAGCGGCAGAAGCGCCTGACCTGGGCTACAGAGAAGCAGCACTGGACTGTTGTTCAGTGGTCCAAAGTACTTTTTTCGGATGAAAACAAATTTTGCATGTCATTCGGAAATCAAGGTGCCAGAGTCTGGAGGAAGACTGGGGAGAAGGAAATGCCAAAATGCCTGAAGTCCAGTGTCAAGTACCCACAGTCAGTGATGGTCTGGGGTGCCATGTCAGCTGCTGGTGTTGGTCCACTTTGTGTTATCAAGGACAGAGTCAATGCAGCTAGCTATCAGGAGATTTTGGAGCACTTCATGCTTCCATCTGCTGAAAAGCTTTATGGAGATGAAGATTTCATTTTTCAGCACGACCTGGCACCTGCTCACAGTGCCAAAACCACTGATAAATGGTTTACTGACCATGGTATTACTGTGCTCAATTGGCCTGCCAACTCTCCTGACCTGAACCCCATAGAGAATCTGTGGGATTTTGTGAAGAGAAAGTTGAGAGACACCAGACCCAACACTGTGGATGAGCTTAAGGCCGCTATCGAAGCATCTTGAGCCTCCATTACACCTCAGCAGTGCCACAGGCTGATTGTCGCCATGCCACGCCGCATTGAATCAGTCATTTCTGCAAAAGGATTCCCGACCAAGTATTGAGTGCATAACTGAACATAATTATGTGAAGGTTGACTTTTTTTGTATTAAAAACACTTTTTTGTTGGTCGGATGAAATATGCTAATTTTTTGAGATAGGAATTTTGGGTTTTTCTTTACTTTTTTGCCAAAATTATCAATATTAAAACAATAAAAAGGCTTGAACTACTTCAGTTGTGTGTAATGAATTAAAAATATATGAAAGTCTAATGTTTATCAGTACATTACAGAAAATAATGAACTTTATCACAATATGCTAATTTTTTGAGAAGGACTAGTGTATATATATATATATATATATATATATATATATATGAGTACGTCTAAACTCAAAATTTGACTTTTTTTTTTTTTTTAAATGTAAAAGCGATAAAAGGTAAAACGGATGAACGTAAGTCGGGAAGCGTCTGTAATGGCATGCTTGAAAAGGGGGAGAAGCTACTATGATAGGTGATGCTTTGCAGTGGCTGAGTTGCATTATTGGGTGACCTATTGCATATCATCTTGAATTTTCATAGAGTTTGTGGGTGTGGCTAATAGTAAATGCCTTGTGAGCATGCTTGGTGATTTGTAGGTGATTGAGATTTAAAGCTGAGTGACATACCCATACAAAGCTAATCAATCAAACTGAAAGTCTGCGAAACCTTTTTGGTTCTTTTTGCTCGTCCATTCCGGAGTTTGAGTTTTATCCACTGAGTTGGTTTCACAGTACAAATGTTTTAATTATTACAAACACTTTACCGCATTAATATGCATGACTTTAGACTGGGGGACAAAACTGGAAAACACAGGAAACCCACGCACGCAACATGTAACACCCTCGCCTCGCCCTCATCTGGGACTCGAATCCTTGTTGTTTTATCTTCATATTGCTACCAATCCCTCAGATTAGTGTACAGAGATAAAAAATTAATTTACACTGAAATATTACGAGACGCTTTCAGGCCATTTTCTTTTCGCAGCACAGGAAGAGGCAGGCTTTATTCGTTTAAACATATGTGAAAGGAGCCTGAAAATAAATCGAGGGCAGTTAATGGTAGCTCGCTAATGTTTGACTTCCCTTCTCACACATCAATACACACACACATACACACATACACACATACACACACACACACACACACACACACACACACACTGAGAAAGTGTTCACTTGGAAATAATTTTGGGCATTTCAGTGCATCTGGCTTATGAGGTAAATGAACTGATAGTTTTAGACCAGCGTCGCTCTCCTACACCAACACCGAACAGTAACGTGTGTGTGTGTGTGTGTGTGTGTGTGTTTCAAGAGAGATTAATCCTGTCACTATGTACAGTAACTAAATCCAAAGACGTCTTGCTTTACTCATAATAGCAAAAGTTCCCCTTTTATTTCTGCAATGTCTCTCTCTCTCTCTCTCTCTCTCTCTCTCTCTCTCTCTCTCTCTCTCTCTCTCTCTCTTTCTTTCTCTCTCTCTCTCTCTCTCTCTCTCTCTCTTTCTTTCTTTCTCTCTCACAGACACACACACACACACACACACACACACACACAGTAAGGGAAAGGGCAGGATGGCCAGGCAGGGGAATGAAGATTTCGGGTTAATGGCTGACAGGGAGAGGGCAGCTCGGGGGTGTAGCGTTTAGCATGTCTGCCTCGCAGCAAGAAGGCACTGGGTTTGATTCCCAGCCTGGGCGTCTCTGTGTGGACTTTGCATGTTCTCCGTTCTTGGAAGGGTTTCCTCCGGGATTTCCGGTTTCCTCCCAGAGTCCGAAAACATGCACAATTGGTTAATTGGCTGTTCCAAATCATCCCTAAGTCTGAATGTGAAAGGTTGTGTGAGTGTTGGCCCTGCGATGGCCTGATAAGCTCTCCAGGGTGTACCCCGCTCTCACCACGAGTCGGCTAAGATGGGTGCTAGCCTCCCCGTGACCACAGTAGAAGTGGCAGTTGTATTAGAAATGGCAGTAGAAGTAGGAGTAGCATTTCAATAATTCTACATGCCTGCTGTGTTTTGTGTTGAACTCGGCAGACACTCACACCACAGCAGTGTGATCAATGAGGGCAGAGGAAAGAATGAAAGAAAAGTGTGTGTGGGAAGAATAATGGAGGGAATATAAGAAAGAAAGCAGAAAGAGAGAGAATAGAATGAGAATGGGAAAGAATGAGCCACATAAAAAGAAAAGAAAGAGATGGAGGGTGAAAGACAAATATTAAAGTATTGCGCAACACTTCCGTACATTCTCGCTTTGTGTCCGCATTGTCGAAACTGGCGGGTTCAGGCTGCCACACTTTCACTTACAACACAGACTGTAATAAATAACATGCTGCGGTGGACACGGTTATCTTCGCTCTATGCTACAGTGCAACCAGAGCAGCCAGGTATTGGATTGAAATGTGCACTTTGAGGTGCATGGAGTGTTGAAGCGCAACTTTCGGATTTATCCGCGAGACTTAGAAGGCAGTCGTATTGTAAGCCCTGCAAAATCTAAACGCCTATCACACTCAAGCCAGACTCCACCTCCATCATTAGGACAGGTGCACTCTGGGTAGCTCGGCTTTGCGGCAGAGCGAGCCAACGGAGTCACTGGCGACTAGGAAGTGAAGTAACCTCTTTCCCCTTAAGTTAATTTAAGCGATTTTATAACAGTGCTTTAAAAGGTAATGAAATTAAGTCTTCATAGATGACGAAGACCGATTTCCTGCGACTGCTGGGTACCCGATTCCAGCAAAAGCGCCCCAAGGTTGTCCACGACGCCACAGGGGAAACATGATGATAATGATGACTTTATTAGCAAAGCTCCAAGTTCAAAGTGGCACAAGTTCGTTTAGTTACAGACAGTGTTCTGCTACACATAGCTATAGGATTCCTACACACGGAGCGCTACATACTACATACTACAGTCATACTCAGTGTAAAGTTGCTCTGCAATGCAGAATAAAAAAGAATCTGAATTTTTAATTTTTTAAGGGGCCAAACCAGGTATACTATTATTCACATAATCCAAAGTTAAATTCATACATTTATCTATACCGTATTCTAACATTGTTGAAAAGATTTACAAACCATATATCAAATATCACACCTCACCTGTATATACAGGTGTAACTCGTTAAGAGACTTTGAGTATTGAAACAGCTGTAAATTTAAATTTAAAGTTAACTGCTTCGTTTTTTCACTGTAGATAGTATACAAATAGTTTTATGTAATGAATGATATACTTTGTGTTTAAAAGAATCAGTGCAAGGTCACTTATAACTCCTCCCCCATATTTTTGGTCATTCAAAACCACACCTGTATGGCTTGCTCAATCAATATTTAAGATTTTTCAAATATTTTTGGCATGGGTGCAAGCTTAAAAATGTGAAAAATCTGAAAAGTCTGATGTGGTCATGCCCGGGAAGGGGGGTGGGGTGTTTAAAAGGGGGTGTGCCCTCCTTTGAGCTCGGGAAAAAATTTAAATCACAAGTTACAATGGTTGTCTCTCATGCAATCTTTTACCAACATTTACAGTCATATACAATCTGCAAATTCATATTTGCAGTATATTGATGCAAAATAAATTTAAATTTAAGACATATTTTGTCAAACAATCTAACAACTTCCAACTGACCTCTTTCTGAACAACATTTTTTAAATGTGTATACAGGTATACCTTGACTCAAGTCATTTTGAGTTAAGTCGTTCTCGATTATTTGTCGGTTTTCAAAAATATATGGAAAAATAATTTCAGAATTTTTTTTCATAAATGTTTTTAAATTAGTGCTTCTCAATTATTTTCTGTGACATCCCCTCTAGGAAGAAGAAAAACATTGCATGCCTATTGCAATAGTATTGTTCTGAATACACCTAGGGCTGAAAGTAGGGACTTTGAATGTTGGAACTATTAAAAAAAAAGGTAGAGAGCTGGCTGACATGATGCAGAGGAGGAAAGTGGACATACTGTGTGTTCAGGAGACCAGGTGGAAAGGTAGCAAGGCTAGAATCTTAGGAGCAGGGTTTAAGCTGTTTCATCATGGTGTGGATGGGAAGAGAAATGGAGTAGGAGTCATCTTGAAGGAGGGGTTTGTCAGGAATGTTCTAGAAGTGAAAAGAGTGTCAGACAGAGTGATGAGTCTCAAGTTAGAAATTGAAGGTGTGATGGTCAATGTTGTTAGTGCTTATGCCCCACAGGCAGGATGTGAGCTAGAAGAGAAGGAGAGATTCTGGAGTGAGTTAGATGAAGTGATGCAGAGTACCCCCAGAGGTGAAAGAGTGGTCATTGGGACAGACTTCAATGGACATGTTGGTGCAGGAAACAGAGGGGACGAGGAAGTGATGGGCAGGTTTGGTATCCAGGACAGGAATGCAGAAGGACAGATGTTGGTAGATTTTGCAAAAAGGATGGAAATGGCTGTGGTGAATACTTTCTTCCAGAAGAAACAGGAGCATAGAGTGACTTATAAAAGTGAAGATAGGAGCACACAGATCGACTACATCTTGTGTCGGCGATGTAATTTGAAGGAAGTCAGTGACTGCAAAGTAGTAGCGGGTGAGAGTGTTGCCAAACAGCATAGGATGGTGGTGTGCAGGATGATGCTGATGGTGAGAAAGGTGAAGAAGGCAAAGGCAGAGCAGAAAACAAAGTGGTAGAAGCTGAAATAGGAAGAGTGTCGGGTTGTCTTCAAGGAGGAGTTGAAACAGGCTTTGGGTGGTCAGGAAGTGCTTCCAGATGACTGGACAACTACAGCTAATGTTATCAGGGAGACATGTAGGAGAATACTTGGTGTGTCATCTGGAAGGAGAGGAGATAAGGAGACTTGGCGGTGGAATGAGAAAGTGCAGGAGTGTGTACAAAGGACGAGGTTAGCTAAGAAGAAGTGGGACATTGAGAGGACCGAAGAGAGCAAACGGGAGTACAGGGAGACACAGCGTAAGGCGAAGGTAGCGGTGTCAAAGGCCAAACAGAGGGCGTATGATGACTTGTATGCTAGGTTGGAAAGTAAAGAAGGAGAAAATGATTTATACAGGTTGGCACGGCAGAGAAATAGAGATGGGAAGGACGTGCAGCAAGTTAGTGATTAAGGACAAAGAGGGAAATGATGACAGAAGTGTGCTGGGAAGATGGAAAGAGTACTTTGAAGAGCTGATGAATGAGGAAAATGAGAGAAAAAAAAGAGTACAAGAGGTGATCGTCAAGGACCAGGAAGTAGCAAAGATTAGTCAGGGTGAAGTGAGGAGGGCATGGAAGAGGAGGAAGAGTGGAAAGGCAGTTGGACCTGATGACATACCGGTGGAGGTATGGAAGTGTCTAGGAGCGGTAGCAGTAGATTTCCTGACAAGAACATTCAACAAGGTCTTAGAGAGTGAGAGGATGCCAGAGGATTGGAGAAGTGTGATGGTGCCCATTTTTAAGAACAAGGGAGACGTGCAGATATGGTATAGAAACAGTGGCCCTTGGGAAAAGACAGGAGGCAGAGCTGGAGGTAGCAGAGATGAAAATATTGAGGTTCTCTTTGGGAGTAACGAGGATGGATAGGATCAGGAATGAGTACATCAGAGGGACAGCACATGTAAGACGTTTTGGAGACAAAGTCAAAGAGGCTAGATTGAGATGGTTTGGACATGTACAGAGGAGGGATGGTGAGTATATTGGTAGTAGGATGCTGAGGTTGGAACTATCAGGCTTAGAGGAAGGCCAAAGGGACGATTCATGGATGTGGTGAAGAGTGAAGGTAGTTGGTGTAAGAGAAGAAGATGCAAAGGATAGGGTGAGATGGAGACAGATGATTCACTGTGGCAACCCCTGAAGGGAACAGCCGGAAGGAGAAGAAGAAGAAATAAAAATAAATAAAAGCATTAAATAAAAAAGCATTAAATAATAAAAAAAACACTTAATTCTAGTACAGTATGGCAAAAATAAAACATGTTCCTCAGGGTCATACGCGCTCCCCCTGCCATCACACCACGCCCCTCGGGGGGGCACGTCCCACCACTTGAAAAGCACTGAATTTAGAGGCAGCCCCAGCAAATTATACCTGCATCATCATCAAATTTTAATGGCATGTGATTCAAATTTAGCCAATGGCTGAGAGCTTTTGTTTCTCCCTCCTGCTGATTGGTTGCAGATGATGTGTACACCTCTTTTTTTTCTCCATCATGCACAGGTTATCAACTTGATTGCTTGAATTGGGAAGTCACATTTCTCTCATGTGTTTTTAATTATTATTTAAGCTCTATGATCTCCCCCCTCCCAAAAAAAAAAAAAAAATCTCAACGAATTTAGACCATTTGGAAAAATGATTAAATTCAGTCCTGAAAAGCCGGAGCTTCTGGCACATGCCGGAAAATTTGCACCCATGTATTGGTTTATTACATAGATATCACCATCATTGACATGCTGTCCAAAAATTATAGCAAAATAGTAATTCATTGTGAAGATATCATGTTTTTTGAAGAGAAAAACACAAGCATACAAATTATACAAAAATACAATTATAATAAAAATGTAATAAAAAATGAATCGATTTGAAACGAGCACATTTACAGGCATACAGCCATGTTGAAAACAGTCACACTGGACTGTTCTGTAAGGTGCGCTCTGATTGGCTGTAGCAGACATATTCTCAATTACACATAAGAAGAATAAACCAATCCGATGTCTTCTTTTAAACATTATGCACACCAACATTAATAAACTGAGGAATGGATTTCTCTTCATAACAGTGAAAAATTTTGGAAAATCTGAGCAATAGAAGTGGAGATAGAGTAAATTGAACTTACAAGATTTGAGGGAGACATTATTTGACAAATTTGATCATCACATAGCACACATAATTTAGATTTTTACACTATGTACATGTGTTTTCACTTAAAAATCACATCAAATGTTATAGAAATATAATCACTCTATATGAAAGTATAATTATCTAAAAAGATGTTTGTGACATTTTATACCTAGTTTACCCTGCTTAAACATTATAGAGCATCTCTGAAAACCTGTCGTTAGCAATGTTACGGGTTGAATAAATACGTATTAACTTCAGTTCCCGAAGTTACACATTGTATCTACTAAAGTTACGTCATATTTATTAAAGTTACGAATTGCCCCATAGATACTTTTTGATGTGTTACTGAAACTTCAGGTTCGAAAATGTGTACAATTCATATGGATTAACACAATAAAAAGGTTCATAGACACAAGTTACCAAAAATATAAACTAGAACTCTATCGTATTGCACAAAATGGACGTCTGCATTTCTTACAAAATCTGCAGGGTTTTTGTATAAATATAAAATTTGTTAGTAAAGTCACAACTTTTAATAAATATAGAATTTAAAAGAAAAGTTAATACTTTTGCATGCTACAGATATGCAGCTTTTAGCAAAACTAATTAGCAAATGAATCCACAAATTTTTTGTTTGTTTGTTTGTAGGGCAAAACTAAATTTCAAACTCGACTCTTGACAGTTATAACTGCTGTCCCCCCAGTGCACTAACTAGGTTATCAAAGGCCAGCCATGTCTCTCACTGCCTAATATGTAATAACATGTAAAATAAACCATTGCTGACCTTCGTAAAGAGGAACGGTCCAGGCATGCCTCAGTTTTCGTGCTTAATTGGGACCGAGACACTCTGCAAACACCGAATTTCCATGAAGTAGGATCGACCCCCTGACTGACATATACGTATAGTACATGTATATGTGTATTTAATATCAATAAATACATATTCAATGCTATAAATGCTTATAATAACAATTAAACATTCAAATATAATTCATAAGATGTAAATAAAACATAAATACACACGCATACAGGCACGCACAAGCGCACATATACACACTCACACACACACACACACACACAGACAGACACACACACACACACACACACATACACACACAAACGCAAACCCAGACACGCACACAAATACAGATGTGCGTGCACACACAGTTGCACATCTGACATAAAAATGTAAGTAGTTTTGTTGAGGGATTTTGGAACTTTTTCCATATTTTTCCTTAATTTCCTTATTTTTTATTTTTCAGTGAATATTTTTGAAAATCCGTGATGCACTGAAGCTGCAGGAACCCCTCGAGCTAATTTGTTCCTGCACTAACAAATCCCAAGTTGTTTCTTAGTGCTTTTGTTATGTTAATGATATGTAATGATTGCATCGCTCAGAATGACTAAGAAGCTACGAGGAAGTATGCTTCAATACTTTCTGTATTGTATTAGCCAAGCTACAAGTTACAATACTTATAGTTAGGCTATTTTGGTTCAAAATGGCGGCTGATTAAGGAAGACCAAATGTAGAAATATTGATATTAACATGAATTATCCCACAATTTTGTCTCTAAACATAAAACCCAGTGTGGAGATTAACTTGAAGATCTAAGCGTGTCCATCAAGGGTCTTGGGTATGAAGAACCACCTGACAGAAAGAGACAGTTTAATGAACTAAAAAAATTAATTGTTAAATTCCATACACCTGGATATTTGCTAATCATAAAGGATTTAAAGGCAGAAATGAGTATATCAGAGGGACAGCCCACGTAAGATGTTTTGGAGACAAAGTCAGAGAGGCTCGATTGAGATGGTTTGGACATGTACAGAGGAGGGATAGTGAGTATATTGGCAGTAGGATGCTGAGGTTGGAACTACCAGGCAGAAGGCCTTGAGGAAGACCAAAGAAGAGATTTATGGATGTGGTGAAGGAAGACATGAAGGTCGTTGGAGTCAGAAAAGAAGATGCGGAGGACAGGGTGAGGTGGAGGCGGATGATTTGCTGTGGCGACCCCTGAAGGGAGCAGCCGAAAGTAAAAGAAGAAGAAGAAAGGATACCAGACTAGCAGCACTTTCTATCATTTATTTATTTATTTATTTATTGAGAATTGCAGGCTACACTGTTAGATGTATCAGTGAACAGTAAGGGGAGAATTATCCTTCAGCAATGCGATACTTTCACAAAACTAGCATATCATTGGTTCACATATATCCATCACATGCAAACTCCACACAAAAAGGCCTCGCCGAGCTCAGAATTTGAACCGAAGACCTCCTTACTGTGAGGCGGACATGCTAAACACTACCCCATGCCAGCTGCTAGCTAAGCAGCTAGCTATAGTTCTTTCACAAGCATCATCAGATAATGGGAAACCAAATAAATAGCTATCTATACAAGCTAGCTATATGCTAGTCAACAGCTGAGACTGAATATAGCTATGTACTAGTCCATAGCTGAAAATTTTCTGAAACCAGCGATCTAGATGGCTAGCTGACGAAATTATTATTCTTGAATGCGATGCATATCTTCTTCTTTTTCTTTGGACTGTTCCTTTTCAGGGCTCACTACAGCAAATCATCTGCATTCATCTTCATGAAGGTCATATTAATGATTCACATATTTGATTTGGCATAGGTTTTTACATCAGATGCCCTTCCTGATACAACCCTTAGCAAGGGGCAGAAACACGCTGATGGCTATACAGCTCTTGTTTACGAAAGTCAGCAATGGTTCTTTTTTTGCATAAACCTCTCACCATAGACAGTGAGAGACATGGCCCGCCTTTGAGTTTGCTGCACTGGGGGGACAGTGACAACCTTGCGGAGAGTGGGACTCGAACCCCCAACCCTAGGATCAGCAATCCAGCACCTTTTACCACCAGGCCACTGCGGTCACTCTTAATGACAGTGAGTTGTTTAATGCTGTGTTCTCTAAAATATTCATAATATGCAATTACATTCAATATATTAGTCAGCGTGGGATATTGATTATTTCTGGATATACAGGATATTCAACTTCTTAAAAGCATTCCTGCTGACTGACGCTAACATTTTGAGTGTCGCATAAATCATTGGCATAGCTGAGCAGAGACCTGATCCTTGAGGACTTCTGGAAAAATGTCTGGATCTGCACATTATTCATGCGAGAATCCACCGCTAGGTAGCTTTTCGTTGTCGGGCCGTATCTGCTTGTCCCCTGGGTTCTTGCTAAGTAGCATTAGCAATTAGGATTGTTATGTAACAGGCGATCTCAGCTGACTGAGATCACAGATGAGGCACGTCTGAGGTTTCATCAATAGCTGGTTTTCTTTCCTTTTATAAATAAAGAATGTTAGTGAAACCTGCTTCTTTACGTGCACCCCACCCCACGTCTTTAGAGAACTGGGGTCAAAGCACAGGGTCATGACCTTGCCCAAAGGCCCGATTATGACAGCTTGGTAGCCCTGAGGCTGAAACTCCAAACCTTATGATTGGCCATCTGGAACTTTAATTAACAAACCATCACTTTAGCTTTTTCTTGGTTAGAAGTACAGCGTGTCCCAAACTAACAAAAAATGATAAACACTCTGCGAGATCTGCATTCAGGACTTGAAAGCAATTAAACCTGAACAATCCTTCAATTCTAAGGAGTTGCAGGAGGTGAATCCCGATAGAGGGATTAAATCGAACCTGATACTGTGGTGAACACAACGGCTGCAGAATTGAAGGAACTTTTTAAAGACACACCTCCACTGACTGACCCACTTTCACATTCGTCTTCCTGTAACTCAGGTGCTTTCTCAGCTTCACCTTCCTCCAGCTTGAGTTTCTCACTGTCTCTTGACCAGGCGGAGGTGCTGTTTAAGGAAACATGATGTGACTGGACTGAGACCTCATATTGATTCCTTTCCTTGCCTTCACAGGGACATACATGACAACGCAAGGGGTGGGACGGTGACGCCTCCCTCTGGTATCCGGTGTTACATCGCAGCTAGTGTAAGATAACAAGCAGAAAAAAAGCCAGTGCTTAACTCAACATGTGATGTTTCGGGACAAATGAGGCGCATTTGTGAGATAAGAGAAAGTGCTCCAGAAGGCTGGGCCAAGATCTGCGAGATGATAGCTGGCGTGTGCATGCACCACTAACAAATTACATAATGCGTTTTTATAACGCATATTGGGGAGAAGATGTCAAGCCCTATTTCTGTCATCCAAAGCTGTTTCACCATGAAACTTTTCTACATTTTGGAAGGTCACATGGGGGATATGCTTCTGAAAAACATCCCACCTGGAAGCGTTCGCTACGACACACTTCATTCTTCCACATGTCAACACTTAGTGCTTTCGTTTAACTTTATTAAATAAGTTTGTCTGAAAGGCTGTTGGGGGTTAGTTAGTAATGTATTAGATGCTGTGTGATGCCTCCTGCTGGTGAGGTTGTTCCCAAATTTACAAATCCATGCTTTAAAAATCATACACTACTAAAGAACTAAGATTGATGACAACTGTAGAATCAGCAACTGATTTTAAATGGTGTTTTAGTTCCTTAAAAGATTTATGACCGATCTAGTGCTCTTCTCATGCCTGCATGGATTTACTCTGGGTTCTCTGGTTTCCTCCCATAGTCCAAAACATGCACAGTAGGCGAACTAGCTGTTCCCAATCATCCCTAGGTGTGAATGGTTATGTGAGTGTTGGCCCTGCGATGGCCTGGCGAGCAGTCCAGGGTGTACCCCACCTTCATCAGCTGAGATGGGCGCCAGCCTCCACGTAACCCTAATTAGGATTAAGTGGTTCAGAAAATAAATGAATGAATATCACCAAACTAAAGTTTTTTTTAACATCAGTTTACTTTCTGTGCATAAGTCCATGACATGTTCAGATTCCTGAAGCTCAAGCCGAACCCAGAACCCATGACGACTAACAGACTTTAACGCCATCTTCCTCATTTGCTTTCAGAGTATCAGAACCACGCCCGTGAGCTGGTACGAGTAATGGATCTATCTCAGTGGGATGCCGTGGTCATCATGTCCGGAGACGGGCTGCTGTTTGAGGTGAGATCACTGTCCATGCCATTCCTCAATCCATAACTCTTCGAAACATGCGCCACGTAACAGCAGAAGCAAAAAGATCTCAATAAAAAAATATAAAATGACCCCTCTGTCTCTATCTTGCTGTATTGAATATCCGCCAGTGTGTCACATGATCCACACATTCTCTGGTGATGTCACAGTGTAGGGTGGTGGTCTTACGACTGATCTACACTGTGACATCATCAACCACCTGTACAACCTGAACAACCTATTCTGTGATGTCACAAAGAGGGCAACTACCATTCCGGGAGATCCGGCACTCTACTTACGAAATTAATCCATTCCAGAGCCTTTTTCGTAACCTGGAGTTTTCGTAAGTAGAGGCGCATTTTACATGTAAAACACGTGATTCGTTCCAAGGCTCCCAAGACTACCCCCCATAAACCCTTTAAAAATTATAAAAGTACACCGATTTTGTATGAAATATGTGCTAAAAGTAAAATAAAATTGTTTATTAAACCATTTAAACATTTTATTTACATATTAAACCATTTTATTAACATATTTATTAATTAAACCATTATTAAAAATGTTTTATTAACACACCCACAACACTGTCTCTTTCTCTCTCTCTCTCTCTCTCTCTCTCTCTCTCTCTCTCACACACACACACACACACACACACACACACACACACACACACACACACACACACAAAACTGTCTCTCTCTGGTGTGTTTTGCTGAATGCGGGCTCCACCCACACGCAGCGCGCAGCTGACGGAGCATTTGAATACACGTAATATATTTAAAGTGTACATTTAGGGTAATGTATTTAAAGTGGAATTACAGTACCAGTTTGAAACATCAGAGGTCCTGATTCAATATTAACTTGCTTCCTTGTGAGATCGGAGGTCTTATCCCACGGAACACTTTCATGCCTCCATCTGCTTCAATATCGTGCCGAAATAATTGCCTCCATCACTGTATTTCTGCTTTAAGGTCTCCTTCTGCTTCAATATCATCCCGATTGTAGAGGGGTTTCGGCCATACTCCTGTGCAATTTTGCTCAACCGCATCCCACTTTCGTATTTTTTTATTATCTCCTGCTTCACTTCGATTGATAACAGAGCCCACTTCTTCTTTTTTGTGTCACCGGGAATCACTTTCTTGGGGTCCATGATGGATAACGAAATATAATGCTGCAATGATCACTCTCAAAACAAGCCAATAGCCCTGTTCAACTCTCCTTCATGTGTGTGACAAACAGGAAGTATGGGTACAGGAAGTATGGGTCCAGTTTAGCTCCCTCCTGGCCAATGGGAGGCCAGCAGGGCGGGATGTTGGAAGACAGCTAATGAGAGAGCAACTCACGCATTGTTGGAATTTTTGAATGGTGCGTTTGGCGCTTTTCGTAAAAAGAGGTTGTTTTCATAAAAAGAGGACGAAAGTTTAGGAAAATGTTTTTCGTGCTTAGAGGTTTTCGTAGGTAGAGGGCCGACTATAATAGAGTTTGTAGAACGCTGTTGCAAGGCATCCCGGGTAATATCTTGGGACACAGTAGTGAATTTCTCAGTGTGACAGAAGCTGTGAAAGTTGAGTTTTTAATTGTATTTGTTCAGTTCAGTTCATTTTCTGTAACCTCTTCATCCTAATTAGGGTCGCGGGGAGGCTGGTGCCCATCCCAGCCAACTCAGGGCGAGGGCAGAGTACACCCTGGACAGCTCGCCAGGCCATCGCAGGGCGGAAACACGCTGACGGCTTTGCAGCCTACTCTTTTTACGAAAGTCAGCAATGGTTCTTTTACATGCCTCACACCATAGACAGTGAGAGAGACATGGCCGGCCTTTGATAACCCAGTTAGCTGCACTGGGGGGGACAGTGACAACCTTGTGGAGAGTGGGACTCGAACCCCCAACCTTTGGATCAGCGATCCGGCGCCTTATCCCACTAGACCACCACTGACCCGAATTGTATTTGTGTGAATTGTAATTCCAATGCAGTACAATGGTGACCTTTGCCACATTTGTTCGGTAGCCATCCTGAAACAAGGGGAAAATGTCTGATTGGTGGGAATTGGCTCAGTGGGGCTGTTTGGAAGAGAAATCTGTGAGAAATCAAAAAGAAAATGTAACAGAGTCAATCACTGTGATAGACTGTGAAGACGTGGAGTTTAACAGCAGTGCCACGGTTCATTCATAAATTATTGTGTCTTCTTCTTCTTCTTTTCCTTTCAGCTTTTCCCCTCAGGGGTCGCCACAGCGAATCATCTGCCTCCATCTCACCCTATCCTTTGCATCTTCTTCTCTTACACCAAAGACCTTCATGTCCTCCTTCACCACATCCATGAATCGTCTCTTTGGCCTTCCTCTAGGCCTTCTGCCTGGTAGTTCCAGCCTCAGCATCCTATTACCAATATACTCACTATCCCTCCTCTGTACATGTCCAGACCGTCTCAATCTAGCCTCTCTGACTTTGTCTCCAAAACATCTTATATGTGCTGTCCCTCTGATGTGCTCATTCCTAATCCTATCTATCCTCGTTTCTCCCAAAGAGAACCTCAACATTTTCATCTCTGCTACCTCCAGCTCTGCCTCCTGTCTTTTCCCCAGGGCCACCGTTTCTAAACCATACAACATCGTTGGCCTCAACACCATCTTGTACACTTTTCCTTTCATTCTTGCCAATACCCTCCTATCACACATCACGCCGGACACTTTTCTCCAACCATTCCAACCTGCCTGCACACGCTTCTTCACCTCTTTTCCACACTCTCCATTGCTCTGAATTGTTGAGCCTAAGTACTTAAAATCCTCCACCTTTCTTATCTCTGCTCCCTGTAACGTCACCGTTCCTCTTGGGTCCTTGTCATTCATGCACACGTATTCTGTCTTAGTGAGGCTAATCATCATTCCCCTCCTTTCCATGGCATACCTCCACCTCTCTAGATTTTCCTGCACTTGTTCTCTGCTCTCACTACAGATCACGATGTCATCTGCAAACATCATAGTCCATGGGGAATCTTGTCTAACCTTGTCTGTCAGCCTGTCCATCACCATAGCAAACAAGAAGGGGCTGAGAGCTGACCCTTGATGCAGTCCCACCTCCACCTTGAACTCTTCTGTCACACCGACAGCACACCTCACCACTGTCTTACATCTCTCATACATGTCCTGCATTACTCTAACATACTTCTCTGCCACTCCAGACTTCCTCATGCAATACCACAGTTCCTCTCTCGGCACCCTGTCATATGCTTTCTCCAGATCCACAAAGGCACAATGCAGCTCCGTCTGACCTTCTCTGTACTTCTCCATTAACATCCTCAAGGCAAACACTGCATCTGTGGTGCTCTTTCTTGGCATGAAACAAAACTGTTGTTCACAAATGCTGACCTCTGCCCTTAGTCTAGCTTCCACTAGTCTTTCCCATAACTTCATCATATGGCTCATCAATTTTATCCCTCTGTAGTTGCCACAACTTTGCACATCTCCCTTGTTCTTAAAAATGGGCACCAGCACACTTCTCCTCCATTCCTCTGGCATCTTCTCTAAGACCTTGTTGAATGTTCTTGTCAGAAAATCTACTGCTACCTCGCCTAGACACTTCCATACCTCCACCGGTATGTCATCAGGACCAACAGCCTTTCCATTCTTCATCCTCTTCAATGCCAT
>CM045730.1:16806553-16829053 GCA_024760905.1 Plotosus lineatus
GTTCTCAAGCTGTCTGCTGAATACTGTTGACCTAGGATGTTGTTGTTGTTGTTGTTGTTTAAATCAGGCCGTGGATGATATGGGATCCTGCTTAAAAAGAACATCCTGGTAATTTGTTAAGAGAAGAAAAAATCAGCTTAGAAAATAAACCCAGGATAAAAGGAATAAAAGAGTGCAGTACACCTTGGGGTCCTTGGTCCCAAAATATAATAGCAGTGGACTGGGATTGTGACGTGCTTGATAAACAGGCTCTAGTTCTACTCCTTTACACAGCAGGACGGTTGTGGAGTCCTTCGACTACTGGGCTTAGCCAAGGTGTTTCTCTCGTGTGGGTTTCCTCCGGGTACTCTGGTTTCCTCCCACAAACAAAGACGCACTCGGCACATTAGGCTCATTGGTTGTTCCAAATTGCCCCAGGTGTGCATGTGCGTGTGAATGGTGGTATGTGGTTTGGCAAGCTGTTCAGGGTGTACCCAGTGTTGGTGGAGGTAGGCTCCAGTCTTCCTGCAACCATAGCAGGATTAATTAATTTGACAAATGAATGTGTGATAAACATTTAAAAAGAGAGTAAATCCCTGTTATTCCCTGTTATTCCTCTTGGGAGCATAAGAGAGCAGTAAACGCAAGGTAATGATTTAAACCTAAATCTTTAAGTGTCTTTTTACGGATTTTACATCAGCACTTCAAATTTTTATTTGTAAATATTTTCCTAAGTGAAATGCCGAGTTTGAACCACCCCCCCCATTTTCTTTCATACATTTCATTAACTCATGCATCACGTTCTTCTTACTCAGGTCCCAGCCGATGTTCCGTAAGGAGCTGCTAGTGAGCTGTGGCTTCATGTTGTGTAAAAGCCTGGTGTCACATATGGACCTCATTTCAGTCTCCATGGCATCTGGTCAGCGCCTCTTCTCCTTCCTGTCCATCGCGTGGGGTTTCGTTGCTGATGTGGACATCGAGAGCGAGAAGTATCGCCAAATCGGAGCAGCTCGGTTCACCATGGGTACTGTAGTGCGTCTACTCTCGCTGAGGGTGTACAAAGGACAGCTATCGTACCTCCCTGCTGAGGAATGTGAATCCGTGCCGAGTCCAACTCGATCAACAGTGACCTTCAACGATGGCTCCAAGTCATCCTTGCTTAATTCCCACTTGTCGAGAAACTCCGATCAATTCCTGCACAAATCCTTCAACTCAAACAATTCTCACAAGCCCAACTGGACCACTGAGTCACCAGGGACCACACAAGGCCCTCATGATTCCCTTCTTGTACCCTTGGACCAGCCTGTGCCACCACATTGGACCATAGTCAAGGAAGAAGATTTTGTTCTGGTACTGGCGGTGTACCAATCCCACCTCGCTGAAGGCTTGATAGCGGCCCCTGCATCCAGACTTGAAGATGGAATCATACACCTGATGTACGTGAAAGCAGGAATTTCACGCATTGACCTCCTGCGCCTCTTCCTGGCCATGGAGAAAGGAGCTCACTTGAGTATAAACTGTCCCTACGTAGTGTACGAGAAAGTACATGCACTTCGCCTAGAACCCTATTCACCCAACGGGACCATCACTGTGGACGGAGAGGTGGTGGAATATGGGCCGGTACAAGCGCAGGTCCATGGTAGCCTGGCCAGGGTTATAGCCAGATAGCACTGTGCTCAGAAAGCCAGAAATGTTTAGCAATATTTTATTAAAGTGACACAAAGATTGCAGAGCCAATTAGCAATAAATGCAAACAAATGTTTATTAGTGCTTTATTTATTGATTGTGGTTTTCGAAGGAATAGACAAATTCTTACCCATCAGGAAGAGAGCTCCCCTTCTTTAAAAGAACACTTTCACTAATTCTGCTAATAATAACAACTTGGAGGGGGATTCAAAGAAATCTTATTTACCTGACATTCACCCAACTTGCCGTTAGCACCGATTACTTTCCACGGGCTCGTCTTTCAAGTCAGAAACTACAGTTTTTGAAAGCAATAATTTCTACTATGTGATTGACATCTGCTGCTGTTTTCATGGTGCTACTGATTGTAGAAACAAATCATGCAAATAATTTAAAATATTTATTTATTTTTATATATACACCTGTTTCTATAAACTTCTTGCCTTTGTGTGAAGCATTTTATCAGTCAGAATCAGATCAGAATATTTTATTGGTCCCAGAGGAAATTTGCTTTTTATTTTATTATTTCTTATATTATTATTATTATTATAGGATTATTAGCGCGTAACCAGTTCGCAGAATATGGCTAATAAAAGATCAACCTTAGTATCTGTAGTGCTAATCCGGCTCTACTTAAAAGTCGTGAGATAACAAAATGGGTGAAATGACAACGAATAATTCATCATGTGCTGCCAGTTCAGCCATTTACGTGCAGCGGTGAGAAACGATTTACACGATTCGCTCTCACTGTTTTCTATGTGAACTCATCATGGCTTGATAAGGTTAGTTAAATATCTCCCTGGCCCCAGTGTTATAGTTTTCACTTTTTTTTTTTTTAATTTATGAAAACTTGTGTCTTTGTCTTTTTTCGAACCAACCAACCAAACTAATAAATAAACTAAACAAACAAACAAACAAACAAACAAACACATAAAAGTAGCACAACTTGCTGTGCCTGCTGTGATAGCACACTTCCAAAAATCATTCTATCTCAGAATGTTAACGAATCTGTTAAAAAGAAATTCTGGATCCGAAATTTGTTTCTGGGAGTCTTCCTTGTGCAAAGCTCCATCTCGGATAGAAATTTCATGTAAATGTATACTTTTTTTTTTTTTTTTTTTTGCATAATCACATAAAAACAAACAAACAAATTACAAATGTTTTACTTCACTATCTTCACTAATCCGTCATCGCCGGGGCATGTAAGACTGTCACTAATCATCTCTTTCATAAAGAGGCTGGAAAAAGCTGCTAGCATGTTGTTACATCACCAGACATACAGCACACATGACCTCACGTCTCACTGACTTCTCACATTCCTAACATTTTATCTACAAACGATAGCGATGAGGTCATGCAGGCCGCAGGTCTGAAGATGTTATTTAGGACAATAGGATTGATCAGTCGGTTTTCAAGTGCAGTTGCTCACTTAGAAACAACATCGCTTCCTCCCTGCTCCCCCAATACACACACACACACACACACACACACACACACACACACACACACACACACACACAAAACCCTACCCTGTCTGAAGCCCCAGCTGGTTTGTGTTGATCACATCCCCCATCATGAAAACATCAATCCCAGCATGAACCTTCTGTTTACTTGGACTGACATGAGATTATATATATTTATACACTTACACGCACAAATACATACATACACATATATCTATATATATTAGTATTTTGTGTATGGTACAGAATAGAATAATGTGCGACCTTGTGTTGCGCTCCAGTTCTTGTTGTCTACTAGGATGGGGCAGGGTGGGGTCACCGCTCTGTGGATGGTGTTTCTACACAAACATTGCGTCATTACTTTGCTGAATCAATATACACGAAGATGAACACTAAACAAACATGTTTTGTGCTAAAACTAACATGTGCTTGTAGTGCATCATGGGTAATACCTATGGTGACTCCGCTGGGTATGAGCGATACAGATTCAGGGATGAAATGATTGAAATGGCGGTGGTCGGAGGAAGGATACTTGCTGGCGCTGGCATGTAGAATTGATGACTTCAGAGCACTGCACTTTGCTCTGGGATCGACCCGAGGTCATGACCTTAGATTATTTCCTCTGGGAACAATGTAATCCTCTCACACATGAGTTTGAGGGTTTCTTATTCTGGGCTCTAGGCTATGGGTTGTATTTATTTTTATATATAATAAAGTGATTATGCAATATGGTTACAGTAGGAGAAGAATTACAGTCAGAATTAAATGGTTGAAAATATGAATTACTGTATTTACAAGTTTAACGTTATGTCCACTGCAGAGCAGATCAGGAAACTCATCACCAATGTACACCATCATTTATTCATAAAAAATGTGACTAACCGGATGGAAGTGAAAGTGTGGGCCGGTTTTATTCATTAAAGCTGATTTCTCCCTGTTCGTGGAATTTTATAAATAATAATCTGGGGATGATTTCATCACATCAAATTCAGCCTAAGGAAATTCAGAATATAAAACGAGGTTGCTGGGTGTTTATTTTATTTCCTTCTCCATCCCATTCAGGTTCAACAGCAGTCTGGGGATCTACAGGGAAAGAGTTCATAGTAGAAATAAACCCGAGTGAAAGCCGCTGACCAGCTTTGATCTGTCCGTGAGTCAATCATGGATAAGCACAAAACAAGCTTGTTGTTGTCTGTACTGTTTTCACTCTTCGGCTTTTAATACTCGTACAGTACGCACTGTGGGACTGGGTTATCAAAGGTGGGCCATGTCTGTCACTGTCTATGGTGAGAGGCATGTAAAAGAACCACTGCTGACTTTGGTAAAGAGTAGCTGCAAAGTCGTCAGCGTGTTTCTGTCCCTTGCTAAAAGGGTTGTGACAGAAAGGGCATCCGACGTAAAAACCTCTGCCAAATCAAACGTGCGCATCAGCTGATTCGCTGTGGCGAATCCCGAGTAAAAAGGAAAAAGCCGAAAGGAAGACAGACAGTATACGCTGTGGGATCATGTCGGATAATTCCATTATCGTTTGCTTTTATTGATTTGTTTTCTTTCAGCCGTCTTTAAGGCGTTACAGGATATCTGAACCTTGAAATGTTATGGTACATGTCAACATGTTTATTCAATGTAGCTAAATGTTTGAGTAATTATTATTACTATTATTATTATTGTTACCAGATATTATTAATATTATTGTCATTAATATAAATCATAATATTATTTTTTATTATTCCCATAATGTTTTTAATTGGTATGTCTTGTAATTGACTGTTTTGCCGGGGGGGGGGGGGGGGGGGGGGTCACCGGGAACATTCTGTATATGGAGATACAGGCAGCTGCCAGACTGAATCATGAACACTGTGACACACTGTTTTCTGTGCACTAGCTGAAAGCACTAGAGAGCAACTTTAATGGAAAGGATTAATAATAATATTAATAATTATATATATATATATATATATATATATATATATATATATATATATATATATATATATATATATACACACACACACATTGGTACCTCTACTTATGAAATTAATCCGTTACGAGGGCGAGCTTGTGAGTGGAAATGTTCGTTAGATGAAACAAAAATTCCCATCGGAAACAATGTAAGATAAGTCTGTTGGGTTTTTACACCCGAGCCATAGTGGCTAATCAGGTCGGTACTTATCCCCGGTTTCCATAGCGTGAAGCGACCAGGAGTTCAATTCCCCCTGGATGGGACGCTAGTCTATCCCAGGTTACCCTCCCAGTATATTTTACTGGTAGCCATTTATTCTGTTGGGTGAACAGAGGCACACTTGTGGTTGAGATCTTGCCCAGGGGTCTTAGCACAATGAGGGTCTCGGTGGGATTTGAACTCACAACCTCCCGATCATGAGCACATCACCCTAACCACTATGCCACCCACCCCATCGGAAGCAACAGAAACCCAATTAATCCATTCCAACCCCCTCCCAAACTCATAACCTGACACAAACAAAAAATATGTGAGGCCCTCCACCGAATGTAGACACCCGTCGCAAGTGACGTATTGTGCTTGTGAGACAAAGCGCGGTTTATCCGGACTTCCGATATTTCAAGTGAGCACGTGCGTGTTGAATATTTGTTTAGTACTCAACCATCACTTGCTCACTTGAAAGATCGGAAGTCCGGATAAACCGCACTTTGTCTCACAAGTATCATACGTCAATTGTGACAAGCGCCTACATTCGGTGGAGTGCCTCACATATATTATTGATAAACATGTAAAAACAATAAATACAGACGCTCCCCAGCTTACAAACGAGTTACGTTCCAGGCGGCCATTCGTTAGATGAATTTGTAAGTTGTTACAGGGTGTTCTTTCGAGGGGAACGTATGTTGAAACCTTGTATAAGTAATCTATACAAATTTGTACTGTATACAATCTCTCTCTCTGTCTCGCTCTCTGTCTCTACATAATCATCTGTACATTATCAATATGATTATGTCTCGTGTTTAAACTCCTGGTTCCTCTTAAGCACACCACAGCGGATCTGATCAGATTTACAGAAAGTTTCACTTTTATCCAGTTCATTATAATACTGAAGTCAATTTGTTTCTTCTTTGAAAGTTTTGGTGCGAGTTCAGAAATGTATCATTCTGCTTCTCTTCCTGGACCATGGACATGTCAGCCACGCCCCTCTGCTGGAGCCTAGTATTAAGTCTACCTCAGGATAATGTTTAATCATATTTCATACTTATATTTATAATCTATCTTTTTATAGATTTTATTCCATTTCTATTTCTACTTGTTCTTCAATTTCATTTCACTTTCACTTTCGTCCTCGGACAGCCGTGTCTGTATCTCCGGATGTTCGTAAAATAAGTTTTTTCGTAAGTTTGGGAGCGTCTGTATTTTATAATAATAACAACACATGTACAGTCAGATTAACAATACTGTAATTAACAATAAATAATAATAAAACAAGAATATAATATAAAAATAAAATAAGTCAACAAACAAAACAGTAAGTGCGTCTGAACTTCAGAATATCACTTAACATTAACGTACAATTTTTTTTAACTTTTATTTATTTATTTATTTGAATATTTTTAACTGTTTTATTTCACTTCACTAATTTTGATCACTTGTCTTCTGCTGCTTGGTTGCACTCCCGTCGCCGTTGATCTCTTTCCACAATAGGAGAAGCCTCTCCATCTCATCACTGATCTTTCCTCAGATAAAATACTAACCCCCTTTGCTGGTTTAACACTCTTCAACATGGCCTTCTGTTTGAGAATTGTACAGATGGTTGATGCATTCTTCCCATCCTCCTTACACGGATCGATCATTTTCATGTTTATCTATGATTTCAAGGTTTTTTTCAAGAGAAATCGATTTTCTCCTCTTGAATTCATCAGCTACCTTCTTATGACCCATCATAGAAACACTGGGATATGCACAATAAAAAATAAGATAAAAAAAAGTCACAAAATCTGAAACACAGAAAAGAAAAACTTTTGTGCTCATGCACGCTACTAATGCCGGCACAGAAGTGAGCGCGGAGGAATACATGTGAAAAAATACAAGGCTAATTGTTGCGTATGACCCTGGGGAACACGCTTTTTTAACATACTGGTGGACCAGCTTTATAAGTGTGATTGCACATCCTCTACAGTAGGTGGCACTGGTGCTCTCACTGTGTTTCCTATGGTGTTAGGAAAAAGCATCGAGCAAACGAGATAGAATAGTTACACACGAGGCACGAGGGGGGGGTGTGTGTCATAAAATGTTTATCTTCCCATAGGGGACATCACAGAAAATAAGTGAGAAGCACTGCACAAGGCGTTCTCGGAGAGCGGAGGAATACACGCAGAACAATACGAGGTTAATCAACGTGGAAAAGTAATTTCCCCACTAGTGCTCGTAAATAGAAAATTTGCTGGCTGGATGGGGCAGATTTTTGGTGGGATAAAAGCTCATATCATGGACAATTCATTATAAAAGACGCTCGTAAGTCGAGGTACCACTGTGTGTGTGTGTATATATATATATATATATATATATATATATATATATATATACATACACTGTATGCAATATCGAATTTACATTTTTACATGTTCAATGTCAGAAATGAGTTGATGAGACTGAAGGTTTGTAATATTTACTAAGACCAGAAAAACAGAAACAAATTAACTTTATTATTATTGTTATTATATTATCAGAGTTGTTTTTATCATTATTCACCTTCATTTCCTGAATAAATAAATTACCCAGAATCCAGTGCTAATTATTTATTTTGTGCTCTTTATTGCTGTGCAATGTTTGTATGAATATAAAACCCAGAATGCTGTTACACTGTGTGTAAACGAGCTGCAATGGTTTGAAGTACTGTAAATAAACCCGTGGTTCTGTTGGCCTGCCTCTGTGCAGGCACTGGACTAATCCATGCATTCTGGTGACTGTGTTAATAAGCACAGGTTTCACAGTGAGAACAAGTCTGGGATCAACGAGGGTGTCACTCATTTGTTTTGGCTGCAAATACTTCAGCGTCCACTTTTTGCTTCTGCCTTCTCTCGGGGATGGCGTACATTTTTTAGCCTTACTGGTTGCCAGACTGATGCAGTTTAATTGAAGGGGTTGGCAGTAATGTATCGTCTCTGAAGGGACCGTGCATCTACAGACTGGTCAAGGCTGCTGTGTTGAAGATTTTGGATCGTCTCCTTTCAGAGGAATGATGTCATAGTCTGGTACTTGGAAAAAAATTTTTAAATGTGATTAAAATGTGTATCAACAAGTGCTGCACCACCGATCTGAAGGTTGGGAGTTCAAGCCCCACTCTCAACGGGTTGTCACTGTCCCCACAGTGCAGCTAATTGGGTTATCGAAGGCCAACCATGTCTCTTACTGTCTATGGTGTGAGGTTCATGTAAAAGAACCATTGCTGAATTTCGACAAGAGGAGCTGCATAGCCGTCGGCGTGTTTCCGCCCTGTGATGGTCCGGTGAGCTGTCCAGGGCGTACTCTGCCCTCACCCAGAGTCGGCTGAAATGGGCACCAGCCTCCCTGTGGCCGTAATTAGGATGAAGTGGTTCAGAAAATGAATGAACAAATGTTCTCATCTCTGTTTATCAAGCAGCAATGTTGGGTGCAGAACAGTCTTATTTATGCTTTGTTGACGCAGATGTTTGTGCAAAACTCACACTTATACAAAGCCCTGCGGCCGACAAGGCGTTCTGCATCATGCAGATTTCACACGGAACCAAACTGGACGTAACTGGGTTTGAGGTAAAAACACAGAGCTCATCTTTTAAAGAAAAAATAATGCCTAATGTTGTTTAGCAAGAAAAAGCTGAAACTCCATCAGTAAACTGTTTCCTTCTTGCAGTAAAAGAGAAAAAAAGAGTCTGAGCAGAGTTTAAACGAAATGTTTCATTCATTAAAGCAGAATTTGCAAAATTGAAAATGAAAGAACTTTCCTGAGATTTTTTCTAAAGTTGATCCGTGCCTGTTAAAATTCCCCTGCATTCTAATTTAAAAATGAGAGAATTAAAAGTGGTGACGAAGCTCAGTCTGCAGTTCTGCTGGATGGTGAAAATGGAGAAAATGCTTGATGAGTGAACAATGTTTAAACTTTATTTCTTTAGCAGTCGTTTTAAAATCAGGATTAAAGGAAAGTATTTCTGTGAATATTGCTGCACGACGATGTGCATTAATGCTCAATAAGATGAGAAACTCGTTCGTTCTTTTTTTATAAAATCACCACAGAATGGCTGAAGGTGTGGCCTGTGAAAATGTTACACACTTTTTTATATTTAATCAAATTTGGCAAAAATCAGCATCATCGGGTGAGCCAAGGAATTCGATGGGACCTCGACTGAGAAAAATGGACATCTGCCACTGCATAACAAGGTTTTTTCCTCATACAGACGGAGGGAGTTTTTCCTTACCACCATCGCCGTGGGCGACGCTCATTAGGGATGTGGAGGGGATGTAGAAAATATTTAAATTCTTTTATACTTTGTAAACTCCTACTTTTATTGTGTAAAGCTGCTTAGTGGTAATGAAAAAAAAATTCTCCTTTTGATAATAAATTTGATTTTGTGAATGCAATTCTGTAAGTTAATGACTGTTACACATAATCTTCAAATTTTACCCCAGCAACCCTTGAGAAAGCACAAAAAAAATCAAACGTTGAAATGTGGATATTTTGAGCCGTATGAGTGATTTATTTCATTAAAAAGGGTTTCTTTAAAAAATTAAAGCCAAATGTATGTTTTTGTGATGATGTTTATAGTGAAAGGAGCTATAACCCTATTTTTCCCCTTTTATGATTTTAAAATGACCAAAACCAAAAAGTAAAATAAAATATTGAGTAAAGAAGTAGTTGAAAGAAAGAGAGAATAAATGTGTAAGCGCCCAACTAACCTCGTTAAAGCCTGGTCACCTTATGTTTGACTAGATTAATTAAATTCTTTCATTTCTGAACCGCTTAATCCTAATTAAGGTTGTAGGGAGACCGGCGCCCGTCTCTGCCGACTCCAGGCAAGGTACAGCCTGGACAGCTCGCCAGGCCATCGCAGGGCAAGACACTCACACCTATTGGTGATCTGGAACAGCCATTTAGCCTACTGAGCATGTTTTTTGGACTGTGGGAGGAAACCATGCAAGCCCGGGGTGGGGGTGGGGTGGGTGGGGGTAGTGGGGTGGGGGGGCACAAACTCCATACAGAAACACCAGAGCTAAGAATCCAACCCAGGACCTTCTTGCTGCGAGGCGGAAAGCTACTCGCTACACCTGTGCCGCCCATTGTTTAAATTACATTTATTAGTTAAATTAGGAAGAGGAACGGATGAGTGTTGGGTCATGGGATCGAATCCTTAAGATCTTGAGGGAACTTGGTGCATTCATGATAATTTTGCCAAAATTTTAGACTAATTTGACCCCAATGATGATATCAATACAAAAGTGTCTTAATTGTGAAGCCCAGGTTGAAAAATTAATTTTAGTTGTATTTTATTGAACACCCCAACCTTCTCAGCGCAGAGTCTCTATGTGTACTACACGACATGCCACAATGATGAGGCTTGTTAATGCCACTCAGATCATTGGGGTCAGGACACACTAACCTTCAACAACCCCATTCAATCCAATCTGAGATCAAGGCCAGTCTTACCCCCTTGATGGCAGCCTCAGGACTTCAAGGGCATCTGTCTGAAATACAATTACAGGCGGCCTTGAGTTACGAACGAGTCCCGTTCCTACGACGCGGCATAACTCGGAATTCTGTGCAAGTCTGATTTTTACCCCTAAATCTCTAAATAACTATTGGGATTATCCATTGCGGTGGGAGGGTTAGCAAGTGAAGGTACGGGTTCTACTGGCCACTCCACCTACTAAAGCCTAACGTCTTACCAATGTTCATCGGCATCTCGCCTTTCTCCGACCTTTTAATAATATCCAGCTTCATTTCTATCGTAATGGCTTTCCTCTTGGCTGGATCAGCTTTGCCAGAAGATCTTGCTTTCTGTTTTGTGGCCATGATGTGAAAAATGAGCACAAACACAGACAATCTTCAATATGCCGCGCCTCGAGACAAAATGGACGATGCTGATGATCGCGTAGCACTGCAGTACATTTAGTTGCGTTGTAAAGTCGAAACATAAAAAATCGAGAACCGCGCAAGTCGAGGACCGCCTGTATTCCTAATTAGATGCTTCTCCCTGATCACTCGGAGCCAACAGTCAACACCTGCCTACTACAGTGAAGAGTTCAACTCCTACCAAAACCATTCAACACGTGATCAGGAATTGTTTGATTACATTCCACAGATAATCATCATCAATATATAATCTACCATTATACAATCCACACTGGCCACAAAACACCCCGACAACATATGTCTTCCACTTTTATCGCAGAAAACCTCCAACAATGACTTCTAGCATATTCACATCTCGGCCTTTATAGGAAGGACGGTGGCGCGCATGCACATGTGTGTGTGTGTTTGTGTGTGTGTGTGCCAGTGCATACACACCACCCTCCTTCCTATAAAGACAGAGATGTGAATGCACACGTGCAAATTTAACGAGACCAAGAGGAAGACATGCAGTACATTACAAGAGTCAAATAACGTCTTTACAGCAACAGGCTCAGCTGCTCTGATCAATATGACGGCAGGAAACCGCTCAGTCAATGAAAACGATTCCTCCGCCTTCGCCACGACTGAACAGGACAGTTGATTCCAATCTCAGAGATGAAGAACACACTTTATTCAGCTGGAACCAAACTCGCGGCTTGAGGTTCGGTCCCGGGTGAAGACTGGAGGGAGTGAAGAGACACACGCTGTGGTTCTTTTCATTCAGGAGCTCGTTTAATGCATCTCACGTAATGTGCACAAAGCAGAGAAAAGCCAGAAAGCGTAAATCATGTTAAATTATTGCGAGTCGATTATAATTACGCGGTTAAAACTCGGTGGATTACGGGCTGCGTTTAGGCAGCACAGTGCGATACAGTGAGGTTCCTTTTGCTTGAATGAAGGTTACAATCAATTTCTTCTCAGAAACCTCGATGTGAGCAAATCCCCCGAGCATCGAGGATCGTCCTGTGAAGAACTTCAGGGAGTCTCGAGGAACAGAGTGCCGATGGCTGAGGTCCGAGTCGATGAAGTTTCCTGCACCGCTCACCACATAAGCAACACCGGACTCCTCGAAGAACTGGAAGAGAAAAAAAAAAAAAGAGGACAACCACCATATCACCATATCAGACCTGCAGCCTGACTTGGTCCCAAAATCTATTTCATCTCCAAAAGACAAACATTTCAAATCTGTCATCACTCATTACTCGGAGATTTATCCCGAGAAGGTCGGAATGATGCCTGCAGTAATTACACGCACACGGACACACCAGGTATTTTGGTTTAAGACGCCCAATCAAGGCAAAAAAAAAAGAAGAAGAAGAAGAAAGAAGAAAAGGACTTTTCCCGTTTATACATCCTCAGCGCTTGGGATAAGCGGGTTTCAGGCCCAGCATCGGGTTACTTCCATGTCTCTCGGGTTAATGTGAACTAGGTCACAAATTCCCACATCTCGATTACAGCAGAGCAGCACAACCACAAAAAACAACAACAACAACAACAACCACAACCTCAAAACAACCATCAGTGCTGAATTACAAATATATTCATTCATGTTCGAAGCCACTTTATCTAATTAGGGTCGTTGGGGGCTGGCGTCCGTCTCAGCCGACTCTGGGTGAGGGCATGATACGCTGTGCACAACTCACCAGGCCATCACACACACACACACACACACACACACACACACACACACACACACACACACACACACACAGAGGTGATTTGTTACAGCCAATCACTGTGCATGTTTTTGGACTGTCGGGGGAAACCGGAGAAACCAGAGGAAACCGACACAAGCACGAGGAGAACATGCAAACTCCACAGAGAAACACCCGAGCTGAGAATCGAACCCACAACCATCTTACTGTGAGGCGGACATGCTAATCACGACACCACCTATATGTATATAAGTATCTCTCTCTCTCTCTCTCTCTCTCTCTCTCTCTCCATCACACAGGGAAATGTTAAGCTGGTAATTCCCCCAAAATGTGAGGAGAGTTTAATCAGAAACACTAACAACACAAGAATGCTGGTGATGAGTGGATTTTTTTTTTTTTTTGGTTGGCAGCCACAGTGTTCAATGATTGGGTGTCAGGAGCTGTAGCAGTGTAAATTTAAAATATTTACATGTCACGTGTTACACGTCTACCCGACATCCAGAGATCGAGCACAGTAACGCCACACCCAAAATGTCAGGCTGAATATTTCGACCTGGACCATCCTGGACATGGATGCCGTCGCTCCGTGAATAGAGCGGAGGAGAAAAATCCCCATTCCAACGCCGTAGACAGCGCAGAAGATTAAAACTGGATCGGAAACCATTCCGCTCCAACTTCACCACATGGGCTATGGCAACCGAGCAGCAAGAGGGAAAACGCTTTTCCACCAGGAAATATCCATCCGGAAACTTTACACGTGTATGTAAATTAAAAATCTTGTGCATGTGCAACGTGAAAAGCACACGCCCTCTAAATGCAGTTTGACGTTTTGTCAGGTTCTCCAGCTGTAAGGAGCAACGAAGCCAAGATGGAGCACAAAGGGTGGATAAACCTAAAGCATATTTACATAAACCCTCCCAGCTTTGCACGTGAGAATTCGGCCTCGCGTGTAGAGACGCGTTACCTGCAGGTTGTGGTCGTGCCCACACAGGTAAGCCGTAGCTTTGTACTTCAGCAGCAGAGGTCGGAGTCTCCTCACCAGGCAGTCAGTGGGCCCGTGCTTGGACACGGACCAGACAGGATAATGACCGGCCACGAGCAAGAAGTCAGCCGTGGAGCGGCTCATGCGTTCTCGCAGCCACTGAAGCTGGCGGTTGGCCAAAGTGCTGTTCACCGGTCCCGTGAGCTTTCCATCCTGGAAGTCATCAGAGTTTCCACACAGAAGCACCGTGTCCAGCATGAGCACCTGCAGAGTGGCAGCGGTGGGCGGGATCCTGAACTTCAGATCATAATAATAAGAAGGGAAATTCCTGTGGAATTAAAACAAACAAAAAACCACAGGGTGAATTAAAAATATAAAAGTGTTCCAGTTATGGGGAACCTTAAAATAAACAAACAAATTAATTAATTAATTAATTAATACAATTATGCTCTGAAGATTCCGTGAATCTTTCATAACAATTCATTCACAGATGTCGGAGCAGATATGATTCACGAGGACAACACCCTCGCAGAGCTGTGATAAAGTCCGAGTTTTGCTATGAGAACCCAAAACAAAATTAAATAAACAAATAAATAAGGGTCAGAGAAATGGTGGGGGGGGGGCTGAAAGATTTTGGTTGAAATAAAATCACCTGGCTGGTGGAGAGCAGGTACAGATCACAAGCTTAGTGGCGGACGGCAGAGAGTGAACCCTGTGCGTGTTCACATCAATCAAAATAAAAGCAATTTCATTTCAAAATAATAAGGAATTAAAATTGAAGTTACAGAAATGCAATTATTATTCAAAGATCAAAGAGCTGGACATCATCCCAATGCACAAATCAGACGTGTACACAGAGGCGGAAGCAAACACGCTCGCGGAATCACCCGGAGAAATGACATCATCAAGCTGTTTACATGATTCTTTTGGAGGCTGCAGGTTACAGCAGACACAGCACAAGGACAGAGGGAAGCAAGTGATGATGGAAAGCTGCCTGACCATCGTCGGGACACTTTGCTGTACTGCATCTGGGCACGAACGTTCCCCGAATGGTCGTGGTTTCCGGCAACGACATACCATGGGACCTGTAGAGCTTTTGCGGTGTAGACTCTCTCAAATGTCTCCTGAAAGAGCAAGAGTAACATTTTAAATCAGGTTCAGCTTTTGATCGCATCCCAGAATTCACCAAAACAATCCGGCACTTTCATCTCAGCACGACTTCAACACCATCAACGACCTTGTGGACTCGAACCACAACTTCAGAAAAACTACCAAGAACTCCTTCATGATGAGGGGCACACATACCGACGTCCAAAACCACATCGCATTCGCATGGGGCAACCGTTCCCGTTTCCAAGTCCTGTAGTCCTGTACTACGCCAACCGGCTCTTGCAAATTGACCCCAAAGTGCGTAAAGTTGTGTACGTGTTGCCCTGCAACGGCCTGGTGAGCTGTTCAGGGTGTACCCCACATTCGACCACTATCTGCTAAGATAGGCTCCACCCTCCCTGCAGCCCTAGTAGGATTAAACAGTTTCGTAAATGTGAGAGACAAGAAGGAGAATAAAAAGATTATAAAACTCAGCTTCTGTAGGATATGGAGAATTATTCCGTTCTGGGGCGGGTGTTAGTTATCCCACTTATGGCCAGAGTCAGTTAAGGTAGGCACCCCCCCCCCCCCCCCCCCCCATACACACACCCCCACGCCTCCCCCCACACCCCAGCCCTAGTAGGAATAAGTGGTTCAACATGTAGGTCAGGGATCACCAACGTGGTGCCCGTGGGCACCAGGTAGCCCGCAAGGACACTATAAGTTGCCCGCGGACCTGTTCACTGCTAGTTTTAGGACAGGCCCACAGCTCCATAGCGCCACTCTCCATTGAGCTGCATCTAATTTTTTTGAATATATTTTAAATCAAATCAATATCTTCACATAGATAAATATCATTAATTATTAATGATAACATATAATTAAAGGTAAATTGAGCAAATTTGTAATTTCAGAGGTGTGTTTTGACCTGGTAGCCCTTCGCATTAATTGGTACCCAAGAAGTAGCTCTCGGTTTCAAAAAGGTCGGTGACCCCTGATGTAGGTGAATGAGATGAGTGTTGAAATACGTGATGTGAGCAGTGGTGGAGTTTTCCGAACACACACCTGAAACCTGGGATCGTCCACGGACCTCACGCCTTTGAAATAAAAGTTATCACCAAGGGCCAGAACAAAGTCAGCGCCGAGTTGCTCAGCAGTCCGGCCCATTTCCCACGCTGTGGCCCACTCGACGGGTGTGTAGAATGGTGCATTGGGCACACCACCCCAGTCACCGACCACCAGGAAACGAATGGAGGATCGATTAGCTGTCACACACAGGCCGGAGATCTCAGGCACACAGCTTTATGCAGGTCGGAAATATTTACTGATACAACTGCAAACTTTGGCTTTCTGGATAATTCATCATGATCAGAACCGAGAATAATTCTGAAACACTGCTCGAGTCAGAAAGCTAAGAACGATGCGTGTAGAACACGTGAGTTCGGTCTTCCAATTAAAACACACTTACCGCCTTCGACATCCAGGCCGCTGAAGGAAGGAGGGGAGCAGAGGACCACAGGAAGTGTGATCACGAGGACCAAGAGCCCCTGAGATGCCATCTACAAAACACAGACCCACAGACCAAGGACAGAAAAATAACAATCAGCACACAGAGCGATCATCCGATTACTCATCACACCGCGCCCACGTTCATCACAGCGAAATCCTCCACGTTCCAAAACCCAACCTGCTTCAGATGCAAACAACCGAACGCAAGAAGCACATTCGAGCCAAAATTTTAAATGTTCTCGATCATTCGGAGATAAAATCTTATTCAAGCCCAGGACCTCTGAGCACCAACTTCCTCTTCAGGGTTTTCTCTCAAACACACACTTCCTGTTTCCATTAGTTCATCTCTCACAGCAGAAGCCACTCATCTGCTCATGTCTCTCTCTCTCTCTCTCTCTCTCTCTCTCTCACACACACACACCTTCTCTTGCTCTCTCTCTCTCTCTCACTCACTCACACTCCCTCCCCCCCTTCTTTCTCTCTCATGATCACACACACACCTGCTCAACGCCACCAAAACACTCACAGGTTTCACATACTGTATTTTTTCTATTTCTTTTACAAACACATGCAATATTTATATTGACCGTATTTAGCGGCCGCTCTGACCCAGAGCGACTTACAGAAGCTTTAAACTCTCAATCAGTCAATGTATTCTTGTTCTGGTTTGTTAGACAAAAACTAAATATACCATCAAACTCAAGTGAGGTGTGTGTGTTTTGTTTGGGGTTTTTGTGTGTGTGTTTGGGATGTTGTTGTTTTGTGTGTGTGTGTGTGTGTGTTTTGTTTGGGTTTTTTTTTTTGTGTGTGTGTGTGTGTTTGGGTTTTTTTTTGTGTGTGTGTGTGTTTGTTTGGGGTTTTTGTGTGTGTGTGTGTGTGTGTTTGGGTTTTTTTTTTTTTTGTGTGTGTGTTTTGTTTGGGGTTTTGTGTGTGCGTGTGTGTGTGTGTGTTTGGGTTTTTGTGTGTGCGTGTGTGTGTGTGTGTGTGTGTGTGTTTGGGTTTTTTTGTGTGTGCGTGTGTGTGTGTGTGTGTGTGTGTTTGGGGTTTTGTGTGTGTGTGTGTGTGTGTGTGTGTTTGGGTTTTTTTTTTTTTGTGTGTGTGTGTTTTGTTTGGGGTTTTTGTGTGTGTGTGTGTGTGTGTGTGTGTGTGTGTGTGTTTGGGTTTTTGTGTGTGCGTGTGTGTGTGTGTGTGTGTTTGGGGTTTTTGTGTGTGCGTGTGTGTGTGTGTGTTTGGGTTTTTGTGTGTGCGTGTGTGTGTGTGTGTGTGTTTGGGTTTTTGTGTGCGTGTGTGTGTGTGTGTGTGTGTGTGTTTGGGGTTTTTGTGTGTGTGTGTGTGTGTGTGTTTGGGTTTTTTTTTGTGTGTGTGTGTTTTGTTTGGGGTTTTTGTGTGTGTGTGTGTGTGTGTGTGTGTTTGGGTTTTTGTGTGTGCGTGTGTGTGTGTGTGTGTGTGTTTGGGGTTTTTGTGTGTGTGTGTGTGTGTGTGTGTTTGGGGTTTTTTTTTGTGTGTGTGTGTTTTGTTTGGGGTTTTTTTGTGTGTGTGTGTGTGTGTGTGTGTTTGGGGTTTTTGTGTGTGTGTGTGTGTTTGGGGTTTTTTTGTGTGTGTGTGTGTTTTGTTTGGGGTTTTTTTGTGTGTGTGTGTTTTGTTTGGGGGTTTTTTTTTGTGTGTTTGTGTGTGTGTGTGTGTGTGTGTGTGTGTACAGCATGGTGCTTAATCAAAGTAGTGTTGCTGAAAAAGGTCGGTTTTCAGCTGAAGGTACTCAGCTGTCCAGATGAAGTTCATTCCACCACCTTGGAGCCAGAACAGAGACGAGTTCACATGCATTTTCCCAGGTCCCTTGGTAGACGGAGGGATCGATCCAGCAGTGCTCGAGAGAACGCGGCGCATATGGATGTATAAACAGCATTAACACATTGTTCTCAGCTCAGCCGTGATCATCCAAACTTCATTCATTCATTTTCTAAACCTTTTAATCCTAATTAGGGTACACGGGGAGGCTGGCGCCCACCTCAGCCGACTCTGGGCAAGGGTAGCATACACCTTGGGCAGCATGCGAGGCCATTGTGGGACTAACACACAACCATTCACATTCACCCTCATCTGGAACAGCCAATCAGCTCACTGCGTATGTTTTTTGGCTTGTAGGAGGAAACCGGAGAAAACCCACACAAGCATGAGGACAACATCCAAACTCCACATTGAAACACACAGGCTGGGAATCGAACCCAGGACCTTCTTGCTGTGAGGTGGACGTGCTAATCACTACACCACCGTCCAAACGAATACCAGAAATCCTTGCTGATTCATTTCAGAGCTGAGCAAGGTCAGCATTTCATTGAGTAATGTTCACACCTGAACTTAAACACCTCACTCTACACCTGAAAACCAGGTAAAGACTCCAGAGTGTCGGGAAGTCCTTCGTTTCTTCAGTGCAGCCCTGAAAGAGTCGCTGATCAAACGTAAACAAGATATAAAAGTAAATCTCACTGACCTGCAGCATGAACACGAGCATCTCGGAGTCTCAGCCACACACACTTCTCAACTTCCACTTATAGCAGCTGAGTGAGCACGCGCGCGTTCGCGTGACTCATCAGCCGTGTGACTGACACCTTCTTTTCCACCCTGCCACGACTGACACGTGTGTGTGTGTGTGTGTGCGTGTGTGTGTGAACTGTGACTGCTAAAGACCAAACTCATTGTTTTAAAGAGAGTACTGTATAAACTAATAAATAGAGAAGGTTAAAGCCTCCACGTCGGTGATAAACAGGACATCGGCCCCGGGGCGGACTCTGCACAGCATTACATCCTGTAAATGATAGAACATGCTACAAACATGACACTTCGGCCATTTTATCATCACTCTGTTTTCTGATATCGTGGCCCCGCTCGACGTGACGAGGCAGTGTCAGGTTTTGATGAAAATAACAAAATCCACTCGGTTTAAAAATAGAAACTGTTTTATTCTTACTGTCAGTAATAAACAGATGGAAGTCACAATTACAGAAACAAGCAGGAAGGGAATTTAAACTAAACTTTTCCTCGTCAGAATTAAGAACTATATTTATAAGTGCGGTGGATTCCAGCCTTGATGTTCAGGGGGGAACAGGAAGAAGAAAAACCTTGTCAGAGTTAAAGCGGGTCGAAGCACTTCCTCTCCTGTCACAAACTCAACCCGAATCGCTCATCACTGCCAGGATTAGAACGGATCACACGCACACCAGGACCAGGACGACACCACCGAGGAAAACCACAAAAACAAACAGTGGCGGAGAGATTCTACAGTGAAACTGCGGCATGCACAAACACTTCACCATGAAAACACAAATAAATCAGCCTGCATTATTCACACTGGAACAAGCCACGCCTCCAGCACTAAAAACTAAATACAAACAGAAGCTACACCTTCTGGAGACATAAAGCACGGGGAAGGTCAAATCCCATAGAGGGAAAATGATGGATGATAAGAGAAGAAGCTCCACCCTCCTCTACAGGAGTGTCAAGAAGAAGCTCCACCCCCTAGAAGGGTGTTTATTTGTAGCTGTAGTTTGCGTCGCTGCCGCTGTAGCCACCAAGGTTCCGATAGGCACTCTGTTGGTATCCATAATTCTCTGCTCCGCTTCCACCAGAACCAAATGTGGACTGATTGGAATATGCTGGAGAGAATGAAAAAAAAGGAAACATTTTGAATGCATGAGGCACAACAAGGTTAGCGTTCCTACAGTGGTCCTATGACCGTGTGCGTGCACCATGTGTGCACGTGTCTCTCACCCCCATAGTTGTAGTTCTGGGTGTTCTGGTATCCATATCCATAATCAGGTCCCACTAGAGACTCCTGGTTCTGCCCAGAGTTTTGGTTGAGATTTTGGTTTTGGCTCTGTGGGTTCTTGCGGTACTGGCCGTACTCGTGGCTGTGATGGCTGTAGTAGCCGCTGGCGGGTGGAGGGACGGCCTGATACACCTGCGTGTGTGCGTCTGCCATGCCTTGTTCCTCTTGAAAACCTGTAGTGTTCAACTCACCACTGGCTGAGAACCCAGGGGCAATGCCACTCTCTGCTGCACACGCACGCACGCACACACACACACGCACGTGCACACACACACACACGTACGCACACACACACACAGCTTTCATTAGTTGTATTCAGGGAGAGAGAGGGCTACAAGCGTACATACATTACAGTCCTTAGCAGCAATCCCATAATACTCTTAACAACGTCACAATCCCATAATACTCTTCCCCATACACAACTTTTGTATGATGCAAAGGTGGGGAAAAACTATCATGAAAATGTCATGTGAAAATGAAAGAGTGAGTCTCACCATTAAAAGTGGAGCCCTTGGCATTAAATCCTCTGCCCCGCCCTCTCCCTCTGCCACGTCCAGCAATAAAAGGGACTCCGCCCATTCCACCATAACCCTGCACAGTCAACAAATGATACAAACACAGAGTGTGAGACTTTACATACTCAAGCATTCTTCCTGGTGTGTGTGTGTTTGTGTGTGTGTGTGAGAGAGAGAGAGAGAGAGAGACGAGACCAACCATCGGAGGGAATTTTTTCTTCTTCTGGCTCTCAGGTGGGTCATTGGGGAAAAGTTTTTCGAGTGCAGCCAGAGCAGCATAGGCCTTTGCCAACTTCTTAGTAGAACCTGAACCCTGAAACTTGTGTCCATCCACCTCCACCTAACACACACACACACACACACACACACACACACACACACACACACACACACGACATGCAAGTTTTGTATGCATGTATTTGTTTCAAAAGATAACTACACCCCATTTTAAACATGCTATTTTTTAAACACATTTAATATTAAAAAAACAAAACATTTCCTGTCTGGTACAGTGTGACATAATTCATAACTTAAATAATCAATCTTCATTCACATCAAAAAGGCAAGTACACCCCGAAATCTTTTTTACACCTGACATCAGGGGGTCTCTGGTGTTTGGTTTACGACACAGTGTGTGATGTCATCATTTCATGCCTAAATAACCCGGTAAGCCTCCAGGCTGTGATTTCCTCCATGCTTGGGAAGGAATTTTAAAAGCTGACAGAATTATTAAAAATAAGTAATTCCACTGTAAAGAAAATCACAAAGCGACTGGACATGATAACCGTGTTAGGAAAAGGCCTTTACAGTAGAAAATAAATAAATAAAGGATGGAGTAAGATTACAGTTTATTAATGAACATGCACTCAACGCCTTCAATTAAAAACCTCACACCGACCGCCGGCATAGAGATGAAAATGCGGGGCTGTCTAGCACAAGTAAGCAAGGAGGTCTATGCAGGAAGTGACATTGCAGTGGTAGACATGTAGAGATGTGTTCAGGAAGTGACGCTGACTCAATTAAATTTGGAAGAATTTGGTGTAAATGGTTATTTAGTTAAACGAGAGCGGGAGGGGTGTCTTGTGGAGACGGGGAGTTGTCACATTGACAGACTCTGAGGGTGAGACACTGCAGAGAGGAATGTGACGGTGAATCTAAAATGGTTCACGCAGCTTCCTGTTGTCGATTCAGGAACAAAAATCCACTTTTTGCATGATTTCTGCGCTTGTCGTGATGATGTACGGGATCAGTAACGCAGCCTAGCCAATCCAACAAGTTCACATCACTACCAGGCTGGAACAGCCAATCAGAAAGGAGCATGCCTCTGAGCATGCAGTGGGATGACAGGTGTATAAGATGTGAACTCTCAGTTCCAATATGATGGTACATAAACTGAGCAGGTTGTGCACGGTGGGTTTTACATTTTGAGATGAACATGATGGCATTCTAACAGGAAGGAGTCTAGGATCATGTTCTGTGATGCATTTGCTGACCAACTGAAGGGTCCCAGGTTAGATGTAAACGCCAATGGCCAGGCTGTGTGTTTGTCTCTGTGATGATGTGAAGGTCTGGGTGGTACTATCAGGTTGACTGGATCAGCAACTCTCTATTTGAATGACATGCTGACACGATCAGGGCCAAGGAAGGTCTGTTACCGGGCCGATTCCTGTGCTGAATTCACATGCTTTGTT
>CM045730.1:16834053-16861553 GCA_024760905.1 Plotosus lineatus
TCTCTCTCAAGACCTTCTTTCCATTTACATTCGCTATCATCAATAACTTCATATCATCTGGTCATGTACCAACAGTGTTCAAAAGAGTCAGGGTTCTACACATCTTAAAGAAACCCTCTCGGGATCCATTGGACATCAGGAACTACAGACCAGTATCTCTTCTTTCTTTCTTTTCTATAATTCTTCAATGCATTGTTTATAACCAAATGTCTTTCTATCTTTTCAGAATAATCCCCTTCACACTAATCAATCTGGCTTCAAAGGAGCACATTCCACAGAGACTGCACTCTTGGCTGTTACAGAGAGGCGACATACTGCAAAATCAGCCAAAATGTCATCAGTCCTCATCCTGCTCAACCTTTCAACGGTATTTGACACGGGCAACCACAAGACTCTCGTCCATCCTCAGGAGTCTAGGAATTTGTGGTTCAGCATGGCAGTGGTTTGCTTCTTAACTGGAAAATTGCTCATATGAGGTTACATGGAGGGGAATCCACATCATCTCCACACTGACGTTCATGCTCCCCAGGGCTCAGTTCTTGTCCCACTTCTGTTCTCTCTTTATACAAAGTCCCTTGATGATATCATGTCCTCATACCACTGCTATGCAGATTACACTCAACGTATTCTCTATTTTCCTCCCTCAGATACTGAAGTTTCTTCCCGAGTCTCTGTATGTCTGGCACATATCTCCTCATGGATGGCAGCTCACCAGATAAAGATAAAGATGTAAGATAATCCCAGCTGGCTCGTCACCACATCAAGATCTTGAAATCTCTGTGGATAATGCTGTGATCTCTCCTTCAGGTACTCCTCAAAGGAGTAACCATGCATAAGTGCCTGCCCTTCTCTTCTCATACCACTAATCTTCCTAAATCATTATTTCTTCTCTTTAGTATCCGAAGGGTTAATGCAGCCATTGGGGGGGGGGCACAAACCAGTGTCTCTCCCTCACGCCGGTCCCAAGCCCGGATAAATGCAGAGGGTTGAGTCAGGAAGGGCATCCGGCGTAAAACAAATGCCAAATAAAATATACGAATCACAAGAAAGAATGATATACCGGATCGGTCGAGGCCTGGGTTAACAACGACCGCCATCAGTGCTGTCAACCAACAGGGTGCTGATGGAAACTGGACTACTGTTGGTCGAAGACGTCGAAGAAGGAGAGGCGGGAGGCGTGTCCGTTGCCAGAGAGCGAAGATGACATGACATGAGTCTAGGACTGAAAGTAGGGACTTTGAATGTTGGAACTATGGCAGGAAAAGGTAGAGAGCTGGCTGACATGATGCAGAGGAGGAAGGTGGACAGACTGTGTGTTCAGGAGACCAGGTGGAAAGGTAGCAAGGCTAGAAGCATAGGAGCAGAGTTTAAGGTGTTTTTTCATGGTGTGGATGGGAAGAGAAATGGAGTCAGAGTCATCTTGAAGGAGGAGTTTGTCAGGAATGTTCTAAAAGTGAAAAGAGTGTCAGACAGAGTGATGAGTCTCAAGTTAGAAATTGAAGGTGTAATGCTCAATGTTGTTAGTGCTTATGCCCCACAGGCAGGATGTGAGCGAGAAGAGAAGGAGAGATTCTGGAGTGAGTTAGATGAAGTGATGCAGACTACCCCCAGAGGTGAAAGAGTGGTCATTGGTGCAGACTTCAATGGACATGTTGGTACAGGCAACAGAGGGGACGAGGAAGTGATGGGTAGGTTTGGTATCCAGGACAGGAACGCAGAAAGACAGATGTTGGTAGATTTTGCAAAAAGGATGGAAATGGCTGTGGTGAATACTTTCTTCCAGAAGAGAGAGGAGCATAGGGTGACTTATAAAAGTGGAGGTAGGACCACATAGGTAGACTACATCTTGCGTAGGTGATGTAATTTATAGGGTCAGTGACTGCAAAGTAGTAGCGGGTGAGAGTGTTGCCAAACAGCATCGGATGGTGGTGTGCAGGATGATGCTCATGGTGAGGAAGGTGAAGAAGGCAAAGGTAGAGCAGAAGACAAAGTGGTGGAAGCTGAAAAAGGAAGAGTGTCGGATTGTCTTCAAGGAGGAGTTGAAACAGGCTTTGGGTGGTCAGGAAGTGCTTCCAGATAACTGGACAACTACAGCTAATGTGATCAGGGAGACAGGTAGGAGAATAGTTAGTGTGTCATCTAGAAGGAAAGTAGATAAGGAGACTTGGTGGTGGAATGAGGAAGTGCAGGAGTGTGTACAAAGGAAGAGGTTAGCTAAGAAGAAGTGGGACATTGAGAAAACCGAAGAGAGTAAACAGGAGTACAGTGAGACACAGCATAAGGCGAAAGTAGCAGTGTCAAAGGCCAAACAGAGGGCGTATGATGACTTGTTTGCTCGGTTGGAAAGTAACGAGGGAGAAAATGATTTATACAGGTTGGCACAGCAGAGAAATAGAGATGGGAAGGACGTGCAGCAAGTTAGACTGATAAAGGACAGAGAGGGAAATGTATTGACTGATGACAGAAGTGTGCTGGGAAGATGGAAAGAGTACTTTGAAGAGCTGATGAATGAGGAAAATGAGAGAGAGAAAAAAAAAGAAGAGTAGAAGAGGTGACTGTTGAGGACCAGGAAGTAGCAAAGATTAGTAAGGGTGAAGTGAGGAGGGCACTGAAGAGGATGAAGAATGGAAAAGCAGTTGGTCCTGATGACATACTGAAGGTATGGAAGTGTCTAGGAGAGGTAGCAGTAGATTTTCTGACAAGAACATTCAACAAGGTCTTAGTGAGTGAGAGGATGCCAAAGGAATAGAGGAGAAGTATGCTGGTGCCCATTTTTAAGAACAAGGGAGACGTGCAGAATTGTGGCAACTACAGAGGGATAAAGTTGATGAGCCATACGATGAAGTTATGGGAAAGAATAGTGGAAACTAGACTAAGGGCAGAGGTCAGCATTTGTGAACAACAGTTTGGTTTCATGCCAAGAAAGAGCACCACAGATGCAGTGTTTGCCTTGAGGATGTTAATGGAGAAGTACAGAGAAGGTTAGACGGAGCTTCATTGTTCCTTTGTGGATCTGGAGAAAGCATATGACAGGGTGCCGAGAGAAGAACTGTGGTATTGCATGAGGAAGTCTGGAGTGACAGAGAAGTATGTTACAGTGGTGCAGGACATGTATGAGAGCTGTAAGACAGTGGTGAGGTGTGCTGTCGGTGTGACAGAAGAGTTCAAGGTGGAAGTGAGACTGCATCAAGGGTCAGCTCTCAGCCCCTTCTTGTTTGCTATGGTGATGGACAGGCTGACAGACGAGGTTAGACAAGATTCCCCATGGACTATGATGTTTGCAGATGACATTGTGATCTGCAGTGAGAGCAGAGAACAAGTGCAGGAAAATCTAGAGAGGTGGAGGTATGCCTTGGAAAGGAGAAGAATGAATGTTAGCCTCAGTAAGACAGAATACATATGCATGAATGACAAGGACCCAAGAGGAACGGTGAGGTTACAGGGAGCAAAGATAAGAAAGGTGGAGGATTTTAAGTACTTAGGCTCAACAATCCAGAGCAATGGAGAGTGTGGAAAAGAGGTGAAGAAGCGCGTGCAGGCAGGTTGGAATGGTTGGAGAAAAGTGTCCGGTGTGATGTGTGATAGGAGGGTATCAGCAAGAATGAAAGAAAAAGTGTACAAGACAGTGTTGAGGCCAACGATGTTGTATGGTTTAGAAACAGTGGCCCTGGGGAAAAGACAGGAGTCAGAGCTGGAGGTAGCGGAGATGAAAATGTTGAGGTTCTCTTTGGGAGTAACGAGGATGGCTAGGATTAGGAATGAGCACATCAGAGGGACAGCACATGTAAGAGGTTTTGGAGACAAAGTCAGAGAGGCTAGATTGAGATGGTTTGGACATGTACAGAGGAGGGATAGTGAGTATACTGGTAATAGGATGCTGAGGCTGGAACTACCAGGCAGAAGACCTAGAGGAAGACCAAAGAGACGATTCATGGAGGTGGTGAAGGAGGACATGAAGGTCGTTGGTGTAAGAGAAGATGCAAAGGATCGGGTGAGATGGAGGCAGATGATTCGCTGTGGCGACCCCTGAAGGGAAAAGCCGAAAGGAAAAGAAGAAGAGTATCCGAAGGATTAGTCCATTTTTTTCCAGTAAGGCCACTCGGATACTTGTTCAATCCCTCATCATCTCAAGACTGGATTGCTGAAACTCACTTCTGTGTTATGGCCTGTGTTCTGGGGGACTTTGAATTTGGCGGCTCTGTTCTCTAACTGTTTTCTCCCCAGCGGTGCAGGCTCCGGCTAAGGGGCTTGGCTGACCTACTCAGGCTGATTGCAGCAGCGCACACCTGATTCTACTCAACAAATCTACTCACTATAAAGACAAGCTGAACGTTGACTTCTGTACCAGAAGATTGTCCCGCATCACGCAGTCGATACCCCATGTTTCTCTCTGGCCCCTGGTTATAGCTGTCCTTAGCCAGTTTTCTGCACCTCAGTCACCATTGTTAATTGTTTGTTATTTAACTCCGTCACCACCAGTGTTTGTCTCCTGTCTCGTCTCCAGTGTTCCCCTTGAGTAAACTAATTTGTTCCTGTTTGCACTGAACACTGTCTCCTGCATTTGTGGGTCTGGAAGAAAGTTCGATTAACACCTTTGAGCGCTATTCGACCTTTGCAAATGATCCAGAATACAGCTGCATGGCTTGTTTCACACACACACACACATATATATATATATATATATATATATATATATATATATATATATATATATATATATATATATATCCGTCTCCTTTTTCCTCGGTTCCCCTTTTACTATTAAAACCCTACATGCAAATATTTTATTTTTCAAATTGTTGTTTTTTATATATATATATATATATATATATATATATATATATATATATATATATATACACAAAAGGACAGGACAAAGACTTTCTATTGAAACTCCATTTATCACTACAGATCTGTTTCGAGGGGTGGTGAAACCATCCTCTCTCTTCAGGTGATTAAAGAATTAGATTCTTCTTTAATCACCTGAAGAGAGAGGATGGTTTCACCACCCCTCGAAACAGATCTGTAGTGATAAATGGAGTTTCAATAGAAAGTCTTTGTCCTGTCCTTTTGTTTATTTGCTCTACCAAAAAGTATTGAGCACTCTCCTACGGAAGGATCTACTCAGAAAATCCTATATATATGATATACCCACTAACCTTGAAAATAAGGGTAGAGCCTGTTCCTGGTGGAGTTCTTACAGGCCTAAAAAAAAAAAAAAAAGTGTGTGTGTGTGTCTGGGTTCTTGAAACCTTGTACCTGTGCACTCTGGGTAATGTCCTCCCTCTGCTGGGGTGTAAGATGGCGGCTCACATCCACACCTGCTCTCTCACATGGGTCAGAAATACCAGGACCATCTGCACACAGACAGTGTGTATGTATGTGTACGTGCATATAAGCATAATCTTATACACTGGGAACAACTATACAGTGTGTGTCTATGTGTTGTATGATGAGAGTGTGTTTTACCCTCCAGTAGTATTCCAGACGCAACACACTCCAGCACTCTCCTCACAGCCTCACCAGGTCCCATTGGCCGATCGCTTGTTGAGATCGCTCTCTCACACAGCACCTCCAACGTCTACACACACACAGACAACAGACTGAACAAACACATTTACAACAACTTGAACACACACACAGTATTACACTGTTGACATACTCACCCATCCCTTGAGTGGGGCCCAGGTAGGAACGCGGGTACATAGATCTCTTAAGATGCGGATGACGATCACACATGAGTGCAAGTTGGTAATTTTAGCCTATGAGCCATCACGCACATGCGCGCACACGTACGCACACACACACACACACACACACACACACACACACACACACACACGCACACAGTATTATAATGCTGTTACACTCCAAGTACACACTATAACACATGTAGTAAATGTGTCACCAACTCATTATTGAGAAACTGTCTGTCTGTCTTGATATTTCCATTTGTCTCTCTTTCCTTTCCTTCTGTCCATCCACCTGTCTGTTACTTTATCAATGCAGCCATCTAAAGAATCCCGGTTTATATAAAACTTGGTGATTTGGTGAGAGAGTTTTCACAAGGTGTTGAAACGGTGTTGAGTGTGAGGCAGCTGATCTGATCCAGGGGTGGAACCGTGGTAACGAGCGTGTTTACGATGTGACAGCATACGGAGAGATGTGATGTAATGCTACACAAAGGGTAATCATGCTTTATTTACCCTTCAGAATAATTAAACAAAAGATTTAGGAATTACCCTATTTTTTGGACTATGAGGCGCATTTAAGATCCTTTGATTTTCTCAAAAATTGATGGTGCGCCTTATGTATTAACGAGGCTGCACTGCTTGATGGATTGTCGAAGCATTACAGCTACCGTAGTCAGGAGGTCTGTCTTCCTTTCGGCTTTTTTCCCTTTTACTCGGGAGTCGCCACAGCGAATCATCTGATGCGCACGTTTGATTTGGCAGAGGTTTTTACATCGGATGCCCTTCCTGTCACAACCCTTTTTTTAGCAAGGGACAGAAACACGCTGACGACTTTGCTGCCTACTCTTTACGAAAGTCAGCAATGGTTCTTTTACATGCCTCACACCATAGACAGTGAGAGACATGGCCCACCTTTGATAACCCAGTTAGCTGCACTGGGGATGGGGGGGGGGGGGGGGGGACAGTGACAACCTTGTGGAGAGTGGGACTCGAACCCCCAACCTTTGGATCAGCGATCCAACGCCCTATACCACAAGACCACCACTGCCCCGACCGTAGTCAGGAGGTGATGATGATTTCCTTTCAGCTTTTTCCCTTTATCAGGGGTCATCACAGCGAATGATTCACACGTTTGATTTGGAATAGGTCAGGGGTCGGGAACCTTTTTGACTAAGAGAGCCAAAAAAAGACATATCTTAAAATCTAATCCTTTGAGAGCCATATATATATATATCTCAGGGCTCGCGAGCCAGACGTGACTGTTTTGATTGGATTCGGCTCTCAGATAAATCAGGTGGCCTTTCTTAACAGAATAACGAATACATAATTTCACTATAATTTAAATAAAAATACAAAAAAAGCCATCAAGTAAAACAAAAATAGATGAATAAATCTCACGCATTTAAATCTATACATCTATTTTTAATGTCACGTCACTGTTTCGCGCAGCGGAGAGAGCCAATCCTTTCTGTACTCCAACATGTGGGCGAGTCCGATACCTTGAAACTCTAATTTTATTGGATTATAAGAACAACCACAGACTGAGCGTGGTTTTTTGGGTAAAGAGATAAATTTCCCTCGTTTTGATCAGCCCATTTCCACGAAGCCAAGCACAGCTGGCAAGCAAACACAAATGGACAGAGATGGAATGCTGAGCGTTATTGTGAAGTTTATAATTTTATATTTTTATAAATTAACAATGTTGAGAGTTATTGTGAAGTTTATTATATTATTTTATATTGTTATAACTGAACAATGCAGCTGGGAGGGGGGGGAGGGGGGGGGCACAAGCCAGTGTTCTCTCTCACGCCAGTTCCAAGCCCGGATAAATGCAGAGGGTTGTGTCAGGAAGGGCATTCGACATGAAACCTGTAACAAATCAACTATGCAGATCATCAGTATGACTTCCAAACAGGATCGTTCGAGGCCCAGGATAACAACAAATGCCATCAGTGCTGTTAACCCACAGGGTGCTGGTGGAAATTGGACTACTGTTGGTGAAAGAAAGGAGAGCTGGAGGGATGTCCGGAGGCAGAGATAGAAGAGGAAACGCATGAGTCTAGGACTGAGAGTAGGGCCTTTAAATGCTGGAACTATGACAGGAAAAGGTAGACAGCTGGCTGACATGATGCAGAGGAGGAAGGTGGACAACCAAACCTGCCCATCACGTCCTCGTCCCCTCTCTTGCCTGCACCAACATGTCCATTGAAGTCTGCACCAATGACCACTCTTTCACCTCTGGGGGTACTCTGCATCACTTCATCTAACTCACTCCAGAATCTCTCCTTCTCTTCTCGCTCACATCCTGCCTGTGGGGCATAAGCACTAACAACATTGACCATCATACCTTCAATTTCTAACTTGAAACTCATCACTCTGTCTGACACTCTTTTCACTTCTAGAACATTCCTGACAAACTCCTCCTTCAAGATGACTCCGACTCCATTTCTCTTCCCATCCACACCATGACAAAACAGCTGGGTGCACGATGGGAGGACTTACTCCGGGCACAGGTGGCACAAACTCCCTGGTGCCGGCTGCTATTGTTGGCCTCCAGAAACGTTTTTGGAGTAGGAAGAGAGTTCGGTGGGCTCTGGGGTGGCAGGCTAATTTGGATGAGTGAACCCACTGGAGCACTGGGGTTCTGGCCGGCGCGGGGAACGTATAGGAGCGGCTCCAAGTATACAAGAGGCGGGCAGGATGGTCTCCATGGTGGTGTCTTCCCCCGAGGAGACATGCGTGGAGAGAGCGTCTGGTTTCGTATTCCGGGAGCCGAGTCGGTATGTTGGCGTGAAGTTGAATCTTCCCAAGTGGAGTGACCATCGTGCCTGATGGGAGTTCAACCTCTTGGCCATATGGAGGCAAGATAAATTTTTATGGTCGGTCCAGACCACGAAGGGGTGGGCTGCCCTTTCCAGCCAGTGCCGCCACTCCTGGAGCGCCAAGATCACTGCCAGCAGCTCACGGTTCCCAACATCATAGTTCTGTTCCGCCGGGAACAAGCGACGGGAGCAGGCGCATGGGTGTAGCTTCTGGTCTGTGGGAGACCGTTGGGAGAGGACCGCCCCCACCCCTGAGTCTGCGACATCAACTTCCACCACGAACTGCATTGAGGGGTCCAGGTGGATCAGTATGGGTGCATTGACAAATTTTGTCAAATGTCAACCGGGCACTTGCCACAGCCTCCTCCAACCCTTACTCATTCCTCATCGTCCCTGGTCGCACATTGCGGTGGACATTGTTACGGGGTTACCTCCGTCCGAGGGCAACACAGTCATCCTGACGATAATGGACCGGTTCTCCAAGGTGATTCACTTCGTCGCCCTACTCAAACTCCACTCAACGATGTAAACAGCTGGTCTCCTGGTCCAACATGTCTTTCGCCTCCATGGCATCCCCCAGGATGTCATTTCGGACCGGGGTCCCCAGTTTGCATCTGGAGTTTGGAAGGCATTCTGCAACACCCTGGGAGTCTCCTGTAGCTTGACCTCCGGCTACTATCCTCAGTCTGACGGGCAGGCAGAGTGAACTAATCAAAGCCTCAGATCCTCCCTGCACTGCGTCGCCTCCCATCTCCCAGTCTCCTGGACCACACACCTCCCACACACCTCCCAAGGATCGAATATGCACACAACTCCCTGGTCTGCACGGCCACCGGGATGTCCCCCTTTATGGTGATCAATGGGTTCCATCCGTCCGGGTGCAGTTTTACAGAGCACGTGCAGCCCTGGAATGGACACGTGGCCCGAAACCGGAGAATCGCCGATCATCATTGGACCCCGGCACCTCCCTACACTGTCGGGCAACAAGTTTGGCTCTCCTCCTGGGACCTGCCCCTGCAAGTTGACTCAAAAAAATTGTCTCCCAGGTACATCGGGCCCTATGTCATAAAAAAAAAAAAAAATCACAAACCCCAGCGCCATCCGATTCAAGCTCCCATCCTTACTCAAAGTACACCCGGTATTCCATGTATCCCTGATCAAGCTCGTGGTGGAAAGTCCCCCCACCCCCCCCCGCTCCCTTTTCCCTGGCTGATTGATGGACACCCCACATACACAGTCAATCACATCTTTGATGTACGCAGACGTGGTCGAGGTTTCCAGTCTGTCTGTCTTCCTTTCAGCTTTTTCCCTTTTACTCGGGAGTCGCCACAGCAAATCATGTGATTCACATGTTTGATTTGGCAGAGGTTTTTTACGTCGGATGCCCTTCCTGTCACAACCCTTTTAGCAAGGGACAGAAACATGCTGACGACTTTGCAGCCTGCTCTTTACAAAAGTCATCAATGGTTCTTTTACATGCCTCTCACCATAGACATTGAGAGACATGGCCCGCCTTTGATAACCCAGTTAGCTGCACTGGGGAATGGTCTGGTGGAATGGGAGGGGTATGGCCCCAAAGAACGCTCCTGGATTCCTCGCTCCCTAATCCTGGACCCAGACTTGCTAACAGAGTTTTATCATCAGTTCCCGGACAAGCCTGGTTGGACACCAGGTGGTGCCCCTTGGGGTGGGGGGTGGTACTGTTATGGTCTGTGCTGGCTGGCAGCGTTAACTCTCTTTCTCTCTTCATTCATTGCAGACGCGGGTGAGGGGCGTGGCTGTTACCTGCAGGCGAGATCCAGAGAGCGCACCTGTGTCCACTCAGTAAACAACGAGCTATAAATAGGAGCGGTGTGCTTCCCTCCGGTGTCAGAAGATTGTCCTTCCTTGTGATTCAGTTTTTCTCTGTGATCTCTCTCACTCCTGGTATCCTGTTGTGCTCGACCAGTTTCCGTTAAAATATTATTTTTCGAGTGATTGTGGTTTCTCTGTGCCAAAATAAACTTGAAGCTTCGTACACTGCATCTTTGGGTCCGACTCATGTGCTCCAGTCGTAACAGAGATAAAGTTGTTGAGCCATATGATGAAGTTATGGGAAAGAATAGTGGAATGGTCAGCATTTGTGAACAACAGTTTGGCTTCATGCCAAGAAAGAGCACCACAGATGCAGTGTTTGCTTTGAGGATGTTAATAGAGAAAGATGGAGCTGCATTGCGCCTTTGTGGATCTGGAGCAAGCATATGATAGGGTGCCGAGAGAGGAACTGTGGTATTGCATTAAGAAGTCTGGAGTGGCAGAGAAGTATGTTAGAGTGGTGCAGGACATGTATGAGAGATGTAAGACAATAGTGAGGTGTGCTGTCGGCGTGACAGAAGAGTTCAAGGTGGAGGTGGGACTGTATCAAGGATCAGCTCTGAGCCCCTTCTTGCTTGCTATGGTGATGGACAGGCTGACAGATGAGGTGAGACAAGAATCTCCACGTGAGAGCAGAGACCAAGTACAGGAAAATCTAGAGAGGAGGTTGTATGCCCTGGAAAGGAGAGAAATGAAGGTTAGCCTCAGGAACACAGAATACGTGTGTGTGAACAAGAAGGACCCAAGAGGAACGGTGAGGTTACAGGGAGCAGAGATAAAGTAGAGGCTTTTAAGTACTTAGGCTCAACAATCCAAAGCAATGGCGAGTGTGGAAAAGAGGTGAAGAAGCGTGTGCAGGCAAGTTGGAATGGTTGAAGAAAAGTGTCCGGTGTGATGTGTGATAGGAGAGTATCTGCAAGAATGAAAGGAAAAGTGTACAAGACGGTGATGAGGTGAGCGATGTTGTATGGTTTCGAAACAGTGGCACTGGTGAAAAGACAGGAGGCAGAGCTGGAGGTAGCGGAGATGAAAATGTTGAGGTTCTCTTTGGGAGTAACAAGGATGGATAGGATCAGGAATGAGTCCATCAGAAGGACAGCACATGTAAGATGTTTTGGAGACAAAGTCAGAGAGGCTAGATTGAGATGGTCTGGACATGTACAGAGGAGGGATAGTGAGTTTATTGGTAGTAGGATGCTGAGGTTGGAATTACCAGGCAAAAGGCCTAGAGGAAGCTCAAAAAGGAGATTTATGGATGTGGTGAAGGAGGACATGAAGGTCGTTGGTGTAAGAGAAGAAGATGCAGAGGATAGGGTGAGATGGATGCAAATGATTTGCTGTGGCGACCCCTGAAAGGAACAGCCGAAAGGAAAAGAAGATTGTTATAATTGAACAATGTTGAAAGTTATTGTGAAGTGTATTTTATATTGTTATAACTGAACAATATTGAGAGATTTTGAAGTGTTATTTTATATTTGATGTGTTATAACTGAACCATGTTGAGAGTTATTGTGAAGTTGAATCAAGTTTGACATATTTGACTTTTCTTTCACTTAATACACCTTATAATCCAGTGTGCCTTATAGTCAGCAAATGCCTTGAATAATTTTATACCTAGATCTCTCTGAAGCTGTTGTGTGATGTCAATTATTGAATGAGGCGAAGTATGAAGACTTCCTGAGATTGAAGGAGTTTTATCTGCATGTGCAGAATGTTGAAGGTTGAGGTGAATAACAACCTGTTTAGATCTGAATAATTCTGCTGATCATGCAAAAGAGGAAATCTATTAACCTTTCATTCTCTTTTATCATGGTCTTATTTGCCAAAGTCCTTAATAATATTTTCATGAAGGCTGCAGTCTATCTCAGCTGACCGTCTAGGAGGGAAAGGTACACCCTGAAAAGCTCACCAGACCATCACAAGTCCAACACATGCACATCCAACTAGCGAAACAGCCAATTAGCCTACTGTGCTTGTCTTTGAACTTTGGGAGGAAACTGACGTACCTGAGGCAAACAAGCACGGCGAGAGAATACAAACTCCACACAGGAACTTATTCGAGGTCATCAACGGATAAAGTGACTCGTAAAAGAATACCAAGAATTATTTAATAACTTTCCCCAATCATTCATTCCTTTTCTAAGCCACTTAATCCTGGATGCCCATCTCAGCCAACTCTGGGAAAAGGCTTTTCACTTATCATAAATCGGAAAATATTTAAATTAATATCCATCATTGATGAAGTATCTACTGATAGACGCATGCACCGAGGTGCGGTCTGATCAGCCGCTCTCACACTCTCTACTAATGATGCCGCTTCCAACACCACACTTTTAACAGTCTCTCCACACATGTCATGCTGTAACACACATTTCTGAAGAGAGAGAACAAAAAAACACCTCCATCTATTTTATCTCTCCATCTATACTCTCTCAGTGTAAACACTCGTATTTATGTTGAACGTCCACATCTTTGTTTTCTTTTTTAAAAAAAAGCACTTTGTGAACGTTTTCATAGTCAAAACACGTTATGAATTCTCGTCATGCTAATTTACGTTAGATCGATAGATTAAAAAAGCGAGGTGCAAACCTGGAACCACTTGGCGTGGCGCAGAGACGCGAGAGACTCCAGGCATTTGTTTGTGTCCAGAGCATCGGGCGGAGCTTCTATCAGACCACAACACAAGGCACAGTTTGACCAAGGGGCAATCAGACCTCTTCTAGGGGGCGGAGCCAACACATTTGAAGCTAAATAGGGGTGTGGTCAGTTCTATCTGCACTGCTCTGAGGCAGCATTTCAATGTGGACAGAGACACCATCACACACTGTTTAAAACAAAGGACACTAGGACTATTCTGGTAGTGAAGCCGAGTTGAGGGCATGGCCTAAAAGTCAGCCACACCCTCATTCCACATTTTGAAATAAAACTGCTGATTATGTTGAGTTCTTCATAATGTTTTCTCTGATCGACTGTCCCACCCTCCTCTCTGTGAGTAGAGTGATTACCTACTGAATGTAAACTATCTTGAACCAGGGTGTGTATTACTAAATGAAAGCTACACATATTATCAACCTTATGAGACCTGCCCCCTTAGCTTGGGTGCTCCGCCCCTCCAAGAGTCCAAAAGCTTCCGGTTGGTCAAAACTCCACCGCCCCTAAAAACTCACACACTTTCAAAATCACAAGTGAAAACAGGAAAATATCTGATTTAAATTTTACAAGTTTCCGCATGAACAGGGTGAATGCTGCAGCAAAACCTGGTGAGTGGAATCCATCATTAATAATCAATCAGCAATCAATAACTATAATTATAGAAAGGTTAAAAAAAAGCCTGATGTTGAGGCTGAAAGCAACTTTGTGTTCACATTAGAAGGAAACTGAAATCAAAATGAATTCAATGTTTGTGGGCATGGTCTATACACACAAATTATTTTTTCAGATTAAAAAAATAAAAAAAAACGATCGCAGCAGCATCACTGTTTCAGTCCCAACTGCTGATGACATCATACGTGTTCTAACACACACACAAAATAATCCTGCTTTTATTATTTTATACCATCATAACGTCAGTCATTAAACAGTTGCTGCTTTCACAGTGAGTAAAACTCTCTCCGGGTGTCATCACCTTTGGCTCTGCCCTCGTGGAGCATTTCCTTGCCTTCAGCAATTAAATAAATCAGATCAATTGTACGAAGATTTGAGCGTAGCTTTAAAATCAAATGTTAAAAAGATTAAGACGGATGGAAGACGGTGGTGGACCGTGCACCCAGCACTACCCACTGAGGACGCCGGCCTAAACACAACTTGACGGGGTTCATGGTGCATCTTTCCACAGTGGGAGGAGCATGTCACCCACACAGTGCCTCGAGTGTGAACACAGGGTGGAAACAAGGCTTGTGTAAGACAAGTGTTTTGTTTTCTTCGTTTTGTTATTGTCCTTTTTCTAGAAATTGTAATAAGTGATTTAATCATTTCAAAGAGATATGCTATAGAAATTGGTGAAAGTTATCTCTCACACACACGCGAGCTGCAGTACAATTTGAAACGCCTCAATAAACCTAATGAAAACACATTTCAATCCTTTCATAGGTTATTTGTTCTTTGAACATGTCTGAGTGCTTATGACAGGAAAGAAAAAACAAACAAATAAATAAAAGATAAATTTAATAACATGTGATCCGTCATCACATCATTTATACGTGTTAATCACCTCACTGCTGTCAGTTACAGTGGTACCTTGACTTACGAGCGTCTTTTATAACAAATTTTCCATGATATGAGCTTCAATCCCACCAAAAATCTGCCACATTCAACCAGCAAAATTTTGATTTATGAGCTCTGCTGGCTTTTCCGAGCCGATAGGAAGAAAAAAAAAAAAACATCCCCCTGCCAGCGCACGGCTATAAAGTGTTTACTGCACTTCATATTGTTTTCTCGGTGCTTTTTCCCTGCACCATAGGGAACACAGTGAGAACGCCACTGCCACCTACTGTAGAGGATGCGCACTTACACTTAATTCTAGTACAGTATGGCAAAACAGCATGTTCCCCAGGGTCATACGCGCCCCCTTGGCATCTATTGCCCCCACTATTTGAGAAGCACTGGCCTTGTGAGAGCTCACCACAAGCCTTTCCTCACTGGCATTCGTAGTGTTTACATGCCAAAATTCTCTCTCTCCTCTGTTACGCACTACCTCATGCCTATCCACGTGACATCTTCGCCCACATGTGACATCTTTGCCACAGTTGATGATCGGAAGGGTTATTTGACTTATTGTTTATTATTAATGTTAATGCACATGTATTAGTATTATGAAATATTTACTGTTTTTACATGTTTATCGTTAATATATTAGGCCAAATATACCTGTTTGTGTCAGGTAATATGAGTTTGGGAGGGGATTGGAATTGTTTCTTGTGGGAATTTTTTGTTTTAGCTAACAAACATTTTGACTTACAAGCTCCCCCTCAGAACAGATTAATTTTGTAAGTCAAGCTACCACTGTACTAATATTTTTTAGGTTAAAATAAATATTCTGTTTTTCAGCCAAAGCCATACATCTTTTTTCAGCAAGTTTCTGCTGAAATGTTCCTGTATTTGCATCCTGTGGCCTGACTCCAAGACTGTGGATCAGAACCGAACCTGCAGTATATATAGATGTAGGATAAAGTAAACAGTTATACTACACAAGCCAAGTCTGAGCATAAACTAAATATTTACACTCGAATGCTCTCACTTCACGGTTTTTGCTGCAAAACAACCCTTTTATATTTTACACGCACGCCTACAAGAGTTACTCAATTCCGGAGGGTGGGTTGGTGTGTGTGTGTGTGCGTGAGAGAGAGAGAGAGAGAGAGAGAGAGAGAGAGAGAGAGAGAGAGAGAGAGAGAGAAAGTGTGTGCAGGTACCTTTCTTCTGCCCGCTTTCAACCTTTCCTCTCACAATGGTAGAAGTGAGGTGGATCTTCATGTTTAACACTGGGTCTGATTCAGTCCGCACCATTATCGCAACTTCCTCAACCGCCGCACTGATCACGTACTCACCCTCCATCTGACCCAAAATATACACACACACAAAATGTACACACTTTACTAACTGAGAGGAACACCGCAGTGTTTCAGTAGAGTTCAATGCTGTCCACAGAATCTCCAGCAGCTTGTGATGCATCAGCCGAATAAATACGTGATTTGCCCTCTGACCTCATACAACATCACTTGAATACAGTCAAATTCACCAATTACAGCAAGTCGTCGACTTACGACCTATGCGAGTTACGTCTGATCGACTTTACGACCGCAAAAGTGGTGAAGCATGATTCATGGCAGTGCAGTGCTGCTTACGACAGTTGTTTGCGTTGCCGGCACCGCCAGCATCTTAAAAGGCCAAGCATGCAGCTTCACTTTCTAACTGCTCAGAGCAAATCTATTCATCTACTTTCAATGCCGCGAAGTTGAGAGCCAATCCTTTCTGTGTGGGCAGGTCCGATACCTTGAAACTCTAATTATATTGGACTCGCACGCTGCAGTGTTTAAGTGACAGGAAGTGCGTCCCAAGTTTTGGCAATCAGCTGCTCTGCGGGTTGAAGTTTTTCCGTGTCTGTCCATTTGTGTTTGCTTGCCAGCTGTGCTTGGCTTCGTGGAAATGAGCCGATCAAAACAAGGGAAATTTATCTCTTTACTCAAACAACACGCGCAGTCTGTGGCTGTTGTTATAATCCAATAAAATTGGAGTTTGAAGCTATCGGACCCGCCCACACAGTGGAGTTCAGAAAGGATTGGCTCTCCACTGCGTGTCACAGTGACGTGGAATCGAAAATAGATGTATAGATTTAAATGCGCGAGATTTATTCATCTGGTTTTGTTTGGCGTGAGTGTATTTGGGTGGAAAGTCGACATATGACCAGATCGAGTTACGACCAGTCTGCCGGAACCAAACGCGGTCATAAGTCGACGACTCACTGTATATGAAACTGACTGTCATTTGAAACTGAATGTTTGAAATAGTTAACAACAGGAGTGGATTTGGTCCCTTAGTGCCCGTCCACACTGTGCTGTTGGGATTTAACGTAACAGCAGAAGGATGATGGGGCAACAATTCATTGTCTAAACCACTTAATGCTAATTATGGTCACGAGGAGGCTGGTGCCCATGTCAACCGACTCTGGCTAAAGGCAGAGTACACCCTGGCAGAAACACGCTGACGGCGATGCAGCTTCTATTTACGAAAGTTAGCAGTGGTTCTTTTACAGGATCCTCTCACCACAGACAGTGAAAGACACAGCCGGCCTTTGATAACCCAGTTAGTGCACTGGGGGGACAGCAGTGACAACATGGTGATTGAACCCCCGACCTTTAGCTCTGTAAGCCAGCGCCCTACCAGCAGGCCACCACTGCCCTGTGCTTATTTCAAAGAATGAATGAATGAACGAATGAAGTTTAACGGCACTTTCAACACATATAGTGTTATATTGTGCCAAACATGGTTATTTTACATTAAGTACAATGACTAAGAGTTCAATTTCAAATCACAAACGATTAATGAAGCTAAGGTAAATCCAATCATTTTCTTCGAACAATCAATTTTCGCATTAAAACCCAATTGAAAGATGAAAAGGTAATATTAATAAAAAACGAGTCGGGTTAAGGGTGTGCATTCCGATACATTTCCAACCAACAGTAAAACTCTGTTGTTATTTAGGCGGAATTGCAGCACTCGCAATAGAATTCATGCTAAATATACCACAAATTCAGAATTTATAAAGCATTTCAATATCTTTTAAAATGCTGGTACCTAGTCTTAGCAAAATCTGTGCAATCTATTAAAATGTGCTTGACAGTCACAGGGACTGAACAAGTGTCACACACAGGCGCAGGCTCAACTTTCAATAAATCTTTCTTTTCCTTTTTTCCCTGTCTCTGGAGTCGTCACAGCGAATCATCTGATTGGAACATTTGATTTGGCATAGGTTTTTATGTCAGATAGGTGTGACCAATACGAGTCCTGGCCAGCACTACTACTTCTCTTCTATTAGTTCTACTTGAATAGGGATATAAACTTTTTACATTGGGCTTTAAGAGATGAAGGTTATTGTTAGTCTCTTCATCCCACTGGCTCTTCCACTGACTAAAAACAAAATTATTTACTCGACACTTTACGTTAGTATAGGGGACCTTGTTCTCAGAAACATGATGATTAAGAGCTTCCTTCGCTAGTTTATAGGCCTTTTCATTACCTTTGATGCCAACGTGGCTGGGACACCAAGCAAACACTATATTTTTGCACACTCAATGAGATCATGGCACCTTTGTAAAATCTTTTGTGTATAGTTATCAAAATCATTACCCTGTAAGGCAGTTAAGCTGGACAAAGAATCTGAGAAAATAATAAAATCGTTTCCATCATAAGAAGACACAATATCAAGTGCATGCAGAATCGCCCGCAATTCTGCTGTAAAAATAGAAGCTCCATCCAAAAGTCGGACCTGGACATTCAAACCAGTGGTGACTGTAGCGGCTGCTACTCTAATGTTATCCTTAGAGCCATCTGTATACATCTACATAAATGGCCCTAAAGTCCCTATATCGATCTCTCAATTGACCAATCATCATCTTGAACACTGAAGGATCCGAAGAATTTTTAGGAAACTCAGATAATGACAGATTTATATGTGGTTTCTTTAATTTCCAAGGTGGGATATCAGGTATATCAGTATGGTTATATATTCTTGAGATCTGGACACACAGCTTTCAGTGAATCTTTAATTCTCAAAGCAAATGGGCAAGTAGCTGTTGGTTTCTTTTTGCAGAACCGCCTGTTTCTGGTTTGAAAGGCTAGCTCATATGTAGAGTTGTTCTTGTTCGCCTTCAGTTTTATAGCATATTGAAGGGCTAGTTTTTCCCTACACAAATGTAATAATAGTTCATTTGCTGCAACATGCAGACTAGGAATAGGAGAAGTTCTGAAGGCTTCTAGGCAGATTTTTAATGCTTGGTTTTGGATGGTTTCTAACTTTTTTAAATAAGATTTTCGAACAGAACCATGCACTATGCAGCCATAATCTAATTTTGATCTGATTAAAGCTCGGGATAATCTTAACAACTTCACGATCAGCTCCCCAATCCATTTTAGAGACAACTTTCAACAGATTTAAAGATTTCTGACATTTTGCTCTTAAATAGTCGATGTGTGCTTTAAAGTTGAGTTTTTTGTCAAAAATCACACCAAGAAATTTAACCTGATCAACAACAGGAATATCATGACTACCAAGTTTGAGATCTGGATCTAAATGCATTTTTCTTTTATTAGGATTTGCTCTTTGCTCTTATCTCTTTTACTATTAGCTGGGGGAGTATGAGGAACAACATCCATGTTCTCCTCCTCTCCAGAATCCTCCAACACCTGAAATGTGTTCTGTTGGGGCACTTTGTTTTCTGTTCCCTTAGGATCTCTATTTGGTGTTCGGTTTATTTTAAGTTTTGTCATCTTTTTTTAGCAGAAGTTTGGTTAGGTTTTGGTCCGGCATTTGATGCTGTCTATGTACCTACATAGTTTTTTTTGTGGCCTGTGGAGAGGAGGCCATGGCGTTAGCTTGTTTTGGTTGATACTTTTGAGGGCTTTGGGATTTTTCAAGCCAAGTTATGTCAGTTTGTACTATTATGGAATTGTAATGGATAACCTTTTTTGCAGTCGTAGCTGATTCATAGGTTGGTTGTGGTTGAGGAGATCTTATGTCCTCAACCACTTTCCTTGCTTCCTTGAAGGTAAGGTTTCTAGTGCATTTAATGGTTTGGATTTTTTTCTCCTCTAACCATTTCGGACAGTTCTTGGAAAAGGATGGGTGATTCTCATTACAATTCACACAATTAGCCTGTTCACTACAATTTTGGTCCTCGTGCTCTTTACCACATGACCCACACGTTGGTTTGTTACCACAGTTGCCCTTATGGTAGCCAAAACGTTTGCATTTGAAGCATCGTACAGGGTTAGATATGTACACAGAAACTGGGAAATTTAAATATCCCACCCTGACTTCCCCAAGTAGGGTAGTAGCGTGAAAGGTGAGTATTAATGTCCCAGTTGGAACCTTCTGGCCTTCTTTCTTGATTATTATGTGTTGAGCCTTCCTAACCCTCTGAGCACAAAGACCCTCCATGATCTCCTCTTCAGTCGCAGATCTTAATTCGTTACACTTTATGACCCCTTTCCTCATATTCAAGGAGGGCCGAAACTTTTATTGGTACGTTGACTAGAAGTGCTGGGTCCATAGTCAGAGTCACTGTCCGAGTTGTAATCCAATGATCTTTTAAATGTGTTTTTTGTAGTTGTACCCATAGTGAAGGGATAATATTTCACCATCGAAGATCTCCACTCTCCCTAGAGCCCTACTGGGGGACATCTGTTTGTATGCGGACCTCCAGCATACAGATGTCAGGGATACTTACAGTGGTATACTCAAGCACCCAGGCAGAACCTGAGGACCCACTTAACCGAGTTAAGCAGCTGCTACTAGAATTTAAAAAATCCTACTGCTTAGCACCACCAGCCAATTGACTTGTGCCAGGCCTCACAAGCCTCTCATCTAGGCAAAATTAGGGCCAAAGCAACGTGTTGCAATGAAATCTCATTTTGGAGATTTCCTCACTCACTTACCAGGATCCCCTCTTCTGCAAAAAGGTCGCCTCTTAGTACATGCAGAGGAGCATTTCACGCTTCTATATTTTTACATTTTAAACTGGGTGCAATGAATAAATAAATAAACAATCTTTAAATATATGAAATTACTGAACCATATCAACGACAAATCCATATTGAAACTAATAAAAAGGCACCAGCCCGTGCAATCAATTTTACAAAACAATTAAATGAAATCACTCTTATTCCAAATCATGAAGTATTTAAAAGTCAATTTTATGAAATGAATGCAGGAAGAAAAGGAAAATATATTTATCATGTCCTGTCACCCCTTTAGTCACCTTTTACGACATCCCGGGGTGGAGTGGGCCAATTCTACCCTACCACCCACAGGGTGTACTGTCACTTGCCATGAGCACCAAGACTAGTGGAGGGAAGGAGGCGTCTTACTTCTCCATTCTAGACCGGTTCCAAGCTGGGTCTAGCCACTGCCCGGTGTGCTTATTTCAAATAAGTACTACTACTACTAATAATAATAATAAAGTATAAAACTGGATCTGCAGAGATTCCTCTTTAAACTCTGTATTGATGGGTTATTATTTACGTTTTCAAACTCACAATGTTCATGTTGTGAATTTGCACTTGTAAATAAAAATTTTAAATGTACGCAGGTAGGGGATGGTGCTCTTGAAAGAGCAGTCTGTACACTGATGAAAATGTTGAACCACCCCAAGGGTTCCAGAGTGAAACAAAAAGAGAAAAAAATCTACCCCCACAAAAGGTGAGAGCAGCTGGAGAGGGTGAGGGTTTACGCTCTGGAGATTTCTAGAAAAACTGCTTTTTCATGTTTTATAAGCCCTGAAAAGTAAAAATGATGATCACAAGAACCAATCAGAACACATCATTTGTCGAATGCCCAGACTCCCAGAATGAATCTCTGCAGTCTGACATCCGAAATAAAAACCTGTAAAATTAGAAGTGTAGCGGTTAACAAAGACCAGGTGCGAAAGAAAGTCTTCCTGGAAATTGGAGAGGTGAAAGGGGGAGTGGTTGCCCACCTGAATCACTTCCTGTAGTTTGGTGCTAATGGCGTTCAGTAGTTTGACCGTTGGTATGTCACTGCAGAGCATCACAAGCTCCAGGTCCATATCCTGCTTCAGCAACAAACCCTTCGCCACCAAACCTACTCGCCGTACAGTCTGCAGCTTATTACCCCCACTGTAACACACAAACACACACACACACACACACACACACACACTCAATCATCAACATCAAACCTACAATACATCACACACTGTAGCACACACACAAACCCACTGTCCAGTCTACAGCTTATTACCCCACTGCAAGAGAAATGAACAACACTGTCTAAAGTTTTCAGCAGATTATTTGCACCACAAACAGTGTTCGGTGTAATGTGGTAAAGAATTTAAAAAAGGGAAAAAAAATCTACTTTCTGTTTGTTTCATGGTCCCCGGTCCCACTTCAAACCCACCTTGTGGCATCTTGTCGATTTAGCCAGTCTGCAACATTCTTCAGTGCTTTCTCTATGTCTGACACCATGCTCTGCACGGCCTGCAGCTCCTCCGCACACGGATACACACTGGCATGTTTGGCCTTAATGTGGCGATCCTCAATAACAAACAGGCGCTGAGGGAGGAGCTTCTCCTTTTAGTGCACAGAATCAAGATCAACAAGTGTCAGAGTGGACTTAGTCCATGACATTCCAAACTGGCAAAGAATCTCATGTTGTGTCTGGGTGCCACAATAATCATGAGGTGGTGTTCCACTCACAGGATCAGGAGGAGGAGCTTCAGCTTCTCTATGTTTCATCTCAGCCACGCAGGCATGGTACTGTCGGATATCATCTTCATAACACAGACACTCATACCAGTACCTCAGTTCCTCATACCTCACACACACACACACACACACACACACACACGAACAATGGATCACTCAAAAGTCTTCACCAAGTGTTTCAGTTTTTACATCTAATTCAGGAGATATAATATTTATGGAGATAATAAGTGCTTAAACTCTGCGTGTGTGTGTGTTTGTGTATTACCTGTCGTAGTCCATTGGATGAAGCACGTGCCCCTCCTGGACCAGTGAGTCCCAGTAAAGGAGCTCGTTATAAGCCTCTTGTTCATCCCACACACACTGCATGATGCTCGCTCACCTTTTAATCTGTTTACTGTTAGTAGCACGTGCACAGGACACGCCCCTGTGAAGGATCTGTTACTATAGAAACAATACCGAACGCTTTAGTAGAAATCTGCACTACAGTACTGTCAGAGCTGATGTTCTACAACGTTGACTACCTTCTGGCCTATCACAACCCACAACTCAGCAACGGGTGGAAACACAACTCGGTTTTTTTAAACCGCAGCATTTGGTGTTAGCTGAAGACAGTGAACGTGTAAATCAGGACTACGATAATTCTAACTGAAGTGGCTCCAAAAAACTCTTACCTCACATTATTATTATTATGCTCTAGTGTAGGTCTGTAATTCTTATTCCTGATTTAATAGATTTAACGGTTTGAGGTGAGACGCTAAACAAGCTAAATCATTTACTCTTTATAGCCAATCAAATGTGACCTTTCAACTAAATAAACAACACAATCATAATCATCTTCTGTAAAATTTCATACCAATACCTCGACCTAAACTCGATATTTTACATGATATACTCACCTAATTGAAGAAAGGAGCACTACGTCTGCGGGAAAAGACGAGCCGATGTGCTTCCGGTAGGTCAAGTTCAACTTCCGGGACAACCTCGTAAACAACCAATAGAAAAGCGAGGAAGCTTTTACTTGTCGATTAGAACAGGAAGTACATGTAGGAATTAACCTAACATATTTATCGGCTGCTTCCTGTATGTTTATTTTCAAGATGAGATCAAACAGGAATTCTGTTATATATATATATATATATATATATATATATATATATATATATATATAAATAAAATAAAGAGAGAGAGAGAGAGAGTAGTGTTTCCATCTTTCTGTGTCCACCAGGGTTTTTGTTGGGACACGAGATGCTCATGTTAGACCTCGCCTACAACAGGGCCACCTTCATCCTGGTGCCCTGTAATGTGCATCTTGTATCCCATTTGCTTCAATCTGGGGGACCATGTGAAACTCCCTCTGAATTAGAATACTGGGTCAGAAAGTTACAGTCAGGGTGCAGAACTCAGAACACAAATTCACCAACACTCACAAGTGTATCAACCACGTCTCAGCCAAAAGCCTTTTATTAAGAAAATACATTTAAAGGGGACCTTCTACACACACACACACACACACGTGGTTGTGTAGAAATGTGGATTTTATTGTGTGGATATTAAAATGAATAAAACACTTCAAATAAAACAAACACTATTTTGGTCCTGTACACCTAAATACAGAACACACACACACACACACACGTTTAAGAAAGGATTCATTTCACATTATATGAAAACATTCTATTAAAATCCACTTTTCTCGTGGTTAAAATTTAGGAGAGTGAAAAAGGTAGTGAAGGTAAAGGCTCTATGCGGGGCAGTGGTGGTCCAGTGGTATAGGGCGCTGGATCGCTGATCCAAAGGTTGGGGGTTCGAGTCCCACTCTCCACAAGGTTGTCACTGTCCTCCCGCAGTGCAGCGAACTGGGTTATCAATGGCGGGCCATGTCTCTCACTGTCTATAGTGAGAGGCATGTAAAAGAACCATTGCTGACTTTCGTAAAGAGTAGCTGCAAAGCCGTCAGCATGTTTCTGCCCCTTGCTAAAAAAGGTTGTTGACAGGAAGGGCATCCGACGAAAAAAACCCTCTGCCAAATCAAATGTGCGAATCAGATGATTCACTGTGGCGACTCCCGAGTAAAAGGGAAAAAGCCGAAAGACAGACAGACAGGTAAAGGCTATGTGCCCTTCTTAGGGTTCCTCAGTAGTGTCCATCACCTTACATCACTACTAGAGCCCTGTGCGGGGTGGGTTTCAGCCCTCAGCCCACAGGCACAATTTAAAGTCAGTTTGCGGGGCGGGACGGGTCAATTTCAAACTTACGTGGGGCGAGGTGGGTTGAGAATGATCCCAGTTTTGCGGGGCGCGCTGCGGGCTATGTCACGGATTCATGCGGGCTGTTAAAAACAATTTTTTTTTTAAAAAGGCAAATTTTGAGTTTAGACGTACCTACGTAGTATGCTGACGTAATGCCGCAATGACGCTGCGTCCATTGTTACCCTTGTGTTAAGACGTCTCTGTGATCTTTGTGTTTAAACTGTTTTGCGGTCTTTTTTGTAACCCAAAGCAAATATGGTTGGTCATAAGCGTAAGCCTACTAGCATGGGTGCAAGTCTCATACACAGAGATGAATTAACTATCTGCTCGGATCAGCGCAATCTACCATGCATACTCAGTTAAGCAAAGAAAGTTGTCAAATGAATGAAAACCCGAATCCAGAAAAAAAGAGAATTCTCTGCTCTGCTGGTGAGTCACATCAGTGCAGGCTGAGTTCTAAACGAGTTCAACGGCGCCCATGCTCGCTTGAAAGACCGGAAGTCCGTACAACCAACAGCAAGTACACTACTTTCGGTTTTTAACCCCTCACATATTGTAAGCGTTGATTGGCTGTTTTAAGCTTCGTGTAATGTGACTCGGCTCAGCTTCATGTAGTGACCATCCGTCGACCATAGGAACCATTTACAAGCAGAAAGATGGCATCATAGAGAATGTTAAAGGTTACATTTGATACTGTATTTGATATTTGATGAATGAATTTGATTAAAATTTATCTATTTGACATTATTTTGCTTAAATTTAATTTATTTGAAATTAAGAAAGGCTGAATATTAATATGTAATTAACAAAGGTTGAATATTAATAAGTTGTTGTGTTGTGCGAGCCGCAGGGCGGGTGCGGGCTCAGAATTAGGAACTCACTGCGGGGCGGGATAGGGCGGGCGAAAGTATTTTGTGTGGGGCGGGCTGCGGGCTAGGTTTGAATTTCACTTGCGGGGCAGAGCGGGCTGACCTACAAAGGTAAATGTGTGGGCCGGGCTGCGGACCACAATTCTAATTTGCGGGGCGGGCGCGGGCTTGTGATCTTGGCCTCCGCAGGGCTCTAATCACTACCCCTGAGCCTTTACATCGGTCTTCTTTATTTACAAAACTTATAAACACAATCAAACAGGTATTCAATTAAAACAACTTTGTGGAGGCTACCACACCACTCTACACAGCCTGGCCAATCAGCTGAGGAGATTCTGAATGTGGTAATATGGAGGCTGGACTACCGGAAGAGTCTGGTTTCAGATTAAGGATGTGATGTCGCAAATGAATGAGCCAGTCTTCTTGCACAGAGAGAGGTCCACTGAACACCTGTTCACAGAACCTACACACACACACACACACACACACACACACACACACACACACACACACAATTAGTAAACAAAAAAAAAAAAAATATATATATATATATATATATATATATATATATATATATTTTATGTTTATTATTTTTTCTATTATTTTTTCTAACATATTATTAATTATGTTTATTTAATTTCCTTATTTTTTTATTTTTTGATGAATATTGCACTGAAGCCGCAGAAACTGGGGCACAAAGTTTCTGAGGCTTCAGTGCAATATTCATCAAAAAATAAAAAAATAAGGAAATTAAGAAAAAATAGGGGGGAAAGTTAAGGAAAATGCTGCAAAACAAGGTCAATTATGCAAAAAAAAAAAAAAAAAAAAAACCCCAAAAAACCCCAACAAAACTACAGTACTTACATTTTTATGTGAGGTGCGTAGCTGTGTGTGTGTGTGTGTGTGTGTGTGTGTGCGCATCTGTATGTGTGTGTACAGTATTTATATTTTATTTACATCTTATGCATTATTTTTGAATGTTTAATTGTTATTATAAGCATTTATAGTTATTATAGAATTTATAGATTTATAGATATTTTATACATATATACGTGTACGTATACATCAGTCAGGGGTGTCGATCCTACTTCGCAGAACTCGGTGGTTGTGGGGGGGTCTCGGTCCTCATTAACCATGGAAAGTGAGGGATCGCTGTATATGTGGAGTGTGTGTGTGTTTGGGTGTGTGTGTGTGTGTGTGTTTGTTTAGCGATCACCTGCACTTTAGTGAATAAATCTTTCCCACCACTTTAACCAGACTGGTTTCAGGTGGGCGTGGTACAAGAGAGGGAATATTTCCCACACGTTTCAGAGACTCCGCCCCCTCAATTCTGAGCGGGAATGGCTTAAGAGGAGGAAGGTTAGGACCTGCAGAGAGTATACACACACACACACACACACATCAACAACCTTAAATATACTGCGATGAAGAGGAGGAGAATTTTGTGCGTGTGCACACTGTTGGTGTAATACAATCGTCTTACGCTAGTTTTTCTAAATATTTATTCACTCGTGACGAGCGAAAGGTTGCCTGCGGCACCGTTACCTCTTCTTCTTTTACTTTCAGCTTTTTCCTTTACTCAGGGGTTGCCACAGGGAATCATCTGATTCACACGTTTGATTTGGTTCATGGGTTTTTAGGTCGGATGGCCTTCCTGACACAACCCTTTAGCGAGGGACAGAAACACGCTGATGGCTTTGCAGCTCCTCTTAACAAAAGTCAGCAATGGTTCTTTTACATGAACCTCTCACCATAGACAGTGAGAGACATGGCCCGCCTTTGATAACCCAGTAGGCTGCCGTTACCTAACTGCCGAAAATGGCATCTGTACGTCATAAAACACGAGAAGCTTCGATAATCTTGCGAAGTAAGGCAGAACTTTTGGGAAGATACGTTAGCAGACGACGCTCGACAAACAACTTTATTGTGGAAAAGATATAAAAATCAGAGTTCTAATAAAATGCTGTACATTTATTGTGCAGATCGGCCCAAAGATAAAAATCAAGTGATGTTCAATCACAGAGTAATAAAAACACTGGCTTTCAAGGGCCCTTGAAAAGAATTTATTTCTTCAAG
>CM045730.1:16869053-16886553 GCA_024760905.1 Plotosus lineatus
TCCCTTCGATTTAGGGTGAGAAGCTCGACTTGGAGGAGCTGTTCCTCCGCACTGAGAGGAGCTAGCTGAGGTGGCTCGGGCATCAAGTTCGAATGACCCCGGGGTCGACCTAGAGCGGCCTGGAGGGGCCATGGCTGAGGACCTCGTTCAGTGGCAGCTGGTCGTACTGGATCAGTAACCCAGAGACGTAACCCCTGACCCACCAGGGTCCACTTGAAATACACTCTGAACGTTAATAAACTAGATAAATCCATGAAATTAATTAAATTAAATTAATTCAACTCTTTTTCTTTCGATAATAAATCCATGCCTTAGCATCTGAACTAGCCTTCAGAACCCGCTTTCACAGAACCGAACCATCTCCAGACTTCCAACACAGCACCCTGTCCTTTCCCGTCACATCCTCACAGCACCGATTAGATATAAAATAAACAATTAGACCTGAGAAATCGTTTCTTTTACCTGTGCGCGTGCGTGTGCGTATTTGCTATTGTTTAAGATCACCCGGGATTAAAAAAAAAGTCCGGAATAATAAATCCAGCACAATCGATTTACAGTCAGCAGGCAAAACTAATCAATCCACAATATTTACAATTAGCAGGCAGAAGTAATCAATCACTGATGAGGCGCTCCATCACTCGGTCTCTCATCCAACCAAACCGCTTCTTCTCCAGCTTGGGCCGAGGGTAGGGTGGAGCCTATTTCACCCTGAACAACTCAGCAGCCCATTCTTGGTCCAAAACCCGAGCACATTCAGGATTCACACAGAAATATCCTCACCGAGATCAGGACTCGAACCTGTGACCTTCTTGCTGTGGCCGCTCCACAACCATGCCATCATAATCCAGAGGTTTTATTTTAAAAATGAAGCACACAACAATTGCAGGGAAATTGTGAATTAGCAAAGAATGAAGAATAAATTTGTTTTGATGATGATCTTCTTTTCCTTTCAGCTTTTTACCTTCAGGGGTCGCCACAGCGAATCATCTGCCTCCATCTCACTCTATCCTTTGCATCTTCTCTCTTACTCCAACGACCTTCATGTCCTCCTTCACCACATCCATTAATCGTCTCTTTGGTCTTCCTCTAGGTCTTCTGCCTGGTAGTTCCAGCCTCAGCATCCTACTACCAATATACTCACTATCCCTCCTCTGTACATGTCCAAACCATCTCAATCTAGCCTCTCTCACTTTGTCTCCAAAACGTCTTACATGTGCTGTCCCCCTGATGTGCTCATTCCTAATCCGATCCATCCTCGTTACTCCCAAAGAGAACCTCAACATTTTCATCTGTGCTACCTCCAGCTCTGCCTCCTGTCTTTTCCCCAGGGCCACTGTTTCTAAACCATACAACATCGTTGTCCTCAACACCGTCTTGTACACTTTTCCTTTCATTCTTGTCGATACCCTCCTATCACACATCACACTGGACACTTTTCTCCAACCATTCCAACCTGCCTGCACACGCTTCTTCACCTCTTTTCCACACTCTCCATTGCTCTGGATTGTTGAGCCAAAGTACTTAAAATCCTCCACCTTCTTTATCTCTGCTCCCTGTAACCTCACCGTTCCTCTTGGGTCCTTGTCATTCATGCATATGTATTCTGTCTTACTGAGGCTAACATTCATTCTTCTCCTTTCCAAGACATACCTCCATCTCTCTAGATTTTCTTGCACTTGTTCTCTGCTCTCACTACAGATCACAATGTCATCTGCAAACATCATAGTCCATGGGGAATCTTGTCTAATCTCATCTGTCAGCCTGTCCATCACCATAGCAAACAAGAAAGGGCTGAGAGCTGACTCTTGATGCAGTCCCACCTCCACCTTGAACTCTTCTGTCACACCAACAGCACACCTTACCACTGTCTTACATCTCTCATACATGTCCTGCACCACTCTAACATACTTCTCTGCCACTCCAGACTTCCTCATACAACACCACAGTTCCTCTCTCACCACCCTGTCATATGCTTTCTCCAGATCCACAAAGGCACAATGCAGCTCCTTCTGACCTTCTCTGTACTTCTCCATTAACATCCTCAAAGAAAACATTGCATCTGTGGTGCTCTTTCTTGGCATGAAACCAAACTGTTGTTCACAAATGCTGATCTATGCCCTTCGTCTAGCTTCCACTATTCTTTCCCATAACTTCATCGTATGGCTCATCAACTTTATCCCTCTGTAGTTGCCACAACTCTGTACATCTCCCTTGTTCTTAAAAATGGGCACAAGCACACTTCTCCTCCATTCCTCCGGCACCCTCTCACTCTCTAAGTCCTTGTTGAATGTTCTTGTCAGAAAATCTACTGCTGCCTCTCCTAGACATTTCCATACCTCCACCGGTATGTCATCAGGACCAACTGCCTTTCCACTCTTCATCCTATTCAATGCCCTCCTCACGTCACCCTTACTAATCTTTGCTACTTCCTGGTCCTCAACAGTCACCTCTTGTACTCTTTTTTCTGTCTCATTTTCCTCATTCATCAAAGTACTCTTTCTATCTTCCCAGCACACTTCTGTCATCAGTCAACACGTTTCCCACTCTGTCCTTAATCACTCTAACCTGCTACATGTCCTTCCCATCTCTGTTTCTCTGCTGTGCCAGTTGTGTTGTTTTGATGATGTAGAACATATTTTTATTGTGGAAGTGAAAAGCCTGTTTATTGGAAATGATGATCTTATTTAATCTTAAAATGACACACAGTGTTATTATCAATATGACTTGAGAGAGAAGCATGAAGCCTAAAACCCACCCATATTACATAACTTGAAGGTGGATTTGAAATTTGAAGGAGTACATGGTCATGGAGGAGACTGTAGGAGGGTACGTGGGAAAGGTAAAAAGGGGGCGTGGTTACTAAAAATGGTACAATTCAGAGAGGGTTCAAGAAGTTAAACTTACTGAGGGTGAGCATTAGGAATATTACATAAAGTCGGGCTTAACAATAGTGCTATTAGTATTGAGTAACAGGGCAAAGTAACTACACCGGTGCTTATAACAAATAGTTCTACGAATTAAAAAGGTTGATTATAATGTGTGTACGTTGAATTAGCGTTAACTAACTAGAGTCTGTGTGTTCATTAAAAAGGGGTGGGTTTGAAGGCAAGCACAGCTGTGGAATCCAGGTATTTTCCCCTCAAGGAATGTACAGTACCATCGTTATTCTACAGAAAGGTTTACCATTAAAACTTTAAAGATGCCTGTTCAGTTACTCAGTGTATAAAATAAGCAGGAAATACAGTGTGGCAGCACAGTGTGTGATGGTCAGCACCTTCGCCTTACAACAAGAACGTCTTGGGTTCGATTTCCAGCTCGGGCGTTTCCATGTGGAGTTTGCATGTTCTCCCCGTGCTTGTGTGGGTTTCCTCCTTGTGTGCAGTTTCCTCCCACAATCCAAAAACATGCAAAGGTTAAAAGGCTGTTCCAAATTGCCCCTACATGTGAGTGTGAGTATGAATGGTTCTGTGATGCATTGGTCTGGCGAGCTGTCCAGGGTGTACCTCGCCCTCGCCAGGAGTCGGCTGAGATGGTCACCAGCCCCCTGCGATCATAATTAGAATTAAGCAGCTTAGAAAATGAATCACCCTTATCCAAAATAAGCTGATAATAGAAGATAAAACACAGACGAGGTATTCACTCGTGAATGCAGAATTTTAAGACAGCTCATGCAGCAAAGTTCGGCCCATGGTGGAGCCACACTGACACATCACACCTAATGCACAGATTCAGTCCAGTGTACACAGTGTTTATTTTTATTTCTAGCATTTTATTCCTATGAGGTCATCCTAATTATATTACATAAATTACACTACTGCTTTTACGCACACACACACACACACACACACACACACACACACACACACACAAGAGGAGAGCATGATTTTTTCTCAAAAGCACAACTTTATTGAAACATTATCATCTAGGTAGAATAAAAGCGACAGGAAGAGGTGAAAGAACAAAGTTGTGAGAATAAAGGAACAAGGTGAATTTCAGCAAAGCCTCCAGCCAATCAGAACAAATCTCTGACGCCATCATGGAGTTAGTAAAGTGGAGCCTGTGAAATCTTCAGCCCTGCACACCCCAGAAATGACATCATTAAAACCTGTGACATGTAATAAAGCTTTAATAAACATTACATAGCAATAGTCTCACAGCACTGGCTCAATTCAAGACTTCAGGAATTGTGTTAATGTCTCACTCCCACTGTCTCAGTATCTTACTGTCTTACTTTCAGTGTCTCACTGTCTCAGTATCTCACTGTCCCAGTATCTTACTGTCTCAGTATCTCACTGTCCCAGTATCTCACTGTCTCAGTATCTTAATGTCTTACTTTAAATGTCTCACTGTCTTGGTATCTCACTGTCTCAGTATGTTACCGCCTCAGTATCTTACTGTTTTACTTTCAATGTTCCACTGTCTCAGTAACTCACTGTCTCAGTATCTTACTTTCTCAGTATCTCACTGTCTTACTTTCAATGTCTCACTGTCTCAGTATCTCACTGTCTCAGTATCTTACTTTCGGTGTCTCACTGTCTCAGTATCTCACTGTCTCAGTATCTCACTGTCTCAGTATCTCACTGTCTCAGTATCTTACTGTCTTACTTTCAGTGTCTCACTGTCTCAGTATCTTACTCTCTTTGAATGTCTCACTGTCTTGGTATCTCACTGTCTCAGTATCTTACTCTCTTACTTTCAATGTCTCCCTCTCTCGGTATTTTACTGTCTCAGTATCTTACTGTCTTACTTTCAGTATCTCATTGTCTCAGTATTACACTGTCTTACATCCAATGTCTCACTGTCTCAGTATCATACTGTCTTACTTTCAGCATCTCACTGTCTCAGTATCTTACTATCTTACTTTTAGAATCTCATTGTCTCAGTATCTCACTGTCTCAATATCTCACTGTCTCAGTATCTTACTGTTTTACTTTCAATGTCTCACTGTCTTAGTATCTCACTGTCTCAGTATTTCACTGTCTCAGTATCTTACTGTCTTACTTTCAATGTCACACTGTCTCAGTATCTCAATGTCTCAGTATCTTACTGTCTTACTTTCAATGTCTCACTGTCTCAGTATCTCAATGTCTCGGTATCTCAGTGTCTTACGCTCTCACAGTTACCACCTCGGTCTTATTGCCTCACTTTTCCTCTCACTTGCAGTGTCTCACTGTCTCAGTGTCTCACTCTCAGTGTCTCCCTTTCACTGTCTCACTCTCATTGTCTCAGTGTCTTTCTCACATCCCACTGTCTTAATGCTCCAATGTCTCACTCTTACTGCCTCATTGTCTCATTCACAAACCTTCAATATCTCACTGTCTAGTTTCTCAGTGTCTCACCGTTTCATAATTAAGTGTTGATAAATGGTGTCTGAAGGCCATCACTGTGTGTGGAATTAAATTGCTGCATGTTCTTTAACAGACCAGCGAACTGCTCTTCCTGTGCACACACACACACACACACACACACACACACACACACACACACACACACACACACAAAACCACATTCCCATAATGGTGCAGAAACATAACCTTACTCAAGATTAGTAACAAAAAACAATAGTGATAATAATAATAATAATAATAATAATAATAATAATAATAATAATAATAATAAAGGGCATCATTCAAGAACCATAAATAAATTTATTCTTAATTGTTACTCTTTTAGCATTGACCAATATTTTCTCATCTGGAATTTGTTCTTATCTGTGAACAGAATATACAAATATCAAAGAGCCCACATTAGTTCTGAAGGCTCCCAAGTGGCACATCAACAAGGTGCATGATTTGAATCCGGTTTAATGCCACAGCCGTCCGTGGCCGGGAGTATGGACTCCCATGGGGGAGATAATAGGCGAAGCTCTCATGGGAGGGATGGCAAATGCTAACTTTCCTGTTACTTACAGCGATCGCCAGCCAATCACGGGCGTCTGTGAGCTCATTCCTGTGAGGGGCGGATAGCACTTTCTCTCCGAGTGTGTTAGACCTTCCCCCAAATATGCAGCACTGTAGTTTGAAAAGAAGCGGTTGGGACGCATGTCACAAATGGTGTGTGCATGCTTTCACCCCTCTGTGGCCAGGCATGGTCATGTGATATGGATGGCAATCTCTGACGGTTCAAAATTAACAAAAAAAAACCGAAGTAATGAGAAAACACGACTATCTTCATTTTTCATCTTGTAAAATTTTTCTGATTAATGTCAGAGACTGAAATCTTTTATCGATATTAATCTTTTCAAATTCTTATTATGTTACAAAACATCACACAAATGACGATCACTTCCTGATGGAACAATTATGTTAATTGGAACCAGTGGCTTATTTAAAAATTAATGAAACTATTTACAGGGCAATTGTAGATATATTTTTTTAAAACCTGGCACAGTGAGACCAGTGTAAATGACAGTGTGTGCACTTAGCAGAGATCAGATCTTCAAAGCCACACAAATTTAATTTCCACGACTTTTTCTGTTATAACAGCTTTTCGCATGGAGCTGTGGCGCTGAAGCAGTACTGTGGGCCAATTCCCAACAGTCCAGCCAGAGACTACAAGATCTTCATGTAGTGTCTACCTTGAGCTTTTTGGGCACAGGAACGTTTCAGATGGAGCTTGGAGACTGGATGGGTGTAAGATCACAGACATCAGTTGCCTTCTGCCGTGAGTCCTGGAGTGTATAAATTTCCTGGCCAGTCAGAGTATAACATTTTTCTTTTCTGAAAATAAACCGTTTCAATCAAGAAACTTCACTCTGTTGCTGCTGTCATTGAGGTTTGTTTGGTTTTTTTTTTTGGCGTCTGATTTTCGAGTCAAACTACTTTGTTTATGTTTCTACTATTTATGCCACGGAATATAATCTCTAATCTGGAGCTTACATCCTCAGGCAGAATTTCCAATTTATAGGAAATAAAATTCCATTCCTGAGTATTTGTGTGCACACACAGGCCTATGTCCATTTATAGGTATTTAGGGGCGTGAACCTATGCCATTTAGAGCAACTGGCATGAGACAATGAGTCAATGAAGACAATATCTGCAATCAAATCCAAGGGTTAAGAACACGCCTGAATCCAACAGAGAATTTCTTTGAAAGACATGTTTTATTTAAATTTTAAAAATTCTGAAGATATTCATGAATGAGGCCCAGTTAAAAAAAAAATCATAATAATAGAATTTCCAACAACATACCAATACATTCATGCGTTCAACTGCTGCCAGAGCAACACTCAATTTCCTCTCATCTTCCTCACGCTCTTCCTCAATCACATTCAGTCTATTCACACACACACACACACACACACACACACACACACACACACACATACACACACACACACACACACACACACACACACACACACACACACAACCACATTACATTACATGCTAATATTCTGATATTCTAAAGGGAAGGTAACACACACTGATTGCTGATTAATTAGTGTGATGTGTAAATTTCATTGAAAGTGATGCACCATTAGGTTACAAGATTTAAGATACATTTGTGTGTGTGTGTGTGTGTGTGTGTGTGTGTGTGTGTGTGGGAGGGGTTACCTGTAGGAGGTGCTGGCGAGCTGCTCCTCTCTCAGTGCTAAAATATTGCGTAATTCCTGTACTTCTGCCTGCAGCTGCACCTGCTGTTCCTGACTCACGATGATGAAATCCTCCAGCCGCTTCGCCATCTCAAGCTCCCGCTCTGTCACCTGCTCCACCCCCAAACGCAGCTCACACAGCTCATGAGCATGCTGGGAAATACACACACATGCACAGACACATGCACACGCAGAGATAGAGCTGATGTTTCGATACAGAATCAGTAAAAGGTGAGTGGATGTAGAGAGCCAGGGCGACAGTAACAGTTATAATGTTCAGCCTGAACACACACCTTATCCAGCAGACTTGTCTCTTCCTGAATATGTTTGATCTGGTGTTCTTCTTTGATCCAGGGAGCACATGAATGTTTATCACTCAGGGTCTACACACACACACACACACACACACACACACACACACACACACACACAGGGAGGAGTATACATCACTAATATCACCTCACATACACCAGTTCCTCCTCTCATTTCAGGTTCTCTATCAGTGCTACTAAAAGGGGTTGTGGGTGGTGGGGGTAGTAGTTTTTGTTGTTGTTGTTGAACTTTGAGAGTGTGTATTCGGAAAGTAGGGGCCAGTGGCGTAGTGCTCAGGGTGCTGCGCTCATGATCGGGAGGTTGTGAGTTCAAATCCCACTTAGATTCCCACTGTGCTATGAATCTGGGATTCCCCTGGGCAAGGTCTTAACCACAAGTGTGCCTCTCTTCACCCAGCAGTATAAATGGGTACCAATAAAATATACTGGGAAGGTAACCTGCAATGGATTAGCGTCACATCCAGGAGGAGTTGAACTCCTGGTCATGTCACGCTACGGAAACTGGGGATAAGTACCGGCTTAATGAGCCACTATGGCTCAGGTGGAAAAAAAAAAATCCTGAAAGTGTCTCAGAGTGAATCTCAATTCATTGGGTGCAATAACCATCATGCAACACAGAATTACACCCTATTTGGTTCCACTTTTGAGGGATGTACTAATGTTTTGATTATGACTTAATGGTGCCTGTTGAACACGCCATGCTAACATCATATAAATCGCACACTTGGAGCGAGGGTATAGAGCCTCAGATAGGTGGATAAATAGCGGGATAATTGTTGAAGTGATCATTTTCAGTGTTTTCTAAATAAACCTGTTCACACACACACACACACACACACATATATATATATATATATATATATATATATATATATATATACGTGTGTGTGTGTGTGTGTGTGTGTGTGTGTGTGTGTGTGTGTGTGTGTGTGTAGCACTCCTGGGTGTTGATTCAACATTGTTGATTCTCGTGGGCACTCGACCCTTCTAAAGAGCTCTGATGTCATAAAATCCTTACGTGCTGTGGTGAAGAGATGTCCATGGGTGGAGCTGCATCACTCTCAGCCTGGATGTCCAAGGTCTCGGTCAGGTCAGTGGTGCTGGTGGTTTTCTTCCGCTGCGGACGACGGCGATTATCAGAGGCAGGAACGCTCTGCGTCCTCTCCACCTGCTTGCGGTGTTTGTCTTTGGCGTGTGCAGGCCGTGTGTCTGTGGGAAGGTGCTGAAGGGACTTATTCAGTGGGCTGTACTTGCTGAGGTCACGGGGCGGAACATAGGTGGGTTTGGAAGCTTCACAACTGTAACTGAATGAACATAAAATTATTTTCAGTCCTCCAACAATCAGAAATAAAAAGCTTTTCCAAACTACCTGAACACCGTATTTCAGAACATTTATCATTGCTGGGGATTCCCTGTGGTGAAAAATTCTCTTCCTCTTTTTTTCCTTTCGGCTTCTCCCCTTTTCCAGGGGTCGCCACAGCAAATTATTGCATGTTTGATTTGGCATAGGTTTTTAAGCCCTTCTGAGGGACAGAAACACGTAGACGGCTTTGCAGCTACTCTTTACGAAAGTCAGCAATGGTTCTTTTGAACCTCTCAACATAGACAGTGAGGGACATGGCCAGCCTTTGATAACCGGGGACTTTTCAGGGGCCATCAGAAGGAAAACTACAGCTTTTGTGCAGCCGGTTGTTTTGTGGGTGGTTTTTGTTGCAGGATTGAACTCAACTCTGTGCGTCATGCAGTCTGAAATTCAATAGCGTCAAATTATTTTCATTTGCTTTTAGGAGATCTTGAATGTTTCAATAGTTTTGCAAAAAGATTTTATAAATTTCCTGAAACCTGCTTTAATTCCTGTATTTTAGTTTTATCTGGTTACTCGAGCACTTCTCATTATTTTTCACTAAATTTATTGATTATTCATTCATTCATGCATTTTCTGTAACCGCTGAATCGTACTTAGGATCGCGGGTACGCTGGTGCCCATTTCATTCGACTCTGGCCAAGGGCAGAGTACACCCTGGACAGCTCACCATCGCAGGGCAGAAACACGCTGACGGCATTGTAGCTACTCTTGACAAAAGTCAGCAATGGTTCTTTTACATGAACCTCCCACCATAGACAGTGAGGGACATGGCCAGCCTTTGATAAACCAGTTAGCGCACTCGGGGGACAGTGACACCCTTGAGGAGATTGGGACTCAAACCCCCAACCTTAGGATCAGCGATCCAGCACCCTTTACCACCAGGCCACCACTGCCCCTGTGGTGAAAATTCTGTAACCCTGTAAAATATTCTGGACATTCTCTGTCGTGGACAGTCGCCACTCAAACATTCTCTATTCCAGGACATTTTCTGCTGGATTCCTATTAGTGAAGATTCACAAATTCTGTATATTTAAACCTTTAAACTCTGCATTCAGTGATGCAGATATCCCAGAAGTCTCCTTATTACCTGCTACAGGTAATCTGGGGAACATTTGATCCAAGGTGCTCTGTGATCTGGTTCAGGATGGACGGCAGTGGCTGCAAGTTGTTTATCGTTTCCTAAAACAGAAAAAAGTGCTTTAGTGTTTCAGCTCACTGCAGAATCCAGAAAAATTAAAAGGAGTTTTACAGTTAAGCAGATTCACTGATTATAATAATTATCTGAAAAAATTCTGAATGCATATAAACTTTAAATGGGTTTCCCTGGGTTTACACTGGGGTACTGTGTCCATGAATTAACTGTCAAAAATAATGCCACAATTATGACGATGTGTTATGATGCGAAACCAACTATGATAGAACGTATGAATCGCAGTAGAGCATCACAGATCGTACTAGAGCATAACAGTATAAATAGGAGAGCATAACAAAACCTAACTAGGAGTAACAGAGCGTAACAGAGTGTAAAGAGTATAACAGAGCATAGCAGAGCATAACAGAGTGTAACAGGGTGTAACAGAGCGTGACAGGGTGTAGCAGAGTGTGACAGGGTGTAACAGAGTGTAACAGGTTATAACAGAGTGTAAAACAGCGTAACAGAGCGCAACAAGGCGTAACAGGGGGTAACAGAGTGTAACAGAGGGCAAAAGAGTGTAACAGAAAGTAACAGGGCATAACAGGGCATAACAGAGTGTGACAGAGTGTAACAGGGTGTAACAGAGTGTAACAGAGTGTAACAGTGTAACAGTGTAACAGTGTGTAACAGGGTGTAACTGTGAAACAGAATGTAACAGAATGTAACAGGGTGTAACAGGTTGTAACAGAGTGTAACAGGGTGTTAACAGAGTGTAACAGAGTGTAAGTGTGTAACAGTGTCTAACAGTGTGTAACAGGGTGTAACAGTGTGTAACAGGTTATAACAGAGTGTAAAACAGCGTAACAGAGCGCAACAAGGCGTAACAGGGGGTAACAGGGTGTAACGGAGGGCAAAAGAGCGTAACAGAGTGTAACAAAGTAACAGGGCATAAAAGAGTGTAACAGCGTGTGACAGAGTGTAACAGAGTGTAACAAAGTGTAACAGTGTGTAACAGTGTCTAACAGTGTGTAACAGTGTGTAACAGTGTGTAACAGAATGTAACAGAATGTAACAGGTTGTAACAGGTTGTAACAGAGTTTAACAGAGTGTAACAGGGTGTTAACAGAGTGTAACAGAGTGTAACAGAGTGTAACAGTGTGTAACAGAGTCTAACAATGTGTAACAGGGTGTAACAGTGTGTAACAGAATGTAACAGGGTGTAACAGGTTGTAACAGAGTGTAACAGAGTGTAACAGAGTGTAACAGGGTGTTAACAGAGTGTAACAGTGTGTAATAGTGTGTAACAGAATGTAACAGAGTGTAACAGGTTGTAACAGAGTGTAAAAGAGTGTAACAGAGTGTAACAGAGTGTAACAGACTGTAACAGTGTATAAGAGAGTGTAACAGTGTGCAACAGAGTGTAACATAGTGTGACAGAGTGTACCAGAGTGTACCACTGTGTAACAGAGTGTAACAATGTGTAATGGATGTTACAGAGCTTGATGTGCTATCGTGATCTTGGAAACACAATTCCTTCAAGTTTTATCTCTTAGATCCCCCCCTGCCTCGTTCTTATACCCCAGTTGTGCTCGAAGTGAGCTCCGAAATCGTATTCCTCCACACTTTTTTGAGATCACAGACATCGTGCTCCAGTGTAATCATAGGGATACATTTTTTTTTTACATTTTCCCACCACAATTAAAACGTGTGTTTATCAGCACCAGGGCTTCTGACTAAACCTGAATCTGGAGCTCTCGGCAGCAGATCTTTGAATATTTATGATTTTTGATTTATTTGATTTGAACTTTTACCAGTTTCATTGGTGAGATGATATCCACCAACAGGCTGTGCAGTACAGCGAGGCGTAAAGGAAGATCAACATAACCATCAAACCGAGCCATGTCCAATTCACTGTCAGGGTATGACACCTTCTGCAGGAACGTCCGCATATCATCCCTACGTTCCTCCAGGAACTCGTTCATAAAAAGCATGTATGCTTCTTTCTCTCCAAACCTGCACACACAGAGCTGCTCAGAACACTGAGCTCAAAGCATTTCATGTGTGGGCGTCGACGTCATCTGTGATTGTTAGAATTTTTAAGGATGTTTGACTGTAACACAAAGTCATAAAAATATGAAAAGTAAAAATCTTATAGGCTATGACCTGCTACTGAAATGTGCATCAGTGGTACTGCGATCTTTATTGAGTTTGAACATAAGCAGTGCACATTTCAGTAGTGGGGGACGAACTGACTGACTGTGGACCTTGTGTTAATTTCATGAAGTTGGATCAGTGATATTTAAGTGTAAAATTTTTTCTTTAACTCACGGCGTGAAGTTTGCGAGGTTCTGCAGCACCTTAGCTGTGAGAGTCAGTGTACGGAGAGTGTTGGGTTCTGGATACGCTTGGGTCAATCCGAACAGAGAGGGACTGAGGATGGCTGGACAGAGAAATCGGAGGAACAGAGACGCTGAAATGAGACGATGTCCGATGTCTGCTCGTCCACGTTCCTCACAGTCTGACACCCAGCTAGAGAAAATTTCATTCAGTTCCACTGGAAAAGAGCTGCAGGAGGCGGAGCACGAACAGAGAAGCGCATCACAAAACCGAACCAAACCACAACATACACTTACACAACTACAGCACAGCGAGTGTTTACAAAATACAAATTTACAACTACAGCACAGCGAGTGTTTACCAAACACAATTTACAACTACAACAGAGCGAGTGTTTACCAAACACTATTTACAACTACAGCACAGCGAGTGTTTACTAAACACAATTTACAACTACAGCACAGCGAGTGTTTATTAAACACAATTTACAACTACAGCACAGCGAGTGTTTACCAAACACAATTTACAACTACAGCACAGTGAGTGTTTACCAAGCACAATTTACAACTACAGCACAGCGAGTGTTTACTAAACACAATTTACAACTACAGCACAGCGAGTGCTTACCAAACACAATTTACAACTACAGCACAGCGAGTGTTTACTAAACACAATTTACAACTACAGCACAGCGAGTGTTTACCAAACACAATTTACAACTACAGCACAGCGAGTGTTTACTAAACACAATTTACAACTACAGCACAGCGAGTGTTTATCAAACACAATTTACAACTACAGCACAGCGAGTGTTTACTAAACACAATTTACAACTACAGCACAGCAAGTGTTTACTTAACACAATTTACAACTACAGCACAGCGAGTGCTTACCAAGCACAATTTACAACTACAGCACAGCGAGTGTTTACCAAACACAATTTACAACTACAGCACAGTGAGTGTTTACCAAGCACAATTTACAACTACAGCACAGCGAGTGTTTACTAAACACAATTTACAACTACAGCACAGCGAGTGTTTACTAAACACAATTTACAACTACAGCACAGCGAGTGCTTACCAAACACAATTTACAACTACAGCACAGTGAGTGTTTACTAAACACAATTTACAACTACAGCACAGCAAGTGTTTACTAAACACAATTTACAACTACAGCACAGCGAGTGCTTACCAAGCACAATTTACAACTACAGCACAGCGAGTGTTTACCAAACACAATTTACAACTACAGCACAGTGAGTGCTTACCAAACACAATTTACAACTACAGTGCAGCGAGTGTTTACCAAACACAATTTACAACTACAGCACAGCGAGTGTTTACCAAACACAATTTATAACTACAGTACAGCGAGTGTTTACCAAACACAATTTACAACTACAGCACAGTGAGTGTTTACTAAACACAATTTACAACTACAGCACAGCGAGTGCTTATCAAACACAATTTACAACTACAGCACAGCGAGCTACAGCACAGCGAGTGTTTACTAAACACAATTTACAACTACAGCACAGCGAGTGCTTACCAAGCACAATTTACAACTACAGCACAGCGAGTGTTTACCAAACACAATTTACAACTTCAGCACAGCAAGTGTTTATCAAACACAATTTACAACTACAGCACAGCGAGTGTTTACCAAACACAGTTTACAACTTCAGCACAGCGAGTGTTTACCAAACACAATTTACAACTTCAGCACAGCAAGTGTTTATCAAACACAATTTACAACTACAGCACAGCGAGTGTTTACCAAACACAATTTACAACTACAGCACAGCGAGTGTTTACCAAACACAATTTACAACTACAGCACAGTGAGTGCTTACCAAACACAATTTACAACTACAGTGCAGCGAGTGTTTACCAAACACAATTTACAACTACAGCACAGCGAGTGCTTACCAAGCACAATTTACAACTACAGCACAGCGAGTGTTTACCAAACACAATTTACAACTACAGCACAGTGAGTGCTTACCAAACACAATTTACAACTACAGTGCAGCGAGTGTTTACCAAACACAATTTACAACTACAGCACAGCGAGTGCTTATCAAACACAATTTACAACTACAGCACAGCGAGCTACAGCACAGCGAGTGTTTACTAAACACTATTTACAACTACAGCACAGAGAGTGTTTACCAAACACAATTTACAACTACAACACAGCGAGTGTTTACTAAACACAATTTACAACTACAGCACAGCGAGTTTTACTAAACACAATTTACAACTACAGCACAGCGAGTGTTTACTAAACACAATTTACAACTACAGCACAGCGAGTGCTTACCAAACACAATTTACAACTACAGCACAGCAAGTGCTTACCAAACACAATTTACAACTACAGCACAGCGAGTGCTTACCAAACACAATTTACAACTACAGCACAGCGAGTGCTTACCAAGCACAATTTACAACTACAGCACAGCGAGTGTTTACCAAACACAATTTACAACTTCAGCACAGCAAGTGTTTATCAAACACAATTTACAACTACAGCACAGCGAGTGTTTACCAAACACAGTTTACAACTTCAGCACAGCGAGTGTTTACCAAACACAATTTACAACTTCAGCACAGCAAGTGTTTATCAAACACAATTTACAACTACAGCACAGCGAGTGTTTACCAAACACAGTTTACAACTACAGCACAGCGAGTGTTTACCAAACACAATTTACAACTACAGCACAGTGAGTGCTTACCAGACACAATTTACAACTACAGTGCAGCGAGTGTTTACCAAACACAATTTACAACTACAGCACAGCGAGTGTTTACTAAACACAATTTATAACTACAGTACAGCGAGTGTTTACCAAACACAATTTACAACTACAGCACAGTGAGTGTTTACTAAACACAATTTACAACTACAGCACAGCGAGTGCTTATCAAACACAATTTACAACTACAGCACAGCGAGTGTTTACTAAACACAATTTACAACTACAGCACAGCGAGTGCTTACCAAACACAATTTACAACTACAGCACAGCGAGTGTTTACTAAACACAATTTACAACTACAGTGCAGCGAGTGTTTATCAAACACAATTTACAACTACAGCACAGCGAGCTACAGCACAGCGAGTGTTTACTAAACACTATTTACGACTACAGCACAGCGAGTGTTTACCAAACACAATTTACAACTACAGCACAGCGAGTGTTTAGTAAACACAATTTACAACTACAGCACAGCGAGTTTTACTAAACACAATTTACAACTACAGCACAGCGAGTGTTTACTAAACACAATTTACAACTACAGCACAGCGAGTGCTTACCAAACACAATTTACAACTACAGCACAGCAAGTGCTTACCAAACACAATTTACAACTACAGCACAGCGAGTGCTTACCAAACACAATTTACAACTACAGCACAGCGAGTGCTTACCAAGCACAATTTACAACTACAGCACAGCGAGTTTTTACCAAACACAATTTACAACTTCAGCACAGCAAGTGTTTATCAAACACAATTTACAACTACAGCACAGCGAGTGTTTACCAAACACAGTTTACAACTTCAGCACAGCGAGTGTTGACTAAACACAATTTACAACTACAGCACAGCGGGTGTTTACGAAACACAATTTACAACTACAGCAGAGTGAGTGTTTACCAAACACAATTTACAACTACAGCACAGCGAGTGTTTACTAAACACAATTTACAACTACAGCACAGCGAGTGTTTACTAAACACAATTTACAACTACAGCACAGCGAGTGCTTACCAAGCACAATTTACAACTACAGCACAGCGAGTGTTTACCAAACACAATTTACAACTACAGCACAGTGAGTGCTTACCAAACACAATTTACAACTACAGTGCAGCGAGTGTTTACCAAACACAATTTACAACTACAGCACAGTGAGTGTTTACTAAACACAATTTACAACTACAGCACAGCGAGTGCTTATCAAACACAATTTACAACTACAGCACAGCGAGCTACAGCACAGCGAGTGTTTACTAAACACTATTTACAACGACAGCACAGCGAGTGTTTACCAAACACAATGTACAACTACAGCACAGTGAGTGTTTACCAAACACAATTTACAACTACAGCACAGCGAGTGCTTACCAAACACAATTTACAACTACAGCACAGTGAGTGTTTACTAAACACAATTTACAACTACAGCACAGCGAGTGCTTACCAAACACAATTTACAACTACAGCACAGCGAGTGTTTACCAAACACAATTTACAACTACATCACAGCAAGTGCTTACCAAACACAATTTACAACTACAGCACAGCGAGTGTTTACTAAACACAATTTACAACTACAGCACAATTTACAACTACAGCACAGTGAGTGCTTACCAAACACAATTTACAACTACAGCACAGCGAGTGTTTACCAAACACAATTTACAACTACAGCACTGCAAGTTTTACTAAACACTATTTACAACTACAGCACAGCGAGTGCTTACCAAACACAATTTACAACTACAGCACAGCGAGTTTTTATCAAACACAATTTACAACTACAGCACAGCGAGTGTTTACCAAACACAATTTACAACTTCAGCACAGCGAGTGTTTACTAAACACAATTTACAACTACAGCACAGTGGGTGTTTACCAAACACAATTTACAACTACAGCACAGCGAGTGTTTACCAAACAGAATTTACAACTTCAGCACAGCGAGTGTTTACTAAACA
>CM045730.1:16889053-16944053 GCA_024760905.1 Plotosus lineatus
TCACAGCATTAATTCACCGACGTCTCCCCGCTAATCGAAATCTTGCTCTGTCACGTTTCTGAACATGTGACCAACCCGTGAACGAGATTTCAGGACGGAACATTGCCAATTCTAGTCTCTTTTTATCCTGATCCTAGAATAAACTCGGGCTAGAGTTAGGGTTACAAATAATCTTCAACTTTCTGTACCAAGAGTATCGAGGAGATATTTCTGCCCCACCAGCTTCATGTACTCATCTATGGCTTTGGTGGCCAAAGTATTTTCTCGGAAGATGAGAGCCTCATTTTCGCCCAGGCGCTGCACTTCGGCGCCACCCAGCGTGATCAGGAACTCCTGAGGAAGAGAACAAAAAAGGAAAGAAATGTTTCAGTCCTTTAGATCACAGAGGACGAAATATAATCATCGTTTCACTATCTGAGTGTGCACAGCAGTGTCCTGGGCCTGGATCTGACTTTTTGGGCTAATGGTTCCAATTGGTCACATGTCTGTCCCTGTTTATCCTCCACATCCCTTTTCTTGTTCATGTTATTTCCCTTATTAGTGTTTACGCTTTATTTATTTCCCTTTTGTTTAATTTTCGGAACCAATTTACCCTACTGGGGTTGTACGACGGCTGGACCCTATCTCAGCCAACTCAGGACGAAGGCGGGGTTACACCCTCAACAGTTCACAAGACCAACACATGGTGGTGTAGCTGTTAGCACGTTCACCTCTCAGGAAGAAGGTCCATGGTGCAAGTGTGGAGCCTGCATGTGCTCCTCATGCTTGTGTAGGGTTCCTCCAAGTGCTTCATTCTCCCTCCAGTATCCAAAGAAATGCACATGCGGTGAATTGACTCTGAGATGCAAGTGTGAATGGGTGTTTGTGTTGGCTGTGTGATGGATGGGTTAGCTGTTCAGGGTGTATTCTGCCTTCACCCATTGGCTGAGATAGGCTCTAGTCTCCATGTGACCCTAATAAGATTAAGTGTCCAGGAAAATGAAGTTAGAGAATCTATATTTGGTGGAACGCACCTTGGCTTTTCCAATGCTCTGCAGGACATGAACGAGTGCTCCGGCCAGCTCCTCTTTATCCCTGACATTGAGCAACGGCTCCAGGTTGCTGCACATCTCCACATACCTCAGTGTCACATACTCCGCAAATTCTTTATATCGCTCAATTGGCAGCACCTGCAGTTTCTGGAATCGTACCTTCACCCGGAGACACGCCTGAGGTCTGAGTTGTTCCTTCGAACCGCTCGCGCCAGCAGGTTTGTAGGAAATAATAGGGTACCATTTCTCCTGAAATGCTCTTCCTTTAATGGTGGCCAGAGACAGAGCCACGCTGCCCAGAGGGTAAGAGATGCTCTCATCCTTTGAGTGTCGCTTCTTCTTGGGGTCATCGTCGCGAAACAGGTACAGTATGATCTGTGTGACAGGGGGAAGGTTATCAAGCTCGAAAAGTTCACCCCAAAACAGCTGGCACCCTCCTGTGCTTCCACTTCCTCCAGAAGACGTGCCCATAGTGCTGGACGCGCCATCATTTCCAGGGACTGATGATGATTTTCCTATGGCGCGACTGCTGGTGCGAGCAAACAGTATACCATCGAGATGAACCTCACAGTAATATCGCTTTTTTGCTGGGAGGTCTTTGGCTTCATTCACCCACAGGCTGAGAGAGTTTTCGGTACGCTCACAGTTATCCTGCATGAGAACCAAATACAACAAAAACCGTTACAGAAAACAACAAGCTTCACAGAAACTGGGTCACTGCTCCATCTTGTGTTTTATACCCAAGTTTATCAGAACGAAAGGGGATCTCCTGAGGATCATTCCTCTGGATCATGATGTAACACATCTCAATACAGAAGTAAGGCACAGAAAACACATACACGCCAATATAAGAAACGTGCCGAACACTCACGTCTATTAAACACAAGACCACAATGCTGGACGTGAAAAACTAATCCAATTCTCACATTTAAAATATGTTATGGACACTCGGGTGGAGAGGGGAGCTGAGCTGTCAGCTGATCACCACCTGGTGGCAAGTTGGCTCAGATGGCAGAGAGGCTGCCCTCCAGACCCAGGAGACCCAAACGTGTAATTACGGTCTCCTTGGAACATTTCTCCTGTCAGAAGGTCCTTTAACTCCAACATCTGGTAAAACTACTACCACATCCAAAACGAGGCAGGGGACATAGAGTCCAATGGACCGTGTTATGTGCCTCCATTATTGTACCGGCAGCCTATAGCTCTGGCCGAAAGTTCATCTGTAAAGGTATAGTCCTGGTGGTGGACACAAGCAGTGAGGGGGAGATGGAGAAGGAAGCCTATCGTGGGAGTTTGCCCAATCTGTCCACATGTGTTTTATGGACGTAGAGAAGGGGTGAGGGGTGTGCTACGGAAATGTAATGTGCTAGACCCATTGCTACAGACCAGTAGGTCCATGCACTGCCGGAGCATTTGGAATGCACCGGTAACAACAGGTCGATTTCATTCCCAGTGAAGTTTGGACTCTGCCAAGGCTGAATAGAATTTCTAGTGACAGCCGAGACACTGAGGGGTTCTGGTTTTGTGGCAATAGGTCTCTGCTTTTTGTGGACAATTTCCTTTTGACTTCACTGTATAATGCTAATATATGTTGTCCTTTTGGACCTCCAGCTCTCATTGGAGTGATTCGCAGCTGAGTGCGAAAGGATGAGAATCAGCACCTCCAAGTCATAGACCATGGTTGTCAGCCAGAAGAATAAGGTCCTGCCCCAAGTGGAGGATTTCAAGTATCTCGGAGTCATGTTCACAGATGAGGGAAGGATGGAGAGTGAGATTGACAGGTGGATCACTGCAGCTACCATTACAAAGCGGAGCCTGTACCAGTCCAGTGTGGTTAAGAGGGAGCTGAGCTTGAGATACAAGCGGCTGAAATGAGCTTCCTTGGCCGGGTGGCGGGGCTCTCCCTTAGAGATAGGGTGAGAAACTCAGCCATCCGAAAGGAGCTCGGAGTAGAACCATTGCTATTCCGCATTGAGAGGAGCCAGTTGAGGTGGCTCGGGCATCTGCTTAGAATGCCTCCTGAACGCCTTCCCGGCATGTCTGACCGGGAAGAGACCTAGGTCAACCCAGAACACACTGAAGGGACCATGTCTCTTGGCTGGGGTGGAAATACTTCATTATCCCCCCAGAAGCTCTGGAAGAAGTGGCTGGGGAGCGGGACATCTGGACCTCACTGCTTGGGCTGGGGCTCCTGCGACCCGACCCGGAAACAAACGGCGAAGATTAAGATGATGATGATGATGATGATGATGATGTTGATGATGATGATGATGATATTTTAAATATTGGGGAGTGTAGCAGCAATACTAATAAAGTCTCATTATGTCTCCAGTGGACCATGGTAAAGTGCAGGTGTGCAGTGTGTGTATCTCGGGCCTCTCAGGTAAGTGTGTGTAGGCGGCAGTGTCCATTATTCTCATTGTCTCAGAGAAGGTGATAGTTAATGTGGTGACACAAATACTACCAAATCTCACACACACACACACACACACACACACACACACACACACACACACACTCACACACACACACACACACACACACACACACACACAGACACACACACACAACTCATGCAATTGTGAAAAGATGGACAGAAACAGGAAGTTTGGTTTCTAACCACAAAAAGAATTTATGTGAGTCTCAACAACAATTTAATTTTAAGTTTAAGTTCTACCAATCCATCATCATCACCACTTCATGTATCTGTCAGTGTCCCAGGGAAGCAGGAGCCATTCCAAGCTGACTTGGGGTGGGAGGCAGGGTTACACACTGAACAAGGAATCAGTGTGTTGCATGACTTTTGGACATTGGATTCTATTTTGGGAGAAAACCAGAATACATGGAGCGAAACTGTACAAGCATGCTACGAACATGTAAACTCCACGTGGAAAATTACTGCCCAAGATTCAAACCCTGAACCAGTGAGACAATGCATGACCCTATGCTTTCATTTTGCTGAAAAAAAACTAATTTTGATCTGAACCGTGCTTTTTTTTGGAATTTGAAAAGTACCTTGTTAGGATGAGCAGCACGCCTCAGGTTCTCAATCCAGCGGTCCCTCTCAGCAGCAGAGCCGCAGCCGAAGCAGTGTTTACTGTCCGAGTTGATCACTTCAAAGCAGTACTTCTCTCCCAAGATGGAGCTGTGCACAGGCCGTATCACAGTGGTACAGTCCGAACTCACATCCAGACTTTCAGCTGCACTCAGGGGGACAGAGAGAGAGTCTCGAGAACCGAACCTATCACAGGAACATGAAACCATTCATCAACTTCAATTTCAATTCCCAAACAATTTCACCAAAATAACAGACTGGTTATAACAGAAATAACAGGCAGGCATAAAGACAGGTGATAAAAGCGGCACACAGGGAGACAGACAGACAGACAGACAGACAGAGATGAAGACAGAGACAGCACCGTGCTGAGGAACTCAGTCCCACTGCATTCAGTTGAGTGTTACTCAGCTTCCTGTGAGCGCCACCCTGAAGACGCCATTTTATCTTCATCTGTAGGGGAGGGGAAGAAAGGAGGAGATTCATTGGTATATTAACATGATATTAGCATGATATACATTTGTATAAATGGAATATTAGCATCATATACTTGCGTATACTAATGTGATATTAGCATGACACACTGGTGTATTAACATAATATTAGTGTGGTATATTTGTGCATTATCATGATAACAGTGTTATACACTGGTGGATCTTACTGTGATACACAGGTGCATTAACATGATGCTAGTGTGATATTAGAGTCATACACTGTGATGCTGGTGTGATTTTAGCATGATACTCACTCTCACTCCACCATCCAGGCTTTTGGGCTTCGGGGCCCCTGACACATGATCTGGCGTGCACTCTAAAAAATCATACAAAATTAATCGCCATATGAATCACTCTTACTTCCTGTCTGTGTGTGTGTGTGTGTGTGTATCTTCCTGCAAAATCATGATAAAATATCGGTCCAAACTCTGAGAGTTCAGTTACAGGATGTGGCTTTACCAAAACTCACAGTAATAAATCAGCACTGAGAAACAGCGTCTCACAGTAACACAGTTCGTTAAACTTCACAAAACATCTCACTAATTCCAGCTATTCTAAAATTAAAATTTTGTTATAAAATCAAACAATTTAGAAAAAAAAATTTTCAGCACAGAATTTTAATTTAATTTGCCAAACCGCTTCATTCGTTTTACGGCTGTAGGAAGATGGATCTTATTCGACTCTGGGGCAGGACTGGGTAGACCCTGAACAGTTTGCCAGCTTTTTGTAGGGCCAACACATATACATATATAATCATACACTCTCACACCTAGGGGCAATTATAGCAATAAATTAGCCTTCTGTGGGTGTCTGGAACCGGCAGGAAACCCCTAGAAGTACGGGGAGAACACACAAATGGCACAAAAAGAAATGTTCTCAGACTTGCACCTAGGACATTCTTGGTGAGCAAACAAACTCAAAAGCATCATCACCCCACACAGGAAATGATTAAATATTTTGTTACCTTTTCTGAAGTATTTCGACACAGACAACTTTATAACTCTTAAATGCTATTGATATTCTTAAGAAATACTACATGGTAATCAACTATGGCCGTCCCACACTAGCACAGTCCGGAGCTGTGTAACTGTGCAGTGACTGGAACCCTGAGGAATAAGCCCTGAGCACTGGGGTTATTATGTAGATCTAATGATATAATGTCTGGTCATTTCTGTTGTGAATTGAATGCAGTAGAACACACAAATAAAGATTCTCTATTTCTGTACAGGATAATCAAGAAGAAGAAGAAGAAGATAATCAAACTTCATTTTCTGTAACCGCTTCAGCCTAATTAGGGTCGCGGGGAGGCTGGTGCCCATCCCAGCCAACTCAGGGCGAGGGCAGCGAGGGCAGAGTACACCCTGGACAGCTCACCAGGCCATCGCAGGGCAGAAACACGCTGACGGCTTTACAGCCTACTCTTGTCGAAAGTCAGCAATGGTTCTTTTACATGCCTCACACCATAGACAGTGAGAGACATGGCCGGCCTTTGACAACCCAGTTAGCTGCACTGGGGGGGACAGTGACAACCTTGTGGAGAGTGGGACTCGAACCCCTAACCTTTGGATCAGCGATCCGGCACCTTATACCACTAGACCACCACTGCCCCATGATAATCAAACTTTAAAACTTGAATCATGTCTGTATTTGAAGTTAAAAATCACACCAATAACAATACAATTAATCATACAACAACAATCCAGTTAATCAAAACAGTAGCAATCCAAATAATCATACCAATAACAATCCAACTAATCACACCAATGTCAGCCCAATTAATCATACCACCAACAATCCAGTTAATCACAACAGTAGCAATCCAAATAATCATACCAATAACAATCCAACTAATCACACCAATGACAGCCCAATTAATCATACCACCAACAATCCAGTTAATCACAACGGTAACAATCCAATGAATCACACCAATAACAATCCAATTAATCACACTAATAACAATCCAATTAATCACACCAATAACAATCCAATGAATCACACCAATAACAATCCAACTAATCATACCAATAACAATCCAATTAATCACACCACCAAAAATCCAATTAATCACATCAATAACAATCCAATTATTCACACAAATAACAATCCCATTAATCACACAAATAACAATCCCATTAATAACACCAATAGCAATCCAATTAATTACACCAATAACAATCCAATTAATCACACCAATAACAATCCCATTAATAACACCAATAGCAATCCAATTAATTACACCAATAACAATCCAATTAATCACACCAATAACAATCCCATTAATAACACCAATAGCAATCCAATTAATTACACCAATAACAATCCAATTAATCACACCAATAACAATCCAATTAATCAAACCAATAACAAGCCAATTAATCACACAAATAACAATCCAATTAATCACACAAATAACAATCCAAATAATCACACCAATAACAATCCAATGAATCACACCAATAACAATCCAATTAATCACCCAATAACAATCCAATTAATCACACCACCAAAAATCCAATTAATCACATCAATAACAATCCAATTATTCACACAAATAACAATCCCATTAATCACACCAATAACAATCCCATTAATCACACCAATAGCAATCCAATTAATTACACCAATAACAATCCAATTAATCAAACCAATAACAAGCCAATTAATCACACCAATAACAATCCAATTAATCAAACCAATAACAATCCAATTAATTACACCAATAACAATCCAATTAATCACACCAATAACAATCCAATTAATCAAACCAATAACAAGCCAATTACTCACACCAATAACAATCCAATTAATCACACCACCAAAAATCCAATTAATCACATCAATAACAATCCAATTATTCACACAAATAACAATCAAATTAATCACATCAATAACAATCCAATTATTCACACAAATAACAATCAAATTAATCACATCAATAACAATCCAATTATTCACACAAATAACAATCAAATTAATCACACCAATAATAATCCAATGAATCACAACAGTAACAATTTAAGTAATCACACCAGTATCAATCAAATTAATCCCACTACTAAAAAGCAAAATAATCACACCACTAACAATCCAATTAATCACACAAATAACAATTTAATTTAGTCACATCGGTAACAATCCAATTAATCATACCCCTAAGAATCTCATTCATCACACCACAAGCAATCTAAGTAACTACACCACTAACATTCGAAATAACCACACCAATAACAATTTAATCACACCAGTCACTATTCACATAATCAAACCAATAACAATTCAATTAATCACAATAATTACAATTTCCATATTCATACCAGTAACAACCCTAATGCCGATTGTATTAATTACATTAATTATATCCATCCATTATCCGTGGTGTTTTTGTCAGGGTTGAGAGGAGTAAAAGACAATCACAGCGGAGTTCAGTTGATAGGGGACGGAGCTACAGCATGAACATGTCATCGGTCTATTATAGGACTAACACGCCCACAACCATTCCCTCTTATATTCATACCTATGGGGGATTTTGAAAAGACTTCATGTACATGTCTGTGTACTATTGGATGAAACCGGAGTACCCAGAAGAAACCCACACATACACATGAACATACAAACTCCACACAGAAACCGTGAGATTTAAACTTAGAACTTACCCTCCGTGAAGCCTCCACCCACCAACAGAATCGGATTGGCGTTTACGTTATAATGAAAACATTCAGCAAACCTGTTCCTATTCAATTTCAATAGTTTTCCATAGTTTTTCAATAGTTTTCAATAGTAATCCAGCTTACCCAGTGCATCACCACAAATAATCCAGCGCCTGAACACCATGCTGACCTCTCTTCCTCTCTCTATCACAAACACACACAGACACACACACACACACTACACCATACACACACACACACAGTCTATAGCTGACATACACTATATACCACTCTGTGTCTCTGTCACACACAAATTAATGTCAGACACACAAGGAGACAGTTGAGAAGAAACGAGTGGAACACCCAGTGCTGATGTTATCTGATAAAATTAGAGAGGAAACAATTTCAGTCTCTCGCTATCTCTCTCTCTCTCTCTCTCTCTCTCTCTCTCTCTCTCTCTCACACACACACACACACACACACACACACACACACACACACACACATGATTGCATATTTCCTGTGAGAAAGACACACACTGATGCTCGGTTCCATGTTAAACCTCAGTATAAACATAACTGTGTTACACTCAGTCGTCCTTCAGACATAAGCTGTCTCAGTAGGGAAGTATGTATACTTCAGACAAGTGTGTGTCATGTGACTGCCTGGGTCTGTAAAGTCTGGTGTTCCACAGAGTTCTTATCATCAGGCTATGCATGAGCTTGTTGATATTTTTTGTGAATGTTGAACTGAAGGATTTAATTGAATCAAGAACATGGATTTGAACTTTGTTCACCCGGGCAATAGTAAACACAGCATTTCGAGGCATAAGGGGGCTCTGGATAGAGATAGTACCCTTGTCTGCCCGCAGTTGTACCCTCTTTCGTAGGGTGGACGGACAACACCGGTTCTCAACCATGAGCGCCAACTCGCCCAAATATGCGCGCCGTAGACCAGAAAGGACCAGGGCTTTGTTTCTAATGGCAAAGTACTGTACTGGTATTTATCAAAATGTAGAAAAGTCAAGTTTTTACTTCTTCCAGGCTCGGCGGATCATAATTACTGCAATTAAAGTAATGAAAAGCGACAAAGTACCAGGGGCAGATGGGCTAAAAGCAGAGATGTTGAAAGCAGATGTAAATGTGACAGCTCCCATTCAGACAGAGACCTTCAGTCAGGTTTGGATAGAAGGTCAGATCCCTGAAGATGGAAAACTGGTCTCATCTTGAAGTCGCCCAAAAAGGGAGATCTTGGAGATTGCAACAGCTGAAGGGGCATAACACGTCTTTCTCTCACCAGCAAAAATCTTCAGCAAGATTGTGCTGACAAGACTGATGACTGCTCTTGAGAAAGACCTCCGACCAGAACAAACCGGTTTACGCCCTGGGTGATCCTGCCTGGTGCACATCTTTACTCTGCGCCAGATTCTAGAACATAGCAATGAGTGGAACATGCCACTGTACATCATTTTCATCGACTTTGAAAAGCCGTTTGAGGGCATCCACCAAGAATCCTTATGGAAGATTCTGAGGCATTATGGAGTCCCTGTAAAACTTGTCCAGGTTGTTGAACTGTTCTAAAGTGACCTCAAATCCCAGTTGATCTGTGACACAGAGCTCATAGACACCTTAAATGTCTGCACGGGAGTGAAGCGGGGCTGCATCCTATCACCATTCCTCATCATCCTGGCCATGGACTGGATTGTGAAGAATTCCACGGATAGAGAAAGGAGAGGAATCAAATGGACCATGACAATGACAGCAACAATAACGCTGGAAGATCTGAACTTTGCCGATGATATTGCCTTACTGTCACACCGCCACCAAGACATGCAGGAGAAGACAGATGCCATGGCGAAAACAGCTGGAAACCTTGGTTTGAAAGTCAACACCAAGAAGACCAAGAGCATGAAAATGAATGCCAGAGTTAAAGACAGCATCAAACTGAACAGGGATGAGATCGAGGAAGTAAATGATTTCACCTATCTTGGATCCAAGATGTCAAACATGGGGGATGGGGAGGTGGAGATCCGGGCTTGACTTGCTGAAGCCAGCCAGGCCATCACCTCACTCAGGAGCACATGGAAGGCAGGGAACATTTGCCTGAAGACCAAGTTAAAAAAAAAATTCAATCAAATGTGATTAGCATCCTCCTTTATGGATCAGAGTCATGGAAGATGACAAAAATCATCAAAAATAAACTTGACATCTTCCAGAACAAATGCCTTAGATGCATTCTACCAATCAATTGGGCAAATACAATCAGTAATGAAAAACTCCACCGAAGAACAGAAACCGAACCCATCTCTACGCAAGTTAAACGAAGACGTTGGCGATGGATAGGACATGTGCTCCGCCAGCAGAAAACAGCCCTGTCCAGAATCGCCCTACGATGGACTCCAGATGGCTGAAGAAAGCGAGGCCGCCCCAAGAAGACATGGAGGGAAACAGTTGAGAGAGAGATAAAGGAGAAGGGTTGGACATGGGGCCATCTGGAACGTGTTTCAGCCCATCGACATAAATGGAGGGCTCTAGTTAAGGCCTTATGTGCTACCAAAGCACAAAGAGGACTAGTAGTGGTAATTATGATGTTATAACTATTGATAACACCATAGAGCAGGGGTCACCAACATGGTGCCCATGGGCACCAGGTCGCCCACAAGGACAACATGAGTCACCTGCGAGCCTGTTCTGGGGTCGGGAACCTGTGACTCGCGAGCCAGATGTGGCTCTTTTGATGACTGCATCTGGTTCTCAGATAAATCAGGTGGCCTTTCTTAACAGAATAACTAATACATAATTTAGCTGTCCTTTCAATAAAAATACAGAAAAAGCCATCAAATAAAACGAACACAAATAAATCTCACGCATTTCAATCTATACATCTATTTTCAATGCCACTTGTTGCTGTGGCGCGCAGCGGAGAGCCAATCCTTTCTCTACTCCAGTGTGTGGGTGGGGCCGATACCTTGAAACTCTAATTTTATTGGATATGCAACAGCCCACAGGATACTTGCCATCTATATGAGTAGATTTGTTAATCACTGTAGTTTCAGGTTGTAAACTAATTGTGAAGTTGAAAGGCTGCTGCATATGATACATGCCATCTATGAGCAAAGACAGCAAAGATTATTATGAACAATCATTTGTATTAAACTTCAAAAAATTTTACAATTAGTACTTTACTTTAGCCAACCTTATTTTTGATATATGTTATTAGTTTACTCTTCATATTTCATTAGTTCTTTCATTGACGATTTCATTTACATTACATTATGAAATCTTCAAGACGTGTGTAATTTTGTATTTTTCCCCTATGTCTGTGTTTAATCATTACATACAGTGGTATGAAAAAGTATCTGAACCTTTTGGAATTTCTCACATCTCTGCATAAAATCACCATCAAATGTGATCTGATCTTTGTCAAAATCACACAGATGAAAAAAACAGTGTCTGCTTTAACTAAAACCACCCAAACATTTATAAGTTTTCATATTTCATATCCAGTCTATAAAGTTGCTCCATTCTTTTCTCCATTCTTTTCTTTTATTGTTTAGTAATTTATACTATTTATGTATCTATTTATTTATTTACTTATATAATATATATGTATGTGTGTATGTTTGTACTTGTATCTATTTTTGCACCCCCTACTGATAGTACCTCAAGAGCCTGTAACAGTGAATTTCTCCATTGTGAGATTAATAAAGCTGTATCTTATCTTATCTTATCTTATCTTATATTTTAATGAAGATAGCATGCAAACAATGACAAAGGGGGAGGAATAAGTAACTGAACCCTCTGCCTAAGGAGACTTAAAGAGCAATTGAAACTCATTTTTACCAAACAATTTAAGTCAGGTGTGTGCCCAATTCACTGATGAGTGGCATAAAGCTGCCCTGCCCACTATAAAACACACACCTGGTAAGAATTGTCTGATGTGCACCATGGCTCACTCAAAAGAGCTGTCTGAGGACCTGCGATCAAGAATTGTTGATTTGTATAAAGCTGGGAAATGATACAAAACCATCTCTAAAAGTCTGGATGTTCATCAATCGACAGTCAGAGAAGTTGTCTACAAATGGAGAGAGTTTGGCACTGTTGCTTCTCTCCCAAGGAGTGGCCGTCCACCAAAGATGACGCCAAGAGTTCAGCGCAGAATACTCAGAGAGGTAAAAAAAACCCTAGAGTGTCTGCTAAAGACTTACAGAAATCACTGGCACAGTCCAATATCTCTGTGCACACATCAACTATATGTAAAACAATGGCCAAGAATGGTGTTCATGGGAGGACTCCAAGGAGGAAGCCACTGCTGTCTAAAAAAACATTGTTGCTTGTTTAATGTTCACAAAAAGGCACTTGTACACTCCACAGAAGCTTTGGCAAAATATTTTGTGGACTGATGAAACCAAAGGCGAATTGTTTGAGAGGAACACACAACGTTATGTGTGGAGGAAAAATGGAACAGCTCACCAACATCAACACCTCATCCCCACCGTGAAGCATGGTGGAGGGTGCATCATGGTTCGGGGCTGTTTTGCTGCCTCGGGGCCTGGACAACTTGCAATCATTAATAGAAAAAATGAATTCAAAAGTTTATCAGGATGTTTTGCAGGAAAACCTGAGGCCGTCTGTCAGACAGTTGAAGCTAAAAAGAGGATGGATGCTGCAACAAGACAATGATCCCAAACACAGAAGTAAATCAACTTCAGAATGGTTTCAGAAGAACAAAATACACGTTCTGGAGTGGCCAAGTCAAAGTCCACACTTGAACCCCATTGAGATGCTGTGGCATGACCTCAAGACAGCGATTCATGCCAGACATCCCAGGAATCAGACTGAACTACAGCAGTTTTGTAAAGAAGAATGGGCCAAGATTAGTCCTGATCGATGTGCCAGACTGATCTGCAGCTACAGGAAGCATCTGGTTGAAGTTATTGCTGACTTGGGGGGGGCACAAAATATTACATGTGATGGTTCAGTTACTTATTCCTCCTCCTTCTGTCATTGTTTGCATGCTACCCTCATTAAAATATTAAAACCTATAAATGTTTGGGTGGTTTTAGTTAAAGCAGACATTGTTTTTTCATCTGTGTGATTTTGACAAAGATCAGAAGATCACATTTGATGGTGATTTTATGCAGAAATGTGAGAAATTCCAAAAGGTTCAGATACTTTTTCATACCACTGTATAACACTTGGCTTAAAAATCACTCTTAAAAACCCTTAAAACCAAAAATTTCTGTGGTCCCCCCCTACCCCCATCACCACCACCACCACCACCATGGCGTTGCCCTGGACCCTTGCTTCTCACTCTTTATTAATTTTAGGGGTTGACAGTTATGTGGGACGCGCTTCCTGTCACATAACCACTACTGCATGTGAGTCTTATTGACCATGTTTTTGGCTCCACATCTCACACTGGAAAAACATCTATACCAACCTGCGGTCACGAAATAGATGGAAGCCTAAATGCCTGAATGAAACTAAAGCTAAAGCTCACCCCGTATCAACCAGACTGCAAAGCCATCAGCAACACCATGCAGCACCACAAGTCGCATTAATAGTAAGAAGTACTTTTCTTATTAATAAATAACTTCGTTATGACAATGTTGTTTAAAATAAATTCACAGTCGTGTTATACTCTAAAATTGTTGGTCTCAGTATTAAAATATATATTTGGTTCTCAGAGGATTAGATTTAAATTTTTTCTTTTTGGCTCTCTTAGTCAAAAAGGTTCCCGACCCCTGACATAGATGAATATCATTCATTATTAATAATAACATATAATTAAAGGTAAATTGAGCAAATTTGTTATGTCACAAGTGTGTATCGACCTGGTAGCCCTTTGCATTAATTGGTACCCAAGAAGTAGCTCTCAGTTTCAAAAAGGTTGGTGACCCCTGCCATACAGTCACACTCACCAGAGACACACTGACAATGGAGAAGAAACACAAACATCCTGTATCATCTGCTTCCGGACCAAATGAAGGCATTACGGTAAGTGTGTGTGTGTGTGTGTGTGTGTGTGTGTGTGTGTGTGTGTGTGTGTGTTTATTAAATACTGACCAAGGTTGGAGTGGGTCTCAGAGAGGTTGTGCAAACTCAGAGATGATAGACAGCTGCTCGCTCGATTCCTCATCACCAATAATGGCTACACACACACACACACACACACACACACACACACACACACACACACAAACACACATCTCTGAATTTATTGAATACAGCTTGTGTGTGTGTGTGTGTGTGTGTGTGTGTGTGTGTGTGTGTGTGTGTGTACCTCCTCCTCTCGAGAAATGAAGATCTGTGCATCCTGAAGGATACAGTTGTTGATGTCCCACACAGGAACATCTTGAGGAACCCAGGAAAACTGAACTGAATCTGCAGGGTCCACACATGGCACTTCTGAACACACACACACACACACACACACACACACACACACACACACACAGAGCAGTGTGTAAACTTAAGCGCTTTTTTTTTAATTCCTCAGAATCCATATTGTGAAGTCTCTCTGACATCACTCTATGTCGGCCAATTACACAACCAGGGCAGAGTTTCGGGGTTTAAACCTCTTTAAAAATTCTTCACGAATCAGTAAATAATATAATACAAAATAATAGTGTATGTTTTTAATTACTGTCAAGATATCTACATTTCGCCCTGTGATGGCCTGGCGAGCTCGGCGGGGTGTACCCCGCCCTCGGCCAGAGACGGCTGAGATGGGCTCCAGCCTCCCTGCGATCATAATTAGGATTAAGCCGTTCAGAAAATGAATGAATAGATATGTATATGTGAGGCTGCTGCATGTAAAGGAGAGTGTAATGCAGGGGGTGAACAGGAAGTGATCTATCAGTATGATAACGGTAGGGTTAAAGGTCACATCTGAATATTTGACAGTTTGAAACTAATTTTTACAGCCTGAAAATATTTCTGTTTGATGTTTGCTTCTGTTTTATTTTATTTTTTTGAAATAATGATAAGTTTTATGGTGATAACAGAGTGAGTGGTTCTTACCTTCATGTTGTTGTTGTTGTTGTTCTTGTTGTTGTGAGGTGTTTGTGTTAGTACGGGTTTGCATTCGTGGTCTCTTGAGTTTCTGAGATACCTGGCGCAGGTATTTGCGGATTTTCCCACCCTGTGCCATGTCTGCAGCTGCGCCGGCCTCCGCCGCCGAAGGTGATGATGAAGAAGAAGAAGGGGAGAGGATGGAGGACAGAAGAGAACCAGGTGGTTCTGACAGAGCTCTGCGGAACGGGTTCTTCCTCCCGCTGGTGGGTTTTGTGGTTCCGCCACCCCCACGCGCCCCCGGCGCCGGTGATGGTGCTGGTGACCTGTCAGGTGTGTCCTCACTCAGAGCTTTTCTCCAGTTCTGCACCTTACTCCACTTGTTCCCCGTGCTGTCGCCCCGCGCGCCTCCCGTGTGCCAGGTGTACGTGTTCAATAAGTTCCCTTTGTCTATGTGCTCCACTCCGCTCTCCTCCATCTCCATCACTTCTTCTTTCTCCATCTCTGGGCGCGCCTCGGCCTCAGACTCTTTATCGGTTCCCATGGATGGACTGAAGCAGGAATGTAATGATGGACTCGTCACCTCAGCCTCAGCAGTTTAGTGCACGTGAAGTTTACGTCTCCCTTCACTGAACTTTATTGTTTCAGCTGCTCATGCACTCCCCGTTTCTGCACACCCTCAACTTTATAACCACTTCCTGTTGCATTTATGCGCAACTCAAAGGTTCAACATCTGCACTCTGTTTCTTCAAGAGAAGGTCACAGACAGGTTCTTATGAATTTAATGATGTTCTGGTTCATCGTGATGAAAGAAAATATCATTGAAAGAACCTTCTGTTTTATATGTGACTGCCTTCTTCTCTACAGTTTCACTCAGGTTGTGTTTTCCACAACGGAAATATCAGAAATAGGGTGTGTGTGTGTGTGTGTGTGTGTATCGTTTAAAATTTAACAGGAAATAGGCTGTGGGTTTCTGTTGCTCTCACAGGAAATGTTGAAAAACCGCCAATCAACCAATCACAGATGTTTATAGGACACACACACACACACACACACACATACAGTTTTTTCTTCAGCTTGTTCAACAAATATTTTTCTGTTTATTTTACCTTTCTCACTTATAGTTTAAAATTATTTTATGTTTTGGAGAATTTCATGCACTGTTCCTGGTCACATCTCTGCTGTATGTGAAACCTCAAGCATAAAACTTCAGGTGCAGGATCTCCATCCAATCAGAAGCCGCCACCTCTCTCTCTCTCTCACACACACACACACACACACACACACACACACACACACTTGTTTTTCACACTTTTTTTATTCAGTTGTGCACGTGGGTCACAAAACAGATCAGAGTGATGTCTTTATGGTTGATAATTACAGAGGATATTCAGGTGAGCACAGACAGAAAGTAGAAATATTCATAAACTCATCAGAGGATTAAACATGTCTCAGTGGTTTATTAATCAGCTATAGACATTTATAACGTGGTGGTACTGTTTAATTCTCAGTCTCAGTAGGAAACACATTAAAAATACCTGATGTGTGTTGATAACAGGTTTGTGGGAAGAATAGAACACCATTTATAATGATTTTATTTATTTATATACATATCTTCACGAGTGTTGATTCGTCTGGGGAGGATTAAACGTGTTTATTGAAAAATTCCTTCCCGTTTTTTGCTTCTGAAGTTCAGGGCCCTGTGCATTATGGGTATTAAGTATGATGTTTCAACATTCTTTTTGTTGATTCCGCTGCGGTGCACCTTGGGATTTTCTGAGTGGGTGTGGAGCATTCATGGGGAATGATGATAAGCACAAAAAACAGGAAGAGACAATCACACAGAATAAACACGTTCCTTCAAACCATCCTCAGTAAAGCCCCGAGCTGAGCTCCGGAATATGAAGCCGAATTTCACCCTTTCTGAACGTCTTACTAAACATTCTGTTCATTATCAATTAATCATAAATCTAAAATCTGAAAACTGACTTTTATAATAAAAATGTGGATTTTTGAAAAAATTAGACGAAGAAATGTGAATAATAACTTTAATAAAGATTAAATGAGCTGAAGAACTCAAACTGTCCAATCAAACAGCGGTGCTCATTCGCAGTGAAGCGGTACACTGTGTGTGTGTGTGTGTGTGTGTGTGTATGTCTGTGTGTGTTCATTCATTTGATTTGGTTCCATTGTAGTCACCCTGAGAGTCTGCATCATCTTCGTTAGTATCGGCGTCAATCAAGCCCCGCCTCCCACCAGTACGCCGTCCTCCACTAGTGAATGATGGAGTCTCATTACCACGTCTGCAAACACACAAAAAGACACATAGAAACACATACACACACACACACACACACACACACATTAGAAGAATGTGCAATCAGACAGGACTTTTGGGTGTGTTATTGTATGTCCTATTTCTGATGCCACACTGAATATGTGTGAATACGTGTGTGTGTGTGTGTGTGTGTGTGTGTGTGTATACCTCAGTTTATTCTTTAGTGATGTAACCTCTCTACTGAGGGTGTCATTTGTCTCTGTCGCTTCCTCTAGTTCTCTCTGCAGTTTTCGGCGAGCGGCTGTGATGCGCTGCGACTCTTCCTCCGCCTCCTCCACCTGCCGCTTCAACTGCTTCACCCGTGAGTTCGCCTTGTCCGCCTACACACATACATATACATACACCCACACACGTTAAAAGTAAAAGAGTGATAGAGTAAGAGAGAAAGTGTGTGTGTGTGTGTGTGTGTGTGTGTGTGTTTAAAACCTGGTCTTTGTACTGCTCAGCCTGCTTCCTCTCATCTTCCACTTGCATTATCAGATCTTTCAGTTTCTTCTCCTTCTGACGCATCGCTTTGCCTGTCACCTGTTTTTCCCTGACACACACACACACACACACACACACACACACACACACACACACCACATGTAAATCCCTTGTTATCCACTGCTAGATAAGTTTGCATCTGTGTGTGTGTGTGTGTGTGTGTGTGTGTGTGTGTGTGTGTGTGTGTTACACACCTGTTCTCCTGCTCCAGCTGTTCCTCCAGCTGTGCCACTTTAGACTCTAGAGCAGTAATGGAGGACTTGAACTTAGACTTCACCTGGTTCTCCATCTCTTGCAGTTTGGCCTTCAGTTCTTTATTCTGTTTCTCAAGCTGCTGCCGTGCACTCTCATTCTTCTGTGAAGTTGTTCTCTCTGTCTGCAGTTCACTTGTAAGTTGGTCCACCTACAGCATGGAGAAAATTATGGAGCTATTGAAAATGATGTAGAGGATGAACATGATGGAACTGATTAACATGATGGAGATGATGGAGATAATGGAAATTATGATGATGATGATAATGAAGATGAAAATGATGGCAGTGATATAAGGATGAAGAAGATGAAAATGATGGACATTGTGAACATGATGATGAAGACAGAAATGATGCAGATTATGATAGGGATGATTGAAATTATGATGATGACAGATGAGGCAGATGGTGGAAATGATGGAGATGATGGAGATTATGGAGATAATGAAGACGAAAATGATTGCGACGATGAGAGGGATTATGGAAATTAACAAAATAATAGAGATGATGGGAATGAAAAAGATGACGGAAATGATGTCGATGATGAAGGTGATGGAAACAATGGAGATGATGATAAAGATGAAGATGATAATGATGAAGATGACAGGGATGGTGGAAATTATGATGATGACAGATCAGGCAGATTATACAAATGATGAATATGATGAAGATAATGGAAATGATGGATTTGATGGAGATGAAGATGATAGAAATTATGGAGATGATGAAAGGGATAATTGAATTTCACAAAATACTGTAATGGAGATTACTAAAATGTTGGAGACAATGAGTACATCAGAAGGACAGCACATGTGAGAGGTTTTGGAGACAAATTCTGATGAGATTCTGATGGTTTGGACATATAGAGAGGAGGGATAGTGAATATATTAGTAGTAGGATGCAGAGGTTGGAACTACCAGGCAGAAGACCTAGAGGAAGACCAAAGAGAAGATTTATGGATGTGGTGAATGAGGACATGAAGGTAGTTGGAGTAGGAGTAGAAGATACAGAGGATAGGGTGAGATGGAGGCGGTTGATTTGCTGTGGCGACCCCTGAAGGGAAAAGCCGAAAGGAGAAGAAAAAGAAGACTAAAATGATGGAGACGATGGTGATGATGAAAATAATGAAGATGGAAATTATGTAGATGATGGAAATGAACAAGATGAAGGAGATAATGAATATCATTATCATCATCATCATCTCTTGCTTATTCCGGGATCGGGTTGCAGGGGCAGAAGCCTAAGCAATGAAGTCCAGACGTCCCTCCGAGGCATTCCCAGAAAAGCCAAGAGACATAGTCCATCCTGCATGTTCCAGGTTGACACCGCGGTCTCTTTCCGGTTGAACATGCCCAAAATACCACTCCGGGGAGGTGTTCAGGAGGCATTTTGAGCAGATGCCAGAGCAACCGCAACTGGCCCATCTCAATGTGGAGAAGCAGCGGTTCTACTCCGAGCTCTCGCCCTGGTTAAGCTTCTCACCTTATCTCTAAGGGATTGTTCTTTCAATCTTGTTCTTGTTCTTTCAGTCTCTACCCAAAGTTTGTGACTATCGGTGAGGGTTGGAATGTATATCGACTGGTAAATTGAGAGTTTTGGCTTGTGGCTCAGCTCCCTCTTCACCACAACGGACTGGTACAGGCCTCCTTTTTCAGTTGGATGCCCCCCTTTACCACAGGTGTCCACCACCGGGTTCAGGGGTTCACAACAAGCACCAATGACCATCCAGCCACAGCTATGGGCTGCCGCCTCAGCAATGGAAGCGCGAAACATGGTCTATTTGGATTCTATGTCACCCGCCTACTTTGTGACGTGGTTGTATCGCTGCCGGAGGTGGGGGTTAAAGGCCTCTCTGACTGGAGACTCCGCCAAACATTCCCAGGAGACCTGAACTACATGCTTGGGCCTGCCAGGTCTGGAGGGCCGCCTCCCCCGCCATTGGAGCCAGCTCACCACAGGTGGTGATCAGTTGACAGCTCAGCTCCCCTCTTCACCTGAGTGTCCAGAACATGTGGCCGCAAGTCCGGTGATAGGACTACAAAGTCAGTCATCGACATGCGACCTAGGGTGTCCTGGTGCCAAATGCACTTATGGACACCCTTATGTTCAAACAAGGTGTTCGTGATAGACAAATTGTGATGAGTACATAAGTCCAGCAACGAAACTCCATTTGGGTTCAGACTGGAGAGGCTGTACCTACCAATCACACCTTTCCAGGTCAGACTATCGTTGCCCACATGGGCATTGAAGTCTCCCAGGATAACGAGTGAGTCTCCCGGGGGAGCGTTCTCCAACATCCCCCCCTAAAGATTCCAAGAAGGGTGGGTACTCTGACCTGTCATTTGGTGCATAAGCACAAATTACAGGACCCATCCCTCCAGCAGATGGCAGAGGTAAGCTACTTTTTCATCAACCGGGGAGAACCCTAACGTTTGGGCAATGAGACGGGGGGGCAACAAGGAAGTCCACACTGGCTCGCCGCCTTCCCCCATGAGCAACTCCAGAATGAAATAAGGTCCAGCATTTCTCAAGATGGGTGGTTCCATAGCCCAAGCAATGTATCGAGGTGAGTCTGACTATATCTAGTCAATATCTCTACACCTCACGCACCAGCTCAGGCTCCTTCCCGGCCAGAGAGGTGACATTCCATGTCCCAACAATCAGAGTCAGTAGCCGAGGATCCGTCCGACAGAACCAATGCTTTTGGATGCCACCCAACTCACACTGCACGCAACCCCTATAGCCCTCCCACAGGTGGTTGGTCCATGGGAGGGTGGACCCATGTCTCCTTTTCAGGCTGGGCCTGGCCGGCCTTCATGGGCAGAAGCCCAATCACCAGGTGCTCACCTTTGAGCCCCGCCCCCAAGCCTGGCTCCAGGAATGACCCCGGTGACCTGCGTCTGGGCAAGGGAAACTGTGTCCTAGTTTTCAGTTTAGTCATTATAGAGGTCTTCTGAACCACACTTTGTGTGGACCTTCACTTAGGACCTGTTTGCTTTGGGTGACCCTACCAGGGGCATAATGCCCCGACAACATAAGTCCTAGGCTCATTAGGACACGCGATCCCTCCACCACGATAAGGTGATGAATCAAGGAGGGGGCATACAAGTTTGCCCAATCTTTCCCTATGTGTTTTATGGATTTGGAGAAGGCTTTCGACCGTGTCCCCCAGGGTATCTTGTGGGGCATGCTTCAGGAGTTCGCCGTTCCAGACCCATTGCTACTGGTCATTCGATCGCTGGATCACCAGAGCTAGAATTTGGTCCGTATCGGGAACAACAGGTCGAAATCGTTTCCGATGAGGGTTGGAGTCCGCCAAGGCTGTCCATTGTCACTGCTTCGGTTCATAATTTTTATGGACAGAATTTCTAGGTACAGCCGAGGCATTGAGGGGTTCTAGTCTGGTGACCATTGAATCTTGTCTCTGCTTTTTGTAGATGACATTGTCCTTCTGGCTTCTTCAAGCCAGGACCTCCAGCTCTTGTTGGAGCAATTCACAGTGGAGTGCAAAGTGGTCGGGATGAAAATCAGCACCTCCAAGTCCAAGGCCATGGTTCTCAGTCTGACAAGGGTGGAATACCCCCTTCGGGTCAGGAATGAGCTCCTGCCCCCAGTGAAGTTCAAGTATCTCAGTGTCTCGTCATAATGATGATGATGATAGAAATTATGTCTAACCTGCTGTGCGCTTTTTCTCAGTCTATCATTCATCATCTCCATATTGCTCTGTTCCTCCTCCAGTTCTTCCTCCAATTGAGCGATCTTGGCCTCCAAACGCCGTTTTTCATCACTCAGAGCAGTCCTGGTGGCGCGCATGCACACACACACACACACACACACACACACAAACACACAAAGAGTTCAGCAAATCGGTGCAGAAGATTTTAAGGAAGGCTTAATGATGACTTCTTTAAGTTTTATTTAATACAAATATAACGTATATCTATCTATCTTCCTTTCAGCTTATTCCCTTTTACTTGGGAGTCGCCACAGTGAATCATCTGATTCGCACGTTTGATTTAGCAGAGGTTTTTACGTCGGATGCCCTTCCTGTCACAACCCTTTTTAGCAAGGGACAGAAACACGCTGTCGACTTTGCAGCCTACTCTTTATGAAAGTCAGCAATGGTTCTTTTACATGCCTCTCACCATAGACAGTGAGAGACATAGCCCGCCTTTGATAACCCAGTTAGCTGCACTGGGGGGGACAGTGACAACCTTGTGGAGAGTGGGAGTTGAACCCCCAAGCTTTAGATCAGCAATCCAGCGCCTGATACCACTAGACCACCACTGCCCCGCACAAATATAACGTATATAACCGATATAAATAACTTATATAATACAAATATTGAACATTGATATCCGTTGTAACACATTAGAGGAATTTCATCAAGAGAGAAAACAGGATTGCTTTAAACAGGATTCTTCTTCTCTTATCATTATTATTATTATTATTATTATTATTATTACTCTTAATAATAATAATAATAATAATATTATTATTTTGTCATACTCACTTTCCAGATGTGTTGCTTGCGAGTTCATCAGCGAGTTCATCACGCTCTGCCTCAGCCTGTTTCTTTGCTCGTTCCACCACAGCCATGTCCTGAAAATACACACATACGCACACACACCCACAGAATATTTTCACATTACAAACTAAAAACTCAAACAGATACCTCCATTTCACACCATTAATCCACTGATCCATCCATCCACCCATCTATTCCCCCACCCACATATCCATTCAGCCACCTGTCTATCCATCAGTCTAACCATTTATCCATCCATTAATCCTTTCATCCACCCAAAAATCTATTAATCCACCCACCCATGCACCTACACATAAATTTATCCATTTGTCCATCAACCCTTTCACTTATCCATCCATCCACCATTCCACCCAACCAATTATCCATTCATTCATCCACCCACCTACCTACATATCTATTTATCCATCTCTTTGTCTACTATTTCACTTATCAATACATCCACCCGCCTATCCATCCATCCATCCCCTCACCCACCTATCCATTCATTCATACACCCACTATTCTATATGATTCATGAATAAGGTCAACAAGTAAACATTTGATTTTAATGTTGTTGTAGTTTCTGCTGTAGCCACTACAGTAAAACCCAGTGCACTTTTAACATGGAATCCGAATGACTGGGGGGGGGGTTATTTTGTATTTTGCTCTACAGTATTAATCCAGCAAGGGAAATAATTGCCTCGGTGTTTGGACATGTACAGAGGAGGGATAGTGAGTATCTTGGTAGTAGGATGCTGAGGTTGGAACTACCAGGCAGAAGGCCAAGAGGAAGACCAAAGAGAAGATTTATGGATGTGGTGAAGGAGGACATGAAGGTAGTTGGAGTAAAAGTAGAGGATGCAGATAGGGTGAGATGGAGGCAGATAATTTGCTGTGGCAACCCCTGAAGGGAACAGCCGAAAGGAAAAGAAGTATTTAACCCACTCAAAGTGACCCCCCACACACACACACACACACGCACACACGCACGCACACAGATACATACAGACACACACACTCACATTAGAAGAATGTGCAATCAGACAGGAATGTGCAATCAGACACACACACACACACACACACACACACACACACACACACACATACACACACACACACTAAGCAGTGGGCTGCCACACACATTGGGGCACCCAGAGAGAAGTTAAGGGTTAGGTGCCTTTCTCAAGGGCACTTCAGCCATGAAGGTGCAGCTCAACCCCCCACCACTACACATTTTTCCTGCTGGTTCGGGAATCGAACCAGTGACCTTTCGATCTCAAATCAGCTTCTCTAAGCTTTAGGGCACAGCTGCCCCAAATTGCACATGGAGTACTATACAATGTGTGTAGTGGAGTATAAGTGATGAGTGTAGTAGTGTGTGGAGTGTAAATGATGTGTGCCATGTTACCTCCTGAAGCTGCATAAGTTCTGCCTCCAGGTTTTTGGCCTTCTTTTCACTCTCTTTAGCAGAGGCGAGAACTTCATCTCGGGCAGTGCGAGTGTCATCCAGTTCCCTCTGAAAGTCTTTCAACTGAGCCTGAAAGATCCAACATACATTCGTAATCACTCATCCAAATATATGACCGTACTCACACACCCAAACACATGCCTGTAATGATCACACATCTAAACACACGACCGTAATCGCATACGCAAACAAACGACCATAATCACACACTAAAACACGCAACTGTAATCACTCATTCAAACACACGACCACAATCACACATCCAAACACACCCGCAATATCTCAACCAGACACAGGACTGTAATGACACATCCAAACACATGCTCGTGACTACTCATCCAACCACAATCACACATCCAAATACGCCTGCAATCATCCAAGCACATGACCGTAATCACTGCTCCAAACACAACCATAATGACACATCCGGGCACATGGCCGTAAGCACACATCCAAGCACACTCCTGTGATCAAATAAACATATAGCCAGAGTCACGCATCCAATCACACGCCCGCAATCATACATCTAGACACACCCGTAATCACACATCAAACACACGCCCGTAATCACACATCCAAACACATGTTCACAATCACACATCAAAATACACAGACACAATCATTCATCCAAACACACGGTCATAATCACACATCCAAACACACCCGCAATCACTCAACCAAACACAGTACCAGAAACACACATCCAAACACACGACCGTAATCACTGCTCGAAGCACAACCGTAATCACACATCCAGACACACAGCCACAATCACTCATCCAAACACACACCCATAATCATGCATCCAAACACATGCCCGTAATCACACATCTAAGCACACTCCTGTGATTACACAAACAATTGGCCATAGTCACACATCCAATCACACATCTGCAATCACTCATCCAGACACACACCTGTAATCACACATGAAAACACACGGCTGCAATCCTTCATCCAAACACATGGCCATAATATCACATCCAAAAACATACCCACAGTCATCCGTCCAAACACACAACCACAATAATTTGTCCAAAAACGGCCATAACCACAGATCCAAACACACAGCCATAGTCACACCTCCAAACACACACCCATAATCACGCATTCAAACACACGACCATAATCACTCATCCAAACACACCCCCGTAATCACACATCTAAGCACACTCCTGTGATCACACAAACAAGATGGCCATAGTCACACATCCAATCACACACCTGAAATCACTCATCCAGACACACACCTGTAATCACACATCAAACACATGGCCACAATCATTCATCCAAACACATGGCCATAATACTACATCCAAACACATACCCACAGTCATCCAACCAAACACACAACCGCAATAATTCCTCCAAACACACAGCCATAATCACTCACCCAAACACACACCAACAATCATTCATCCAAACACACCCACAATTATTTGTCGAAACACACGGCCATAGTCACATATCCAAACACACGGCCGTAATCACACATCCAAACCATGACCATAATCACTCATTCAAATACACTCCCATGATCATACATCCAAATAAACGTCCGTAATCACACATCCGATTGCACCATCAATCACTCATCCAAGCGCACACCAGAAATCAATCATCCAAACACACGCCTGCAATCACTCATCCAAACACACACCCGTAATCACACATCTAAACACATGCTTGTAATCACACATCTAAACACACACCTGTGATCACAAATAGGAAGTCTTTAGTCTATTTAACATCTCAGGTGAAGAAAACTAGACTGTTAAAAATATTCCCTTGTTTAGATTCACCCTTAGAAAACTGGCAAGGTGACCTCGCCTTAGCGAGTGAACTAGAATAACCTCCGTCACCATTGTTATGACCTTTGATTTCTCCGATCCGATAAATTATGAGTGACAAATCTGCTTCTCTCACCTGTAGTTTGCGTAGTTGTTTAATGGCCTCATCTCTGTTCTTATTGGCTGTGTCTATATGTCCCTCCAGGTCTTTTATGTCTCCCTCCATCTTCTTCTTAGATGCAGTCAGGGCTGCTCTCTGCTTGCGCTCATCCTCCAGTTCCGTCTCGAGCTCGCGTACCTGCCCCGATCACACCATTCATCATAACGAGGTTGCAACTTATTATAAAACATACTATAATATAATAATATAATCCTCAGTGATGTTAGAGAAATATAAATATGTTTCATTGTGATGTTGATGGACATGCCTACCTGTTTAATCAGTTGTTTTCTCTTCTCCTCTCCCTGCTCATCCCGTCCCTGCAGGTCTCGTTCAAACTGGGCTTTAAGGGCTTGCATATTTACTTCCAGGCGTAATTTTGCATCCTCAGCAGCCTGCAGCTCGTCCTCCAGCTCCTCCAGCTGTGTTTTCATCTCCTCCACCTGCTGCTCCAGACCACGCTTTGACTTCTCAAGTTCATGGACCTGTGAAACCATACATTATTAACTGTTATGTATTAAGCAGTACGAGCAAAAGCCTGAGGGGTGGGATTATTACTGCATTTGTGGTTGATTCCCGCCCCTGTTGGAAACACAAGGTTAACTACAGTGATATTCACATTCTTGCCCACGTCATCCTTAGAGCTGATCAGGTCCTCCATCTCAGCCCGTAAGAGTTTATTGGCTCTCTCAAGCTCCTCACGTCCATCCTGAGCCTCCTCCAGTGCCCTTGCCAGGGAAAGTGCCTTTGTCTCTTTCTCTCGCGCTTCTGCCTCTGCCCGATCCCGCTCATCTGCATACTTACAAGACACACTCTTCTCTTCTGCCAGCATCTAAACACACATTAAACATTAGTAGTGTGTTAATATCTCTCGCTCACACACACACACACACACACACACACACACACACACACACACACACACAAAGTACGAAAAGGGGACCTGATCAAACTTTTTCTGCTTCTTTTCCAAGTTGGAAACAAGTTGTCTCTGGTTGTCCAGGTCCATCAGAATGTCCTCCAGCTCCTGCTGCAGTCTGTTCTTAGTCTTTTCCAGTTTATCATAAGCAGCACACTTCTCCTCCAGCTCAGTGTTTGATGCTTCTAGGTCTTTCTGCAGACGTTTCTTACCCTCCTCCAGAAGCTCCACATTTCCCGACACCTCATCCAGCTTCTTCTTAAAGTCTGACAACTGGAACATAGAAGAGGATGCAGGTATAAGGATCGGTGTTGGGTTTCCCTTTTTGATTTTGTCAACATTGAATATCGAGAGAAAAAGACGCAAATGCGTTGCAATTGAGAAATTCCTGTAGTTTTTGAACCTGTTGGTCAGACTGGAGAGGCTAGTTAGAGTGAGGTCTTTAAAAGAGGGTGTCTGATTTCTACATGTGCTCCTTGGTTTACAGAAATAGACCATGTGTACCCAGTTTATCTAACAATGGTGTAGGTCTCAAACACTGTAGGAATAGAATGGTGTATGTGTTGGACGGTGGAGGAGTAGAATGGTGTAGGTGTGAGACAATGTAGATATAGAATTGTATAGGTATAGGATGGTGTAGGATTGTGTAGGTGTAGAATGATGTAGGTATAAGATGTGGTACGGTGGTGTCGGTGTAAGAATAGGACAATAAAGGAATAGAATGGTGTAGGTATACGATAGAGTAGGTGTAGGATGGTTTAAGTGTAGGATGCTGTAGTAGGTTGTAAGTGTAGAATGGCACAGGTGTTGGATGGTGCAGGATGGAAGTGTAGGATGTTAGAAGTGACGGATGGTGTAGGATGGTGGAAGTGAAGAATCGTATAGAATGTTGTAGGTGTTGGATGGTGTAAGACGTAAGTGTAGAATAATGTATAATTGTCGAGGTGTAGACTGTTGTAGGTATAGGATGCTGGAGAAGTAGAATAGTGTAGGTGTTGGTATAGGATGGTGTCATTGTAGGATGGTGTGGTTGTAGAATGGTGTAGGTGTATAATTGTGTAGGTGTAGAATGGTGTCGGTGTAGGATGGTGTAGGTGTAGAATGGTGAAGGATGGTAGAGATGTAGAATGGTGTTTATGTAGGTGTAGGATGGTGTAAGATTATGCAGGTGTAGAATTATGTAGGTGTAGGTGATGGTGTAGAAGGGTGTAGGATGGTGTAGGTATATAATGGTGCAGGTGGAGAAAGGTGTAGCATGGTGTAGGTGTAGGATAGTGTAGGAATGTTTAGGTGTAGGATGGTGTAAGATGGTGTAAGTGTAGAATGGTGTAAGATTATGTAGGTGTAGGATGGTGGAGGAGTAGAATGATGTAGGTGTAGGACGGCAGAGGTGTAGGTGAAAAATGTTATAGGTGAAGAATGGTGTGAGATGATGTAGGTGTAGGATGGTGGAGGAGTAGAATGGTGTAGGATGGTGTAGGTGTACAACGCTGTCATTGAAACACGCTATAGTAGGGAGTAGGTGTAGAATGGTGCAGGTGTCGGTTGGTGTAAGACGTTGTAAGTGAAGGATGGTGTATACTGGTGAAGATGTAGAATTTTGTAGGTTTAGGATGACAGAGAAGTAGTATGGTGCAGATGTAGGATGGAGAAGGTGTAGAACGGTGTTGGTGTAGGATGGTGTTGAATGTTATAGGTGTAGGATGGAGTAGGACGGTGTAGGTATTGGACAGTATAGGATGTTGTAGGTGTAGGACAGTGTCGGTGTATAACGATATAGGTGTAGGATGGTGTCGTGTAGGATGGAGTCGGTGTAGGACAATGTAGGATGGTGCAGGTGTTGGATGGTGGAGGTCTAGCTTGGAGTGCATGTAGAATGATGTAGGTGTAGGCTGGTGAAAGATGGTGTTGGAGAAAGATGGTGTAGTGTAGGATGGTGTACGTATAAAATGGAGTCAGATGGTGTAGAATGTTATAGGATGGTGGCGGTGTACAATTGTGTGTGCATAGAATGGTGTAGGTGCAGAATGGTCTATATATAGGATAGTGTAAAATGGTGTCAGTGTAGAATAGTGTAGCTGTAGGATGGTGTAGAATGGTGTCGGATGGTGTAGGATGGTGGAGGAGTTGGAGAGTGTCGGTGTCGGATGGTGTTGGTGTAGGATGCTGTAGGTGCAGGATGGTGATGGTGTAGGATGGTGAAGGTGTATGATGGTGTAGGTGTAGAATGGTGTAGGATGGTGTATAAGTAGGACGGTGTCGGTATAGGATGGTATAGGTGTAGAATGGTGTAGGGGCAGGGTGGTCTAGGTATAGGATCGTGTAAAATGGTGTAAAATGGTGTCAGTGTAAAATGATGTAGATGTAAAATGGGTTGGTGTAGGATGGTGACGGTGTAGGATGGTGAAGGTGTAGGATGGTCTAGGTATAGGATGGTGTAAAATGGTGCCAGTGTAGAATGGTGCAGATGTAGGATGGTCTAGGCATAGGATGGTGTAGGACGTTGTAAAATTGGTGTCACTGTGGAATGGTGTAGGTGTAGGATGGTCTAGGTATAGGATGGTGTAGGATGGTGTAGGATGGGTTAGTGTAGGATGGTGTCAGTATAGAATGTGGACGAGTAGAATAATGTAAGTGTAGGATAGAAGAGGTGTAGTATGGCGAGGGTGCAGGATGGTTTGAGGTGTAGGATGGTGGAGGTATAGGGTGGTGGAGCTGGAAGATGGTGGAGCTGGAGGATGGTGCAGGACGGTGTCAGTGTTGGATGATGTAAGATGGTGTAGGATGGTGTTGATGTAGGATGGTGTAGGTGTATATGGTGTCACATTGTGTAGAATGTTATAGGTGTATGATGGTGGAGGTATACAATTGTGTGTGCATAGAATGCTGTAAGTGCAGGATGGTCTATGTATAGGATAGTGTAGTATGGTCTAAAATGGTGTCAGTGTAGAATGGTGTAGGATGGTGTACAATGGTGTAGAATGATGTAGGAGTAGGACAGTGTCAGTGAACGATGGTGTAGGTGTAAAATGTTGTAGGATGGTGTGTGTAGAATGGTGTAGGTGCAGGATGGTCTACGTATAGGATGGTGTAGAATGGTGTAAAATGGTGTCAGTGTAGAATGGTGTAGGTGGAGGATGGTCTAGGTATAGGATGGTGTAGGGTGGTGTAGGATGGTGTCAGTATAGAATCTGGAGGAGTAGAATAGTGTAAGTGTAGAATAGAAGAGGTGTAGGATGGTGGAGGTGTCGGATGGTGGAGCTAGAAGATGGTGGAGCTGGAGGATGGTGTAGGACGGGGTCAGTATTCGATGATGTAAGATTGTGTAGGATGGTGTTGATGTAGGATGGTGTAGGGTGGTGTAGGATGGGTTGGTGTAGGATGGTGTCAGTATAGAATGTGGAGGAGTAGAATAGTGTAAGTGTAGAATAGAATAGGTGTAGGATGGTGAGGGTGCAGGATGGTTTGAGGTGTAGAATGGTGGAGGTGTCGGATGGTGGAGGTGGAAGATGGTGCAGGACGGTGTCAGTATTGGATGATGTAAGATGGTGTAGGATGGTGTTGATGTAGGATGGTGTAGGATGGTGTTGATGTAGGATGGTGTAGGTGTAAAATGGTGTCGGATGGTGTAGAATGTTATAGGTGTATGATGGTGTAGGTGTAGAATGGTGTAGGATGGTGTAGAAGTAGGACGGTGTCGGTATAGGTGTAGAATGGTGTACCGGCAGGGTGGTCTAGGTACAGGATCGTGTAAAATGGTGTCAGTGTAAAATGATGTAGGTGTAAAATGGGTTGGTGTAGGATGGTGACGGTGTAGGATGGTGACGGTGTAGGATGGTGAAGGTGTAGGATGGTGAAGGTGTAGGATGGTTTAGGATGGCGTAGGATATTTTAGGAGTAGGATCGTTGAGGTCTACGATGGTGTGTTTGTGTGTGTGTGTGTGTGTGTGTGTGTGTGTGTAGAATGGTGCAGGTGTAGAATGGTGTAAGTGTAGGATGGACTAGGGATAGGATGGTGTAGGATGGTGTCAGTGTAGGATGGTGTAGGTGTAGAATGGGTTAGTGTAAGATGGTGTCAGTGTAGAATGGTGAAGGAGTAGAATAGTGTAGGTGTAGGCTGGTGTAGATGTATGGAGATGTTGGATGATGTAGGTGTAAGTGGTGCAAATGGAGGATAGTGTAGGATGGAGTGGGTGTAGAATAGTCAGTGTAGGGCGATGTAGGTGTAGGACAGTGTAGGATGGTGTAGGTGTATGACCAGGGAGCATAGTCCAGTGTTTGTGTGGGATGGTGTGGGATGGTGTAGGATGCTGTAGGATGGTGTGTGAGTGTAGGACAGAGTCAGTATAGTGTGATATAGGTATAGGACAGTGTAGGACGGTGTAGGTGTATGACGGTGTGAGCGTAGTACAGTGTATTTGTGGGATGGTGTAAAATGGTGTGGGTGTATGATCGTGTACTATGATGTGGATGTCGGATGGTGTAGGTGATGATCTGACCTGGATGTTGAGGGTGGAAACATGTCTCTCAACATTCCTCTTGGCCTCAGTTTCCTCATCCAGCTGATCCTGCAAGTTGTTCTTTTCATCCTCCATCTGACGTAGTTTTGTGGAGAACTGCAGTTTCTGACGTGTCTCTTCAGCCAACAACTCCTATACACACACACACACACACACACGTACACGCACACACAGAAATACACATACACACACACACACACAGAAATACACACACACACACACACACACACACACACACACACACACACACACAGTATTTCATATCTGTGATCCCTGACAGTGAAGTGGGTATTAAGTCAGAAGTGAAACCCGTAGAAATGTGAAGGATTTTTCTCGAGCGTTGTTTAAAATTTTAAAGCGTAGTGTTTCGTGCACGTGAAGCAGTAACTCCAAGGTGTACACTTTACTGTGATGGGTCATAGTGGTAACCACTTTATAATACATTGGGATCAATTGACTGTGGAAGGCGTGGTATATCTGCTCTGAACAGCCCAGCCATCACAGGGCCAACCCTGACTCAACCGCTCATTTACACTTACATCTCGGAGCAGTTCTGAAGCTCCAGTTAGTATAATGGCATGTCTTTGTACAGTGGGACGAAACCGGACAGAACCCACACAAGCATGCAGAGAGCACATAGCAACACCCTGGGATTATGGTGATTTAATGAAGTGTGTGTGTGTGTGTGTGTGTGTGTGTGTGTGTGTGTGTGTTTATACCTGCGTATCTTGGAGTTGGGAGCTCAAGCTGGACACATCCTTATTCAGTTTAATGTTTTTGCCCTCAGCCTCATTCAGCAGGTTGGTGACACTGTCCAGCTCCACCTGCAAACATACACCATCTTACTAAGCGTGAGCGAGTACGTCGTCCCTGAGCTCCGTGCATGGTTTCTGATTTAGGAACGTGACACTGCTGTGTGTGTGTGTGTGTGTGTGTGTGTGCGTGCATGCGTATGTCTGAGACTCACAGTGATTTTGGACACTCTATCTCCGAGCTCGGCTTTTTGTCTCTCAGTATCATTGAAGCGTGACTGCAGATCTGCTAATTGTCCCTCCACTTTCTTCCGTTTGTGCTCTCCGTCCTGTTTCGCTTGAGAGAGTGAACGGATCTCGACCGTCAGCTCGGACGTCTCCTTTTCTAAAGCCTGCTTTGCCTTTTCCAAGTTTGTCTTCACCTACACAATGACAATGAAAGAGAACTCAGGCCATCAGTGTGTCCAAAGCAGCTCTCAGAATGATACGATGGGAAATGAGACCGATCGGTAAGATGGCCGACTCAGGGAAGGAGAGGAAACGTAGCTTTGATACCCTCTTGGCCTGTTCCAGCTGTTCTGTCAGCTCCTCCACAGCCTGTGTGTGTTTCTGTCTCATCTCCTGCACCTGAGCCTCGTGGGTTCGGCTTTCCTCCTCTATGGCTCTCTTCAGCAGGGTCACTTCCTGTTCACGCTTTGCCCTGTAAAAGGAATAGCGCGGTCAGGTGAGGCTGAGACTCACGTTGAAGGTAAGATTCATCATTATTAAATGATGCAGTACTCTGATCTCGCCCCTGACCCTAACCGTGATTAAACGGTTCAGAAAATGAGAGGGTGAGTGAACGAATATGCAAATTTTGTTCGATCTGACTTATAAAACACCTTTGGGTCAGGTTCAGCACCAGAAGGTTCTATGTGATGCTGATGCATCTTCAGTTAAACATGAGTCAGGTTATTATAAGACAATAATGGTGTAATGATGGTGCTGCACGAGCCTGAGCTCCTGCTGCGTGGCCGTGGTGTCCAGCGTGTCCTCCAACTCAGATTTCAGGGCCTCCAGCTCCTCCCCCAGGTCTCTCTTAGTTTTCTCTGCTTTGTTTCGAGCAGCGCGCTCAGAGTCCAGGTCCTCCTGCAGGTCTGAGATAATTCCTTCCAACTCACGGATCTTCTTCTGTGCATTGTTCTTCTGTGCTGTCTCATCCTCCAGCCTGCGCACACACACACATGTGCACACACACACATGTGCACACACACATGTGCACACACACATGTGCACACACACATGTGCACACACACACACACACACACACAGGAATTTAATTCGACTTTGAGCTCAGGTCGCACTGGGAACCATGCACAGTCAGTGATAATGTATTGTTGCACATATGGTAATGTATAAAGATCTCACCAACCTAACAACCGATTTTACTCAACACTGAATTACATAACTACAGGGATACAGATTGTTTTTTGAAAGCAACAGGGAATTGTAAATTTTTACTTTTTACAGCAAATAAAAGACAAACATATCCATTCCAGGCCGGACAAACAAACTCGTCGCATGTAACATCAAATTCTGGATCAAAGTCATCAGTAAAATATACGGCAATTAATACATGGGTGGTGGTGGTAAAAGGTGCTGGATCACTGATCCAAAGGTTGGGGGTTCGAGCCTCACTCTCCTCAAGGTTGTCACTGTCCCCCGAGTGCGCTAACTGGGTTATCAAAGGCCGGCCGTGTCTTTCACTGTCTATGGTGGGAGGTTCATGTAAAAGAACCATTGCTGACTTTTGTCAAGAGTAGCTACAATGCCGTCAGCGTGTTTCTGCCCTGCGATGGTGAGCTGTCCAGGGTGTACTCTGCCCTTGGCCAGAGTCGAATGAAATGGGCACCAGCGTACCCGCGATCCTAAGTAGGATTCAGCGGTTACAGAAAATGCATGAATGAATGATCAATCAATAAATTTAATGAAAAATAATGAGAAGTGCTCAAGTAACCAAACAAAACTAAAATACAGGAATTAAAGCAGGTTTCAGGAAATTTATAAAATCTTTTTGCAAAACTATTGAAACATTCAAGATCTCCTAAAAGCAAATGAAAATAATTTGAAGCTATTGAATTTCAGACTGCATGACGCACAGAGTTCAGTCCTGCAACAAAAACCACCCACAAAACAACCGGCTGCACAAAAGCTGTAGTTTTCCTTCTGATGGCCCCTGAAAAGCCCCTGAAAGGCCCAACAGGGGTCAGAGGTAACAACGTCTGCTTCAGCATCAGCACTACACCATATTATTTCTTACACCAGACAGGTCCTGTACAGGACGCTGCTAGAACACCCAGATGTGAAGTATAAAAGGGTTAGACGAGTCAAAGGCCTCAAGCATTTCTATTATGTATAATTTGTATTGAAGATGTCTGACTTTAATATAATAATTATTCATCATGATCAGCACCTGGGAGTCTGGTACCTGGTACCATCAGGGTCATGTTTGCAGAGGCGCTACTCAAGATTTAAAATTCAAGATTTTTATTTGCCATTTGTGCTTTTACACACATAGGAATTCTTGTGCAGTCGTGCAAAGAGTCAAGTTAAAAAACAAGAAGGAAGGCTAAAATCAACAAAAACACAAACTTCTATAGAATAAATACAGAAAATCCTATATTTAAAAAAGACCTTACACAGGCCCAGTAAACAATATAATAATAGTAATAATAATAATAATACAGTAATAAAAGTAATACTACTACTACTACTAATAATAATATTAATAATAATAATAAAATGATAATACCAATAATGATAATACAGTGGTACCTCACCTTAGCAAGTCTTAGCACCTTAGATAGTCCCAGCAAATGAAAAATCCAGTTTACAAAAAACATTTCCCTAAATTTTTTGTCTCTGTATACGAAACAAGCTCTCCTTATGAAACGCCCCAAACACGCCATTCAAACATTAAAACGCGCCATTCAAACCAGTGTTTCCCAACCCCTGTTCCGCGGCACATTAGTGTGCCGTGAGAAATCATCAGGTGTGCCGCGGAAGATTAACCGATTTCACTTAACGTGTAGTAACAGTGCTGTTCTGCTAGAGGGCAGTATCATTTTTGTTCCGTGGTGTGCCTCGTGATGTTTCTAATGTGTGCCTTGGCTCAAAATGTTTGGGAAACACTGATTCAAACATTCAAACAATGCACGAGCTGCTCTCCCATTGACTATCCCGCTGGCCTCCCATTGGCTTGGAGGGATGACACAGCTCACTCCCACTGGCTATTATGGAGAACCTATAATGCTTTTCGTGTAAAGGACAGAGTTACTGTTGTTTCATGAGTTTTTCGAGTGTGCTCATTGCAACGTTATCTTTTGGCTCAGGCTTTTAACCTTGCATAAACATTTGTAAGATTATAACTCGGCTAAGAAGACATGGTCAACACACACGTGCACACACACACACGCACGCACACACACACACACACACACACACACACACACACACACACACACACACACACACACACACACACACTCGTGTGATTCCCAGTGCGAGTGAAAAGAAGAAGCGGGCTCGTGGCATATCGCAAAGGAATATGGCCAAACTCGTGTACCATCGGTATGATATTGAAGCAGAAGGAGGCCTTAAAAGGTATGCTTTTATAATTTTTAAAGGGTTTAGGAGGTAGTATTGGGGGCCCTGGAATGAATCACACATTTTATATGTAAAATGTGGTTCAATTTACAAAAAAAAAAAAAAAAAAAAAGAGGTTCCGAAAAAGGTTCTGGAACGGATTAATTTTGTAAGGTGAGGTACCACTGTACAATAAATAAATAATCAGTAGATAGAACAACAATAAATAAAACTGCATGATATTATATTATATATTATGTTATAATTACGTATATTGCACTATGCCCATTACTTTATTTGGAGGGAAAAATGAACAATTCTCTGGGTAAACAAAATGGCCGCAACTTCAAAGTTAGATATTCCACATTCTCAGAGCAAGATTACATTTAGAAATAATCTACAGTCAGTACACCAGCTTTATTTAACGAGATCTGCCTTTCCTCTGCCGGGGGCCTTGCCACTATCCGCTGCGCTCCAGTACTAACCTCCATTGATGCTTTTAATTTTTAATATGATGTTATATCTGCTACACTATGATATATTTACTTATAAATAAGGCCACATTATTGGTTTTCTTTCATAAATACAGTCTTGAAAGTGAAATTAAATCTTTGCAACAAGAATTTTGTCCAGGCAAAAATGGGAATGTTTATATGTCAGAAGCTGTAAAGATTAGAAGAAATTTCTTTCCAATACTGTTGCCAGCACATAATGTTCAGTTACTTTAGGCTTTTACACACGTAAATTTTGTATGCATGCACGATAAGACTTTCAGTCACAGTATGTGCTGTGAGTAAGGAGCAGGAAGAGGAGCGCAGTAATTAAGCAAATGGGAGGAGGGAATTGGAGACTAGAACAAGGGAGCAGAGAGTCGGAAGCAAGGAATGAGGGGTCGGGGACAGGGACGGGCAATAAGGAGTAGGGAGGAAGAGATGAGAAGTAGGGAGTAGGATGTGAGTGCATCACCGTGCAAGTGCAGCCTGTAGCTCCTCCTCTTTCTTAGCAAGTTGAGCCTTTAGCTCGGCGATTTGGGCCTGCAGGTCTGCAATCTGTTCCTGCATGTCGTTCGACTCCGCCTCCAACTTCCTCTTCAGCTTATCAAGCTCCTGGCGTGTTTTTTCTTCTTTTTTCAAACGCACTGCAGAGCAACAGCGAACATCGCAAATTAAGATTATCATTCATTCAGGAATCCTGATTAGGATTGTGGGGGGCTGGCGCCCATCTCAGCCAACTCTGGGCAAATGAAGAATACTGTTATGATCTGTGCTGGCTGGCAGAATTAACTCTTCTTTAATCATTGCAGGCACTGGCAAGGGGTGTGGCGGTTGCCGGTAGGCGAGTTCCAAGCAGAGTGTACCTGGTCCCTATCTGCAATCAGCAGCAGCCAGCTATAAATGGGAGCGGCACGCTTCCCTCCGATGTTAGAAGATTGTTTTCCCCGTGATTCTGCTCCTCGGTTTTCTCTTTGACCCCTGGTTCTTGTTTCATGCTCAATTAATAAATCGTTTGAACCTTCTTTTGGTCTCCTGCATCTCTGGGTTCTACGCACACACCCCAGGCTTAACAAATACACTCTGGATGAGTCACCAGGCCATTGCAGAAGCATTACGTGTTTATTATAAATAGTAGCCATGATGATGATGATGATAATAATAATAATAATAATAATAATAATAATAATAATAATAATAATAAAGAAATAATTTGAAAGACCTTCGAGCTCTGAGATCATGGACTCGTGCTTGTTCTTGAGCTTGGTCAAGTTTTTAGATTTTTCCTCTTCTTCTGCCAGATTAGTGCTATAATCAGCAACACGCTCCTCCAACAGCTTCCTCTCCTACACACACACACACACACACGAAAATATGGAAAGATACAGCAGTGGAGATGCTGGGGTTTGATCAAGGGAGACGATTAGAGCAGGATGAGGATGGGATTCAACTGTAAACATTTCACCTTCAGCAGTTTGTTGTTGTGGTCCTCCATCACTAGCACGTCATCCTCCAGCTTCTTGATCTTCCCTTCACAGGTGACCTTCTCCAGCTGCAGTTTTTGCCGTGCATCCTCTTCCTCCTCCAGATGTTCCTCTAGTTCCTAAACACACCACCATCATCAACAAACTAATACACACTAATCCTGTTCATCATCATCACAAACACATGCCAACCTCACCATCAACTCTTACACACTTATATACACACACACACACACACACACACACACCTATAATAACCTATCATCATAATCAGAATACTTTAGTGAATGAAATTTTAATTCAAATGAATTTGGATCAGAAGAAAAACACTGAGCGATGCTAATTATGGAAATCATCAGGTCCTGTGGAAGTTGTTTCCTTGTCGGTGAGAAACGTTTATTATGATGGGACGGATTCACCGAAACCAGAAGGTATACGCTTTGATCAGAAAGAAATGGAAGATGGAGGACAGCTGCACCGGGACTCATTACAATTGAGTGAAATGTTTTCTCTGCTGTCGCTACTGTAGCATTGTTACACACCTGGATTTGCTGCTGCATCTTCTTCTTGTCGACCTGCAAGGTGGCACTCCGCTCCTCCTCTTCCTCCAGCCTCGCCTCCATTTCATGAAGGATTTCCTCGAGCTCCTGCTTCTTGGCGGCTAACCGCACTCGCATCTCCTCCGCTTCAGCGTAAAGCTCAGTCTCAGCCTGGAGCTGCTCCTGCAGAGTGTTCCTCTCATCCACCAGCTAAATAAAAACAATCAATAACATCAACAATATATAAAACACAGTACTGCGAGTACATCATCAGCACTTCATCAGGCTTCTCTGAGGTCTAACCACAACACCCTGAACGTGACGGGCATCTCAGAATATCAGTGGCTGTTTGGCTTCTTACCTGTGTGTGTTTTAATGTAATGTCTTTCAGCTCTGTCTCAAACTTCTGTGCTGAATCTTTGGCTTTCTGAAGCTCCTCCTCTTTCAGACCTAGCTCCTCCTCCTGACGTGTAACCTGGAGCAGTGGCTTCACCTGTAACAGGTAAACCCCACAAACACTAAGCTCAGATAAACACTTGTAGCTGATTATTGTTCTGTCCGTAAACTCAGTTCTACAGTTTCCAGTTTATTAAATGCATTTTACAAACCCTCCTCATCAGAAACTTTCCAGCATGGAGTTTAACTTAAAATGGGTAAACCAGTGATGGCTGTTCGAAGGTGAATCTCCACCCCCTGTAATGTTATATGTATATTAATATTACAAAGAGAGCGCGAGAATGTATTCCACTTCATGATTCGTTCACTCAGAATCAGTCATCATTCTGACGCCTACCAAATGTCTGTCTGTCTTCCTTTCGGCTTTTTCCCTTTTACTTGGGAGTCGCCACAGCTAATCATCTGATTCGCACGTTTGATTTGGCAGAGTTTTTTTTTTACGTCAGATTCCCTTCCTGTCACAACCCTTTTTAGCAAGGGACAGAAACACGCTGACGACTTTGCAGCCTACTCTTTACGAAAGTCAGCAATGGTTCTTTTACATGCCTCACACCATAGACAGTGAGAGACATGGCCTTTGATAACTCAGTTAGCTGTACTGGGGGGGACAGTGACAACCTTGTGGAGAGTGGGACTCCAACCCCCAAGCTTTAGATCAGCAATCCAGCGCCTTATACCACTAGACCACCACTGCCCGCCTTCTGACGCCTACTGAATACGCTCCGCAAATCGACGCTCAGATTCTCTGGGACTCTGTCAGGAGGTGGCGGGTCAGGGTATTGGGCTGCTGCATGATGATTGGATGAACGGTCTAAGAGACTGAAATCTCTTTGTGATTGACAGCAGCATTGCTGATCATCAAGTTTATTTCTACACAGATTTTTAGCAAGTAACTGCTGCTCATGGTTTCTGTTAGTGATATAGTTTACAATATAATTTACAGTGGAAAATAGTTTACACAGCTAAATAACTCTTTTACTTAACTGCACAATGAGTAGATTACTAAAATTAGTTGGTTAGCTGTGTGAAGTCAGTTATATAGCTGTGTAAATTCATTTAGTTAGTTGTGTAAAGTCAGTCGGATAGCTGTTTAAAGTCAGTTGGTTGGCTGTGTAATGACATTTAGTTAGCTGTATAAAGTCAGTTAACTGTATAAAGTCAGTTAGCTGTATCCATTAGCTGTGTAAATTCAGTTGGATAGCTGTGTAAAGTCATTTAGTTAACTGTGTAAAGTCAGTTGGTTAGCTGTGTAAAGTCAGTTGGTTAGCTGTTTAAAGTCAGTTGGTTGGCTGTGTAATGTCAGTTAGTTAGCTGCATAAAGTCAGTTAGCTGTATAAAGTCAGTTTGCTGTATAAAGTCAGTTTGCTGTATAAAGTCAGTTTGTTGTGTAAATTCATTTAGTTAGCTGTGTAAAGTGAGTCAGATAGCTGTTTAAAGTCATTTAGTTAGCTGTGTAAAGTCAGTCGGATAGCTGTTTAAAGACAGTTGGTTGGCTGTGTAATGTCATTTAGTTAGCTGTATAAAGTCAGTTAGCTGTATAAAGTCAGTTAGCAGTGTAAAGTCAGTTGGATAGCTGTCTAAAGTCATTTAGTTAGCTGTGTAAAGTCAGTTGGTTAGCTGTGTAAAATCAGTCGGATAGCTGTTTAAAGTCAGTTGGTTGGCTGTGTAATGTCATTTAGTTAGCTGTGTAAAAGTCAGTTAGCTGTATAAAGTCAGTTAGCTGTGTGAAGTCAGTTCGATAGCTGTATAAAATCAGTTGGTTAGCTGTGTGAAGTCAGTTGGTTAGCTGTGTGAAGTCAGTCGGTTAGCTGTTTAAAGTTATTTAGTTAGCTGTGTAAAGTCAGTTAGCTGTATAAAATCAGTTGGTTGGCTGTGTGAAGTCAGTTGGTTAGCTGCGTAAAGTCAGTTGGTTAGCTGCGTAAAGTCAGTTGGTTAGCTGCGTAAAGTCAGTTGGTTAGCTGCGTAAAGTCAGTTGGTTAGCTGCGTAAAGTCAGTTGGTTAGCTGCGTAAAGTCAGTTGGTTAGCTGCGTAAAGTCAGTTGGTTAGCTGCGTAAAGTCAGTTGGTTAGCTGCGTAAAGTCAGTTGGTTTGCTGCGTAAAGTCAGTTGGTTTGCTGCGTAAAGTCAGTTGGTTTGCTGCGTAAAGTCAGTTGGTTTGCTGCGTAAAGTCAGTTGGTTTGCTGCGTAAAGTCAGTTTCTGTGTAAAGTCAGTTGATTAGCAGTGTAATGTCATTTAGTTAGCTGTGTAAAATCAGTTGGTTAGCTGTGTAATGTCATTTAGTTAGCTGTGAATAGTCAGTTAGCTGTATAAAGTCAATTAGCTGTATAAAGTCAGTTGGATAGCTGTGTAAAGACATTTACTTAGCTGTATAAAGTCAGTTTGCTGTGTAAAGTCAGTTGGATAGCTGTGTAAAGTCATTTAGTTAGCTGTGTAAAGTGATTTAGTTAGCTGTGCAAAGTCAGTCAGATAGCTGTAAAAAGTAATTTAGTTAGCTGTGTAAAGTCAGTCTGATAGCTGTTTAAATTCATTTAGTTAGCTGTGTAAATCAGTCGGCTAGCTGTTTAAAGTCATTTAGTTAGCTGTGTGAAGTCAGTTGATTAGCTGTGTAATGTCATTTAGTTAGCTATATAACGATAGTTAGCTGTATAAAGTCAGTTAGCGGTGTAAAGTCAGTTGGTTAGCTGTGTAAAGTCAGTTAGCTGTATAAAGTTGGTTGGTTAGCTGTGTGAAGTCAGTTTGTTAGCTGTATAAAGTCAGTTGGTTAGTTGTGTAAAGTCATTTGGTAAGCTGTGTAATGTCATTTAGTTAGCTATATAACGATAGTTAGCTGTATAAAGTCAGTTAGCGGTGTAAAGTCAGTTGGTTAGCTGTGTAAAGTTAGTTAGCTGTATAAAGTTGGTTGGTTAGCTGTGTGAAGTCAGTTTGTTAGCTGTATAAAGTCATTTAGTTAGCTGTGTGAAGTCAGTTGATTAGCTGTGTAATGTCATTTAGTTAGCTATATAACGATAGTTAGCTGTATAAAGTCAGTTAGTGGTGTAAAGTCAGTTGGTTAGCTGTGTAAAGTCAGTTAGCTGTATAAAGTTGGTTGGTTAGTTGTGTGAAGTCAGTTTGTTAGCTGTATAAAGTCAGTTGGTTAGTTGTGTAAAGTCATTTGGTAGGCTGTGTAATGTCATTTAGTTAGCTATATAACGATAGTTAGCTGTATAAAGTCAGTTAGCGGTGTAAAGTCAGTTGGTTAGCTGTGTAAAGTTAGTTAGCTGTATAAAGTTGGTTGGTTAGCTGTGTGAAGTCAGTTTGTTAGCTGTATAAAGTCATTTAGTTAGCTGTGTGAAGTCAGTTGATTAGCTGTGTAATGTCATTTAGTTAGCTATATAACGATAGTTAGCTGTATAAAGTCAGTTAGTGGTGTAAAGTCAGTTGGTTAGCTGTGTAAAGTCAGTTAGCTGTATAAAGTTGGTTGGTTAGTTGTGTGAAGTCAGTTTGTTAGCTGTATAAAGTCAGTTGGTTAGTTGTGTAAAGTCATTTGGTAGGCTGTGTAATGTCATTTAGTTAGCTGTATAAAGTCAGTTGGTTAGCTGTGTAATGTCAGTTGGTTAGCTCTGTAAAGTCAGTTAGCTGTATAAAGTTAGTTGTTTAGCTGTGTGAAGTCAGTTGGTTAGCTGTGTAATGTCATTTAGTTAGCTGTATAAAGTCAGTTGGTTAGCTGAGTAATGTCAGTTGGTTAGCTGTGTAAAGTCATTTAGTTAGCTCTATGTGATAGTAGACGTGTGAGAGTGTCTGAATTAAACATCGGTGCAGATCAACACCTTGCATTAATTTGGTTCTTTATCTCTCCTGGTTTGAGAAGGTGAGAGCAGGGGACAGGAAGCGCTGTGATAAAAAGAACGTACTGCTGGATTTTTAATTAAACCATGTCCGGGGGTCTGCACTGGGTTCAGGGATTTTATTTGAGGAAGTTTATATATAAATAATATCATGGAATAATAGTCAAATGATGTGTTTCTACCCCTTATTGACAGATCACCAGCAACCACTGCCCCCCCCCCCCCCCCCCCACCCCACACACACACATTCCTTTAGATACAGGTAAAGCTAACCTTAGTAAAGAGTCTCCACCACTGCCAGTTCCTGAGCTTTAGATAAGCAGCACAGTTCCTCTGGATCACTCGCATCGCTGTGAGCTGCTGCTGACGCTTAGCAAATGCCCTATACACACACACACACACACACACACACACACACACACACACACACACACACACACACACACACACACAGAGTCAGCCTGATTTAAACCTGTGTAATAGACACTGAGTCTGGCATGGTCCTTACTTTCTCGCGAGGAAACCCCGGGCCTGGGCCTGGAATGCGATAATAATGACAGTGATTTTGAGGTCGCGCTCCTCCTCCAGCTGAGCCAGAACTCCAGTCCTGAAAAAGATCTTGCTCTGGCCGATCCGATACAGGTTAGGGTCTAGGTCCAGGTGCTTAATCTATAACAGAAAGAAGGGATTAAAGTGGGACAATAAGCATTGTTGCTAATTCTTCAGATAATTGCAGTGCATATCATACTACGAGAAGTCTGTGGATTTTATATTATCTCTAAAGATCATATCCTCTTTCTCTTTATCTTTTATTCCTACAGCACTGTCACCCTGCAGCCACTGATGTTTACACAATTATATTTACAGTACTTTCAATTATGCATGCCTAAATTTATCATTACAATCTATCCATCCGTCCGCCCGTCCGTCTGTCCGCCTACCCGCCCGTCCGTCTATCTATATATCTATCTATGTATATTTATGTAGTAGTGTGATCTTGCAGAAACACATGCAGGTGGTGCCACTCTCTTACCATCAGTATGCAGGCCTGTTTTCCATCCATGAAACCCTTTGGAATGGCGTTGGCTGCCAAAATCTCATACCTGAACACCACAAAACCAAATGAAACTCAGATACGTACAGCATGTACGTGATGGTCAAAAAGACAAAAAATAATATTGGTATTTTTCCAGATATAATTAAATGCATTTTTAAAATATAAACAACGGGCGGCATGGTGGCGCAGTGGCCAGCACATCCACCTGACAGGAAGAAGGTCTGGGGTTAATTTTCCGGCCCGGGCCGTTTCTGTGTGGAGTTTCCATGTTCTCCCCATGCATGTGCTGGTTCTCTCAGGGTACTCTGATTTCCTCCAACAATCAAAAACATGCACAGTAGGCTAACTGGCTCTTCCAAATCACCCCTAGGTGTAAGAGTGAGTGTGAAAGGTTTTGTGTGTGTGTGCATGTTGTCTGTTGGCCCTGCATTGGCCTAGCAAGCTGTGCAGGGTGTACCCCGCCTTCACCCAGAATCAGCTGAGATGGGCAGCAACTTCCCCGCAACCCTAATTAGGAATAAGTGGCTTAGTAAACGAATTAAAGGAAGATAAACAAGGTTAGAATTTGGGTTCAGATAAGACTAAACTGGGCTGGCAGGGTGGCTAGTGGTTAGTACGTCCACTGCACAGCAAGAAGGTCCTGGGTTCGATTCTCAACTCAGGTGTTTCTGCGTGGTCTGCATATTCTTCCCGTGCTTCTGTGGGTTTCCTCTGGGTACTCCGATTTCCTACCACGGTCCCAAAACATGCGCAGTTGGTTAATTGGCTGTTCCAGATCATTCCCAAATGTGAGTGGGAATAATAATGGTTGTGTGAGTCTCGGCCCTGGGATGTACCTCGCCCTTGCCCGGAGTCGGCCGAGATGAGCGCCAGCCTCCCCGTCACTCTAATTAATATTAAGTGGTACAGGAAATGAATGAATGAATATTAGAAGCTATTGTTTGTAATGAATGGCTGTGTGTGTGTGTGTGTGTGTGTGTGTGTGTGTGTGTGTGTGTGTGTACCTCTGTCTAAACTCCTGAAAGACAATGCGATTGGGAAAGCCCTGTCTGCAGATCCTGATTCCCTCCAGTACACCGTTACACCTCAGCTGCTCTAAAACCAAGTGAGCATCAAGCTTACCCGCCTGTGGAACACACATACACACAAACACACAGAGAGAGAGAGAGAGAGAGAGAGAGAGATCAGTACAGTCACATAAAACAGAAGGAAATACACACACACATATATATATATATATATATATATATATATATATACATACATACATGTTTTATGCATACACACTGTATGTATTAATAATAATAAATATTTAATGAGTGAGATGGTAATTCTGTGGGCATGGCTTGCTGAGGTAGAGAACATACCCTTTTCTCGTGGTTGGGGATGATACAGCGGACGAAGTTGGGCTGTGTGTTGTGAAGTGTGGTCATTAGTTTGGTTAGAGACTCTTTGTAGAGTTGACCGACCGTACGGAACATTCCTTTCTTTGTCTTCGAGGAACTTGGCATGGAGCTGTCAGACATCTTCGCGATTGTGTCCAGTCCCACCACGCGGTCCACTAGACATAAGGGGAAGCGGTGTTTAATATCTACATGTAGCAGAGCTTCCATGGGCTTTGATAGAGACACTGTTTGGGATGTTGTATCAGGTTGATGTTCACTCTGTATATTACAGATGTTTATGCCTGTGGTTTCATCTCAGCTGTTCCTGTTTGTTGTTGACCTTTGACCTACTCCTCAGTGTTCTACTCTGCATGTGGATGAGCCCTGTCTACAAAACTCTCTCTAAGGAATAGATTTTATCTGCAATTGCATGTCTCGTTCTCCAACCTGAGTCTTTTGTGACAACAGCACCCTGCAGCCTGCACCAGGAGTTCATGAAAGCGGTATAAAATTTTCTGTTATACGCACAACACCTCTATAAATACATGTACAAAATGTAGGTATGCAGTTAGTTTGGGAGCTGAACCTGCTGGTCATCCACTGCATTTGTGAAGATGGTGATTTCCTGAAGACTTACCGTCCTTCCAGAGATCCTGGACAAACATACTGGAGGAGTTGTTGAGCAAAGCAGTAACATTATCGTTCAGAGGGTCCATGTTCTTCGTCAGCCATGCTACAGCATTATAGTCCACCTACAGTGCACGCGCGCACACACACACACACACACACACACACACACACACACACACGTGCGCGCGTAGTAGATATAAGACTCCACAGGTTATCATGAGTTTCTAATTAATACAAAATGAAAAGAGGTAGAAGATGTGAATCCTGAGACAGAATCAGTTGATTTTCCACACACCTGACCGGCGTAGTGCAGCACAGAAAATACTGTTTTGTCCTTCAGCTGTTTGGTTTTGGCGAATTTTAAATGATTTGCATGTTGGTTTGTGAGCTTCTCTACGAAAGATATGTCTGTGGCCTTAGGAAACCAACACTCCTCATCCAACAGGGCCAAGATACCTGGGGGGTTGTTCTGTATGTACACACACACACACAGGCTTCAGGGTGGAGAGCACAGAGTACTATAAGTATTACAGCGGTGCATGTGATCAACAGTCCTGACACTTTTAGGTGGTGAAAGGGATGTTATTTTTTTTCATCATCAGAGGGCAGCACTGATTTCCTCTCAGCCGCTGGTGCTCTGTGTATCCAGTAATACGTACTGCCCTTTAAACATCTAACACACTGTACATCATCCTCGATTCTGTCTCAAACTGTGAGCTTTTAAACATTACCCTTTTAATTCTCTTGCTCTGTGTGTACACATAATACATTAGCACACACTCACGGGTCTCTCGATAAGCTCAATGCAGGGCTGCAAGTCGAGCCCGAAGTCGATGAAGTTCCACTCGATGCCCTCGCGCTGATACTCTTCCTGCTCCAGGATGAACATGGTGTGGTTAAAGAGCTGCTGCAGCTTCTCATTAGTGTAATTAATACACAGCTGCTCGAACGAGTTGTCCTGTAAAACAGTAAACATCATGGAATCAGAGGACTTAGCAATCATGTGCAGATGTGGCTTTAACGCATATCTTAATATATGAAGCAATAGATCTCTGAGTGTTCAAACCTCTAACAGTGTGTTTTTATGAACCGAAGTATGTATATATATATATATATATATATATATATATATATATATATATATATATATGTAACAGTAATATAATTTAATATTGTAATGATAATCATCATTTTCTGTAACAGCTTAATCCTAATTTGGGTCATGGGGAGGCTGGTGCCCATCCCAGCCAACTTTGGGCGAGGGCAGAGAACACCCTGGACAGCTCGCCAGGCCATTGCAGGGCGGAAACACGCCGACGACTTTGCAGCTACTCTTTACGAAAGTCAGCAATGGTTCTTTTACATGCCTCACACCATAGACAGTGAGAGACATGGCTGGCCTTTGATAACCCAGTTATCTGCACTGGGGGGGGACAGTGACAACCTTGTGGAGAGTGGGACTCGAACCCCCAACCTTTGGATCAGCGATCCAGCGCCCTATACAACGAGACCACCACTGCCCCCTCTGTAATGATAATAACTATCTATTATAATTTAATATTGAAAACTATGATTATCATGATGGTCATATGGTCATCCGCTTGACATCCTTCACCTCAAAGATCTCGAAGCCGGCAATGTCCAGGATGCCGAGAAATGATGCCCCCTGACGCTTGGTTTTATCCAACGCTTTATTTACACGGGAAAGGATCCACCGGAACAGACGCTCATATGTTGCCTTTGCTAAAGCCTCCACTGCAAAATCAGCCTACATTCACACACACACACACACACACACACACACACAAACATGACACAGGAAGCGCTGTCATATTTTTTCTGTAATTCTCTGCTGGTGCTCTCGTGGTGGGCTGGCAGTACCTGCTCTTTGGTCTGGGCTTTCTGTACAACCTCCCTGCCAACTTTAATACGTGGCGTCAGGATGGCACGTGTGAAATCTGTCACGTTGATGCCAGAGAGGTGACAGACCTTCTGTGCAGCTGTGGGAAAAGAAGACTTTCAGTCTTAGTTAATAAAAGAGTGATATTGAAAACAGAAAGAGTATTTAAGGGGCATCAGCAGAGTGAGTTCAGGAGTATGAGGTGCAGTCATTGTTAGGAGGAAGGCTGGGTAAGAAAGAGTGTGTGTGTGTGTGTGTGTGTGTGTGTGTCTGTATGTATGTATGTGCGTATGTATATATGTGTGTGTGTGTGTATGTGTGCGTGTATGTGTGTGTATATGTATATGTATACGTGTATGTGTGCGTGTATGTGTGTGTGTGTACATATATGTGTGTGAGTTTGTTTGTGTGTGTGTACGTATGTGTGTGAGTTGTGTATGTATATGCGTGTGTGTGTGTGTGTGTGTGTGTATGTATGTGTGTGTGAGTGTGTATGTATATGCATGCGTGTGTATGTGTTTGTGTGTGTATGTGCGTGTGTTTGTATGTACGTGTGTGTGTGTATGTGTGAGTGTGTGTGTGGGGGTGTATGCATTTGTGCGTTTGTGTGAGTGTGTGTATGTATCTGCGTGTGTGTGTGTGTGTGTACATATATGTGTGTGTTTGCTTGTGTGTGTGAATGTATGTGTGTGAGTTGTGTATGTATATGCGTGTGTGTGTGTGTGTGTGTATGTATGTGTGTGTGAGTGTGTATGTATATGCATGCGTGTGTATGTGTTTGTGTGTGTGTGTGTATGTGCGTGTGTTTGTATGTATGTGTGTGTGTATATGTGTGAGTGTGTGTGTGGGGTGTATGCATTTGTGCGTTTGTGTGTATGTATCTGCGTGTGTGTGTGTGTGTGTGTGTGTGCGAGTGTGTGTGTGTGTGTGTGTGTGTGTGTGTGTGAACGTGATGTGTGTGTCTGAGTGTGATATTGGTATGTATATGTGTGTGGGTGCATGTGTGTGTGTTTGAGTGTGTGATGTGAGTGTGATGTGTGTGTGTGTGAGTGTGCGGATGATTGGGGTTATCAGATTCTAATTTCTATGAACATGATGTGTTTTAGTCGGAATTCCAGAAGAAGAGCTGTTCGGTGACCCGGAGACTTGTGCGGATGCTCCTAGACCTTTTCAGGACTCTCTGCTGAAGAACAGACTACGGGGAAAGAGAGATGATCGCCAGCGATGCTGGAAGCTGTACAAACTCAGCATTGTTGGTGAATCTCAAGGGAGCAAGATGGAAGATGGGAGTGTCCTCACTGTCGTGATGGCTTTCCGTTCTCCTGTTACTAAACCAGGAAATGATCTGGCTGGTCAGCGTGTAGCACCAGTAGAGGCGTGGCTCTTATAATAGTGCTGATTGGTGAAGAAGTCAGGCCTGCTCTCTTTGCCCTGAGAGGTAATGGAGCCCTTCTTGGCCTTTTTTGATACTGGGGAAGGTGTGTCTGCTAATCGATTATCAGAAATACCTCCAGGAACCTGAGACTCTCTACCCTCTCAACCCCAAAACTGTTAATGTCATTCAGAAGATGATGGCTCATCAACACGTGTTGATGCAGGTCCTAAAGTCGAGTTCTGTTCTGTGGGTGTTGAATAAAAGATCAACAGCATTTCGGATGAAAGCTATCACACCGAGGACAGCAGGAAACTTGTCAAGTGTTTGATGGTAAACGTTGCAGAGCCGTTAACAACAACCACCCCATGAAGATTGCTGAGGAAACCCCAGACTCTTTCTAATATTTCATAGTATTGTTATAGTACCTTTGTTTTTGTTTTAGAAACGGGTTGAGGTAGAAGTGACACTGACCGGTGTTGTCGGGCATGGTGGCCTGTTCCTGGTTCCTCTCCTTTTTAAACTCAATGTTGCCAAGCTGCAGCACTGTGGACACCACCTTCAGGATTCCTGATGAATAAACACATCACCTTGTTGTCTATTTTTCTACCTTTACATGTCTTTATTCATCCGGTATCAATGCTCGAGGATACGGAGTTACAGCAACTCAAACAGTTATGGAACCCTTCGGTCAGTCTTCTCTTTATCTAATGGTGGATCCGTACAAAGAGTAATGGAAATCTTATCCTCTGGTTGTGTTTGCAGTTGTGTGAGTGTGAGTTGGACCTGTCCTCTCCTCGTCAGTGAAGCCCATGATGTTCATCGCCTCCATCGTTTCCTCGTACATCTCATCGTCCTGTGTTCCTGGGATCTGGACGTGTCCTTCTATCAGGAAGCGATATTTATTGAAGTTCTCCAGCAGAAGTTCCTCTGAGAAGGAAGATGAGAAGACAGTGAGATAAAGAACATAAAGGAGGAAACCCTTATTTTCATCGCACTCCTTCACAGTCTGAGAGCTGGACAACCTCAAACCCCCACCCTCTCACCCCGAAATACCCACACCTTCAACCAAATGCCCCAAACATGACACTGTATGTTAGTACCACGCAGTTTTTCTTTCGCTCCTGCCACCATGTAGTAGAAGATGTGGAACGCTCTTTCTGTCCTTGCCTGTCGGATACAGCGAGACTTTTCCAGCAGGTCTGAGAGCTGAGTTTAGGAAACACACACTCCGTGGCATTCAATCATTCATTTGTTTTCTGAACCGCTTAATCCTAATTAGGGTCGCGAGGAGACTGACGCCCATCTCAGCCATCGCAGAGAAGGAACTATATAGCCTACTTTAATTAATTTATTTATTTTCTAACTTCCACTCATCATGTACTACCTTCCCTATCACATGGCCAACACCGACCAGGGAGGGGCGAAAGCCTGTACATTCCCCCTCCGGGACATGCAATGCTAACCACCCACCTGTTTTTGAACTACAGAGCATGAGTATTTGGGGTGAGTCTAACACACTCTGAGAGAAAGCGCTATCCGGCCCCTTGAACAAATGAACTCACAAACACCCCTGATTGGCCGGCAATCATTGTGAGTGACAGGGAAGTGAGCGTATACTATCGCTCTGTCCTGAGACAGCTCAGCCAATCAGCTCCTATGGACTCGTGGTCACGGACGGCTGAGGCATTAAACTGGATTTGAACTTGAATGGATTTGAAACGAACTTGCGATCTCTGGGTTAATAGTCGCGCACATTGTTGATGTGCCACTTGGGGGCCTGTGCAGCTCCTCTACAAAAGTGAGGTTTTACATGAACCTCTCACCACAGACAGTCAGAGACATGGCTGGCCTTTGATAACACAGATGGCAGTACTGGGGTGGGGGTGGGATGGGCTGGGGCAGTGACAACCTGGTGATAGTGGGGCTTGAACCCCTGACTTTGGGATCAGTACTTCAGCACCTTTACCACCAGGCCACCACTGCCCCCTGTGGTTATATTTAGAGATTTAATATTTGAAAATAAAGGTTTATGGTGAAAGTTTATATTTACAATTTGGGTTAGGATTGTTAACAATATCATAGTGCTACTGTTAATAGTTTAATCGTTAAGTGTGTGTGTATGTGTGTGTAAGGATACAGGTTTCGACGTTCGCCCCGACGATGTAGCCTGTTACATCAAAGTTAATCCGGATGAATTTACCCTGTGGGAAAATCAAAGAAATGGCAGAATATTGAGCGATGTCATGGAGATGTACTTCCTGTGTGTGTTTGGGGAAATGAAGGCTCTTAAGGTAAAAACTCACAAATCGTGACGAGTTGTCATTCTTGATGGTTTTCGCATTTCCAAATGCCTCTAGAATAGGATTGGCTTGCAAAAGCTGCTTCTCTAGCTCCCCCTACAAGGCATTATGAAAACCAACAGGGCAAAAATACACATGTACACACACACACACACAGATACACACACACACACACACACACACACTATTCAGTCCATGCTTCAATACAGTCTCATATTCACTTTGGTGGTGATCTAGGAAATTCCTGTCAGTCAGAAAACTTTCATACTCAGACGAGGATCTGTCACTCAATCAGCCAAATTCTCTAACTCTCTCTCTCTCTCTCTCTCTGTCTCACACACACACACACGCACCTGTGTGTTCTGCATGTGCTTTATCTTTACATTCTTCGCTTTGTTCTAGAAGTGTAACAGGGTGTGTAACTACCCCGTGTGATTAATGTGTGTGACAAGAAATGACATCGTCCAGTCCAAAGGGAAGTAAACACACTCTCATGCTCACAAACCGGTGACACTGTTTCAGTGCCAGTGCATCACTGACAGTGAAAAAGTTTAATCTCAGATGGGGGAAATACATTTTTCCATCAACACTCACTTTACCTGATTTAAATTTATATATACATGTTTTTAAATGTTTTCATTGGATGATAAATTCACAGATCTGTGTGGGGTGTGTCCCTCCATGTAAGACTTTCACACACTCATCACGCCGTGAGTCGTGACCAATAACTGGATAGAAGATGGACAACATGGCGCTGCTGATTTTCAATGGGACTGCCGTGAAGCCACACAAAAGCAAAATGTGCAAGTCCTGATCCAGATGATTCCCACTTTCAGAGTAACCATCACACTGAGTCCACGCCCTGAGATTCATCAGATTCTGCATCTAACATCACCACCCTAGTACTGACCTCTTACTCATCAAATATCAGTAAGAACATAACTAAAATTTAAAACTAAAATTATATATTATAATAGAAGATATAATATAATATAATGACGGCACTGTGGTGTTGTGGTTTGCACGTCCACCTCACGGCAAGTAGGTTGAGTGTTCAGGTTCTGGGCTCAGTGAGGGAGTTTTCAGTGTGCAGTGTACTCTCCGTGCTTCTGTGGGGTTCATCCACATACTCAGGTTTTCTCCCACAGACCAAAGACATGCACATTAGGCTAAGTGTTCTGAATTGGCCCTCGGTGTGAGTGGTTGGGTACATGTTTACCCTAAGATGGTCTAATGAACTGTTCAGGGTGTACCCTGGATTTGGTGCTGGTTTAATATCCTTATGATATTAAATAGGAGAATCGGTGTGGATAATAAATGGCCAAACCTTTAAAAAACACTGAGCCCTTAAAAAAATAAAAAATAAAAAAATAAAAAAATAAAAAAAAGAGTACTGCAGCCCCTAGAGGGCACCAGAGTCAGTTCAGCTGCTGTCACGTTGTCCACCTTATACACAATTTTTGGCTCCAGGCATGCAGCTTTCCAAATGTAACACACACACACACACACACACACACACACAGAGTAAGGAATTCCAGCATTAACTTTACTCACATAGGCCAACTGCTGTCCTGCATGCTGCTATTTAGGGGAAATTGATTAGACATGGTGAACTAAAGGCATATCTGTCTCCAGACTAAGCAGTGGCTAATCAGAACAGAATGGTGGCTAATGCTCCAGTTAGCATCACGTCAACGCCTCACGTCATGCTAACCAGTAACATTACCATTCACTCTCTGTCAACCACATAAACATGACCTTAACTCAGTTGTTTGTTTATGATCCTACATGTATACACACACACACACACACACATATACACACACACACACACACACACAGGGCTGTGCATGAGCTTGTTGATGTTTTTGTGAATGCTGAACTGAAGGATTCAATCAAATGATGAACATGGATTTGAACCTTGTTCACCCGGGCGATAGTGAACACAGCGCACGCTCAGAGCTCGTCTCTATCAGTGGCCCCGAATGAACATATCCTCTGGTCTCTATTCGATCCCCTTTAATCCAGAGCTCAGCATGGCTGCTGCCAGCAGTGTAGACGTATCCAAGACTTTCTTCTGAAACTAGTTTGTTTTGTGCTTTTGAATCAGTTCTACAAACAAAGTGAAGACTCGTATGAAAGATATTTCATATTTTTATTCACACTGGGCATTCAAGAACATGTTTGGAAAGCTTTTCTTATATTCTGAAACCGCAAATTACCCAGTTAGCTGCACTGGGGGACTGCAGGGCCAGCCCGGTGATAGTAGATCTTAAACCCGTAACCTTGGGATCAGTAATCCGGCACCCTACCACTGGGTCACCATTGCCCCACAGACTTTAAGAGACGGTCCGGTGCCTGTGGGGTCATGGTAATATCCTGACAAAGAATCAGAAGGTACTGCTCATTTAATTCTGGGTTGAAAGAATTTTTAATCGAGCTTTTATGAAAAAGCAGTGAAACAGTGGCTGTGCTCCTTTAGTGAGCTGCTATTAAATGCATGTTTTGGACCTGTAGATGTTTGATTCTATCTTTTTCTTCTTCTTCTTTTCCTTTCGGCTTTTCCCTGCAGGGGTCGCCACAGCGAATCATCTGCCTCCATCTCACCCTGTCCTCTGCATCTTCTACTCTTACTCCAACTACCTTCATGTCCTCCTTCACCACATCCATAAATCTTCTCTTTGGTCTTCCTCTGGGCCTTCTGCCTGGTAGTTCCAACCTCAGCATCCTACGACCAATATACTCACTATCCCTCCTCTGTACATGTCCAAATCAATCTAGCTTCTCTAACGTTGTCCCAAAAACGTCTTACATGTGCTGTCCCTCTGATGTGCTCATTCCTGATCCTATCCATCCTCATTACTCCCAAAGAGAACCTCAACATTTTAATCTCTGCTACCTCCAGCTCTGCCTCCTGTCTTTTCCCCAGGGCCACTGTTTCTAAACCATACAACATCGCTGGCCTCAACATCGTCTTGTACACTTTTCCTTTCATTCTTGTCGATACCGTCCAATCACACATCACAGCGGACACTTTTCTCCAACCATTCCAACTTGCCTGCACACGCTTCTTCACCTCTTTTCCACACTCTCCATTGCTCTGGATTGTTGAGCCAAAGTACTTAAAATTCTCCACCTTCTTTATCTCTGCTCCCTGTAACCTCACCGTTCCTCTTGGGTCCTTGTCATTCATGCACATGTATTCTGTCTTACTGAGGCTAACATTCATTCTTCTCCTTTCCAGGGCATACCTCCACCTCTCTAGATTTTCCTGCACTTGTTCTCTGCTCTCACTACAGATCACAATGTCATCTGCAAACATCATAGTCCATGGGGAATCTTGTCTAACCTCGTCTGTCAATCACCATAGCAAACAAGAAGGGGCTGAGAGCTGACTCTTGATGCAGTCCCACCTCCACCTTGAACTCTTCTGTCACACCGACAGCATACCTCACCACTGTCTTACATCTCTCATACA